>JAKZHN010000019.1:667626-744144 GCA_037179335.1 Cyclaneusma minus
CCCCCCCCCCCCCCCCCCCCCCCCCCCCCCCCCCCCCCCCCCCCCCCCCCCCCCCCCCCCCCCCCCCCCCCCCCCCCCCCCCCCCCCCCCCCCCCCCCCCCCCCAACACAAACCAAAATAAAATCGACCTTCCCCACCGAGAGTCAAACTCAGTGGATCACAGGTCATAGGGTTCACTCTTTTCTTGGCCGGCCCAATTCTGCCAATGATGCTGGTATACCAGCAAACAAAAACTACCGAGAGATTTACGTGTCTCGCACCGCTCACTCTTGCTTGCCAACAATATACCCACAGCTGAGCTATGGCAGCAGATGAATCACACGGTGACAGCATGAGACTGCGGTGGTAATGTTTGCACAGTAACTGGAGTCGACGAACTTCTTTCCGCCGCTCCGCCTACATCTAGCTTGAATTCTCGATGAATCTCCTCTGAAAGGAAAGCGCAACGGGTTCGAGCTCCATATTACGCATTGTATTAAGATTCTGCGGGTTCTAGCTGGCTTGCCAACATACTGTCCTCGGGCCTTGCTGTGGCCCAAGTCTACTGCGTTCTGCGAATCTTCGCTAGGCACTGGAAGCCCCTACCCTCCTCCCCGTCATCTCCCTTATCCGCAAGTCCAGAGCTCCGTTTTCTCTTAGCAGCGCCCCCATGATCAGAATCTGCGAGGCCAAGCTCCAAGTCATCAGCCTCCTCGGCAGCCTCGTTGACTTCTTCCGTCAAATCCACGACAGCCGTGCCGGCCCGCAGACTTTCACGAAACCTCTTCACCGGCTTCCTTCCCACGGAAATCTCCTCTTCATCCTTGACCGGAACTTCGCCATCTTCCGTCAAATCAACAAAAACCCTCCCACCCTTCTCCTGCTCGGGAAACCGCTTGACCGGTACAATAGGTTCTTTGTCGGCTGCATCCTCAGCTTTAACCGGTATATCCGTCAGATCGACCATCTCTCCCCGCAAAACTTTCCACTGTTGCTCTGCCAAGTGCTTCTTCTCATCATCCGTTAGTGCGTCAAACGGTTTCATTGGATTCGATGAATCATTGCTGTGGTGTTTGGCTTCAAGAGCGAGTAGTTGGTGGCGGAAAGTAGCCAGCTCCAGGATCTCGGCTTCGGGTAGGTCGTCGAATGTTTTGGAGACCAGACCAAGTTTGAAAAGCGTCTCTGTTGGTTTACCATTCTGTCAGCGTCTTCTCTGATTCTCTCGGCACTATCTCGTTGCCTTCTCTCCTGCTGTCATCCAATCTTTCCCCTATCTCATCTATGCACTGTCGCCTTCTCCTTGACTTACCGGGAAAAGGGGGCAAAAGGGGCTCAGCAAAAACAACAGAGTACGCACCTCTGCTCCAATAGCGAAATCTAAAAACACCAATCGGATGCTCCCAACCATGAATGACCCTCGAATCAACCTTCTCCTCTTTTGGCGCCTCCTCTCCCTCCAAATTCCCCTTCGCAAACCGAATCGAGTGCGCCACCTCCTTGCCCTTCAACGATTTCTCCGGCACGTTATCGATGCCTACTTTGGCCTCGAAACGCGGACGAGCGGACTTGCGGGATTTGTACTCTTTCATTTGGTAGAGGGCTACTTCGATGGTGCCGACTTTGGAGAAGAGAGCGCGCGAGGTGGGGGAGAGGGCTCCGCAGTCCTCGGGTGGGTTGGGTGGTTGAATTAGCTATTAAAAGCAGCAGAAAAGAAATTCGAAACAGAGAGATAAACGCCGGAAGACAAAGAGAAACTCACTAGTCTTCAGCTCGCCAAAAACAAGGTTTTTGAACTTTACCACTTGTTTCTTCTTAGCCGGCCCCTTACTCTTAGGCCTAGCTACTCCCTTTCTCTCCTTTCTTTCCCTGAGTCTGCGATCCCGCGGTCTCACCACATCCTCGTCGTCATCTTCTGCTGCCATGCCCTCATCTTTCTCTCCCTCTTCTTCAAGAACCTCAAGTGCCTCAACCCACCTCCTACATCCCTCCACGTCTTCATCCTTCTCGTCTTTCCCAATCATGCTACCCCATGGATGATCAACGCCATCGAGCTCTAGGAAAAAGCCTATGCAGTCGGAGTCGTGTTTGTAGGGCGGACCGATCTTGTATTCGAAGTAGAAGGGTTGGTTGGGCGTTGATTCGATGAAGCAGGTTGTGGTTTTGTGGAGGAGGTGGGCGGGTGTGGGGGTGGTGGGTTCGGGGGGTGATGAGGAGTCGAAAGTGTATTCGGGGAGGGGGCCGGTGCTCGTGTGGATTGTTACGGAGATGCCGGGGAGAGTGGACAGGACGGCCATTATTGGTGAGGGGCGGGGTTTGAAGGTGGCTTGGTGGGTTGGGAGGCTGATTTGAAGTGAGGAGTGACACGTGAGAAGTGAAGGTAAAGAGGTGAAAATCAGCTGAAGGGCTTGTGAAGTGGGTAAAGGTTGTGGAGATGTAAAGTCATGGAGTTGGCGTTGAAGAGATAATGATCATGCCATTCTTGATATTGAAGGCTGTGGGCTGGCACTTGAAGTGCGAGTACTGGTGAGAGCCAGTGGAGGAGAGCGGCTGTGGGGGAGATGAAGTGGTCAACTATGGGATGTGTGTCTATGAAAGCAGGGTTTGATACTGAAGCTATCGTCGATTCGTCACCCGTGACCACCCAGTCTGGCTATTCACAGGGACCATATCACATGTAACTAAACCCCAACAAAGATAATCCAAATTCTCAGAAAGTTCCTGTTGACTGGAAGCGACAAAATGTCCTAGCTGATCAGCATTACTCGGTAACTAAAAATATACCAAAAAGCTAGCAATGTTCGAAGTGATTAGGCATGACTTCGATATTTACAACCAACCAGGACACCCAGAATACACATCAGGTCATAGGTCACGTTATCAAGATACTGTTTCAAAGGACAATAAGTTGAATTTCAAGAGCTATGCTAAAGCGGCTCCATTAACTAGTAACACGCAGAGACGGAGGAGGAGAATCCCGCAGCTCATAAGACAGGCTCGCTTCTCAAGGTGTTTAACCTACTCAAGAAGCGGATGGACCGGATTCCCTACCAATTCCTGATGGACCGTCCACATCCTCTGCCCAGATCTGGTACAAGAGGCATCCAGGAGATGATGCGACCACGAATTCGCCACCGAAGCTCGTGTCAGCATGGGCAGGCTCGTCACCTACACACGGCTTCCAGATCGAAGTCAGATCGTTGATGCAGTTACCCCCATTGAACGTTATGTCCTGCTTCTCAGCACAGCCATCTTGCGAAACGGCCCAACCAGCAGCAACGTAAACCACGCCGGGGATGTTTTCAAAGGAGGTGTTTGGATCACTCCAAACGGGGGTACCATAAGACACCATGTGACTATCTGCGGACGGGTACGAGGCTTTCAAGACAACGTTGTTGTTGCAGAAGTTTTGAATTGCGTCCGCAGCGCCAGTTTGGTTGAATTCCTGCAAACTGTGGCTCTTGCGGTCGTCCTCAGGCAAGTTTGCAAAACAGTAGGCGCTCTGGCTATCGCCAGATGTAATCACACCAGCGCTCATCGTCGGGATATGACCAGCGGTAGTAGTGGTCAATGAAGCTGCGATGATGGTTTTGGTTGCGGCTCCGCTGGCACAGACAGTAACTCCCCCTCCAATATCAAGAGTGCTGACCGCATCACATGCGTACACTTCACCACCCGGGAGAGTCTGAGTGAAGACCCAAGAAGGACCTGTTGGAACTACACCGAGGGTAACCGAAGCGGGGGTGAGTAGCGAAGATGAGCCCTCGCAGATGGTGGTCGGTCCACCAACGTCGGCTTGCACAGAGAAAGAAGTACATCCGAAAACTGCTCCATTCTCTGCAGTCTTGGTGTAAGCCCAGCCGGTAGCACTGGATGACGCGGTTGAAGGAGACGTGATAGTCGAACGGGGTGTACTTGACTGAGCTGCGCTCGAAGATTGGGCTGCCCTTGAGGAGGAAGTTGCAGCGGAAGCTTGAGATGCAGCGGCGGCAGACGCTTGAGATGCAGCGGCGGCGGACGCTTGAGATGCAGCGGCGGCGGAAGACGCAGATGCAGCGGCGAGGGAAGACTCAGATGCAGCGGCGAGGGAAGATGCCGACGCAGCGCTCGCAGATGGAGGTACTACAGAGGACGTAATGGACGGAGCCGCGCTTTGAGACAGAGTTCCACCTGGAGACGAGGACACAATCGAAGACGCAGAAGGCGACATGGTTGTAGAGGCCGGCACAGTCTCAGAGCTGGTGTACCATGAGATTGATGAGCCGATGACTGTAAACCAAGTATTGGTAGTATCATCGTCGCCTTCGTCGGGGTCCGTGGGGAGAATCGAACAGACACCAAAGTCACTCGTCGTGGTAGAAGCAGTGACGGAACAACCAGAAATGACCGAACTAGTTGTTGTACAGGCCGTGCTTGTGGAGTCAATGGAGGTACAGTCAACCCAGAAGTCAGTTACTGTGGATGTCTCCGTGCAGCTCTCTGAGCTCGAGCTAGAAGATGAAGTCTCGCTGCTCGAAGAACTCGAGGTGGAGGAGGCTGACGTAGAGGAGGCTGACGTAGAGGAGGCTGACGTAGAAGAGGCCGAGTTTGAAGAAGTTGACTTTGAAGAAGCTGACGTGGCAGAAGCTGACTTCGAAGGATCGGAGCCTTCACAATTGTTCCCAGACTCACAACCCGGACCGCCACAATCCTCCAAACTACACGAAGAATGGCAGCCAAAAAGACCGCAGCCTCCACCGCAGCCAAAGATGCCGCATCCACCCCCACATCCAAACAGGCCGCAGCCTCCGCCGCATCCAAAGATACATGGAGGATTAGGAGATTTGGGGCAAGAGGATCCGCAACCAACAGGATTAGCAGTAGGCAAATTCCCAAAGGTTAGAGTTGGGATTGGGATACCCCGGAAACTGATAGACCATGACGGCTGGGGCTGAATGGTGACACCGTATGAGGTTGCGTGGTAAGAGGAGGCCTTCGGAGTGATACCTTTGGTGATCGGGTATGGGACAGGGGAAAATGCGGCACAAGATCCCGGAATCGTCACAACCTGGGACGGAGGCACAACGCTCTGAACTGGCGTAAACGTGGCCGAGGTTGCATCAGTACCAACCGAAACCGGCCAGAACCAAATTTCATCGGTAGTAAACGGCGGCTGGTGGACTGTCATTGACGAAACAGACACCGATCCTGAAGAATCCGAGCAAAGGAAGGTGGTCGTGATTGGTGGTGGGCTCAGGGTTGTCAGAGTACTCAGGGGTGGCAATTGCATAGTACAGGGAGCGGAACATCCAATCTCAGAGCCTTCCCAAACACCAGCACCAGGATCAATTGTAACCACTGGTGGTCCCGCAGACGACGACAAGGCAACGGGTACTCCGCCACCGGGGTACGCAGTGGTTGTGGGGAACCCAAGTCCACCGGGCCCGAATGAGATCGTCTCCGTCCCAACGACAAGAGTTGTTGTCTGAGAGCCAACAGTGTAAGTGGTGCCTCCGATATCAACCAAGGAACTGCCGATGTCTGAAATAGTAATGCCATCAACAGTGTAGACTTCGCCAGGAGTATTTGACGACATCGGTGTCGCAGTAGGGGGTGAAGTAGTCGACGGGACTTCACCAGGGGTATTTGATGACATCGGTGCTGGAAAGCCTACACCACCGGGACCAAGCGAAATCGTCACTGTACCAATGACAACCATGGTTGGAGAAGCAACTGGATAAGTGGTGCCGCTGATGTCGACAAGAGAGCTACCAATCTCGGTGACAACAATTCCGTCAGCACTGATGGTGGATACTTCGTTGGAACCAGACGAGGACGGAACTGGTGCCAAAGTGGTTGACAAGAATCCAATACCCCCAGATCCGATCGAAATCGTCTCTGTACCGACGACAACCGTGGTGGGAGCACCAACAGGATAAGTCGTACCGTCGATGTCGAAGAGGGAACTGCCAACCTCGGCGATGGTAATACTGTCAACCGTGTAAACTTCATCAGAACTTTGCGCGGACGCAATGGTACCAGGGGGCAAAGTTGTTGTAGGAAATCCTATCCCGCTAGCCCCAATGCTAATAGTCTCAGTTCCAACAACAATGGTTGTTGGAGAGCCAACTGAGTAAGTCGTGCCGTCGATGTTGACAAGCGAACTACCAATCTCGGAGACGGTAATACCATCAATGATCGAAACTTTGGAAGAGCCACCAGTCACTGGTGTGGAACTTGGCGGCAGGCCAGAAGCGCTGGCACTTATTGACGGCGGAGTAGAACTCGATGACAATCCGGAGGCACTGCCACTAATGGATGGTGCAGCAGAACTTGGGGAGGAGCCAGAGATACTACCACTTGCGGACGGTACAGCAGAACTTGATGACGAGCCAGAAATGCTGACGCTCATCGACGGTGAAGTAGAACTCGATAAAGATGCAGAGACACTGCCACTTATGGATGGTGCAGCAGAACTTGGGGAGGGGCCAGAGATACTAACACTTGTGGACGGTACAGCAGAAGTTGGCGATGAATCGGAGATGCTGCCACTCGTGGACGGTACAGCAGAACCTGGCGATGAGTCAGAGACACTGCCACTTATGGATGGTGCAGCAGAATCGGTAGGTGAACCAGAAGCGCCGACGATTGTCGATGAAGTAGGAGCGGCTGTGCAGGTTTGAGGAGGGTCAATGCCAGTAGCAATCGAGGTGGTTGCGTTAAAGCCGATAATAACAGGGTTGGCGTTGTAGATGCACGCCGGACAATGTGAGCTGATTGCCTGTCCGCCACTCGCTACCAACAACAAGACATTGTCTCCATCGGAAAGCTCCATATGCTGCTGTCCAGCTTGGATTCCAGTGAAGTTGCCATAATTCAGTCCTGCAACGAGCGTATGGGTACCAATAGCTTGACCGTTGGAGTAGGCAGTCAATGTTGCACCGCTGGACGAGACGATAGCATAGCTGAGTTGATCCTGTGCAGATTCCCAACCAGTAGGCGGCTGAGCGTAGAAGCTGGGGTCAGATGTAGCACCCGGGCAGCTCGCAGAATTCAAGATTGACTTGTACCAAAATGCACCAGTTGCGTAGGAGTTGCCGACCGGTTGCATGGCAGAGGGGGCCAGGCCACCTTTGTAGGCGCTGATGAAGGATTGAAGTAAAGGCTGGATCTGACTGTGTGACATTGTATCATAGGCGATAGCTTCAACACTGTCACCTTGCTCCGGCCATGTACTGCCAATGTTGTGGCTGTCTGGACCATCGTTCCATGAGACAAAGCAAATGAAATCCGGGGGAGTATCCATAAGAAGCGCAGCCTCCATGCGTCTTGGAAGGTTGAGGTCTCCGGGGCGATACAGGTTGGTATTGTACTACAGTAAGAGACCAGGTTAGCTTCGATCTGTAAACGAATCATTGTGTATGGGAAGGTGATCAGAGTGACCAAAGCGGTCAATATTAAGACAGTAAGCCATGGAGCTCAAGCAATCAAAGACAAGAAAGCTAGGTAGTATCACAATAGCTCAAGCAGTCAAGCTAGGTTTGCTTGTGGACCGGCCTCAGGGAGGAGATCACGTATGATCGGGAATGAAGAAAAGAAGGACATACCGAATTCTTGTACTGAACGAGAGAGAGTGGCATCATGAAAGCTTTCGAATGATTCGATGCACCCTGTCCAACCGCGATATCAAGGCTAGCATCACCGGAAAAGGCGCCACCCAGGCTGGTCGTGGATACCGCCGGCCACGCTGACTCCCAGGAGAAGACCCCGTCAGCAACACCACCCTATAACTTGTTAGCATGTTCTGTCAGGGCACGGAACAAGACATGGGGCTGCATACCCAGTAGGACCACCAAGAATCAACATTTGTGTAGAAATCCGCCGTGCTAAGCAAATGTCAGCTCAAGTCTAACAGCGTTGAAATTGTGTAAGTCATACCCATCAAAGTCTGGAATGAAGTACAAGTTGTTGTCCAACTCATCACGGAAATTCTGCCAGGCAGTGTTTGGCCAGCCCCCATCGGAGAAGGTTGTCAACATTGGGTGACCATTAGGTCCAATGTACCAGGCCGGCGACGTCCAGTACTGCTTGATGAGAGGGACAAAGTCGGAAGCTTCCTTGCCACGCGACCAAACATCCATGCTGAGCATCAGGGAGAACTTTTGGTTGTACTTGCTCTCGACATAATCAAAGAGGTAGCTTAAGGAGGTGTTGACGAATGGCTGACTTGGGTCGTTAACATTCAAGGAGAAGCCGGTAAGACCCATTGCGAATGCCTGGTCGACGTCGGTCTGGATGTGCTCTTGAGAGACATCGCCGATCTGTATTCTTGAGTCAGCCAGATTGCGCGTACAGCTAATGGATGAGACTCACCATGTAGTGGGCGAAGACCTGCTTGGGAGAAGAAGCACGTCGAACAAAGTCGTATCCATCGCGAGACAGGGACGTAGCCTCAGTAGCCTCAGAGGACACAAGAGCACCAAATCCGAACAAGGAGGGCAAGGCGGCCAGCAGAATGAGGAAATTCATCCTCAAGGTGCTGGAAAGCTGAGTCGGGGTTCGGTCGGTGTCAAGGAGTGCTGAACAAGAAACAAAACTGGAGAGTAGTTGACCGCAATGTGTGTTGCGGAAGGAAGGTAAGTGGACTGCGGATGGTGGTCCAGAAAAGGTTGGAGGAAGATGGATTGTTGACAGTCGCAGATTTACTCAAGCACAGCTGCCGCTGCGCAGATTTTGAAATTCCGCTTAAAATATCAGCGGATTTTTGGCGAGAGAAGAACCACTGGCCAATCAGCCTAGCTCTTCGAAATAAGGGCAAGGGCTAAAGCCGCCTTTCTTATGCAACAACGCAATGTGCTTTTGTTGACCTTCTTCCACGTGCCCTTCCCTAGATCGCCCTTTTTGCCCAACTGCCCGCAACTCTGGACGATCCGCCTCGTCTTTGCAGTCTACAACCGTCAGACGATTCCTGCTACGACCCGGAGGCGCACTTCAACACCCTGTCCTCAGACTGTATGTGAACTGGTCTGGAAGCACTGACTTCAAGGATGTTGCGCTCTCCCAAGCATTCGGCCGTGGCCTCGGCCATCTTCCTTCTCTTACTCGCCGCTCTCCTTCATCACTATGTTCCCAACACTGTGTCAGTTCTTCCGACCCCTGAGAACCCGCTCACCGTGCGTGAGGTTACAATCAATGCCGACATCGTCTCCAATGTCGACATCATCTCCAATGGCTCCGTGCTTCTCTCGGACCCAGAGAGAATCACAGCCGATGCTTGGAACCAATATCTTGTGAAGGGCAGCTCCCTGATGTGCGCATTTGATGCCCAGCCAGGAGCTGCCAACTACCCCGTCCAGAGCGAGTTCGCAAGTTATGACCCAACTGTACTGGCTGCCAATGGATGGAGTGTCTCCCAGGCACCGGCGTATCTGAACGATGACTTCTTGGACCTGCCAGACCTGCTGGCTGCAATGGGCATGTCAACCAACACCCATGACTACCAGCAGATTGGCAGCGTGAACGCGATTGACTTGCCTGGTGTTCCAGTAAGTAGAAGCCAATCCGGTATGTCAAAACATGCTAACCTCTATGTTTTGCAGAGAACGCTCGCCCACACTCTGTCTGACCTCAGCGTTTCCGAGGGGCTATTCATCGCCTATGATATCTTGTCGCCTAGCGCAATGGTCCAGAACAGGGAAAACAAAGCCATTCCGCCTCTACACAGATGGAGTGATGTAGCCTTTCTCCAGTGGTTGGAGGTAGCGAACGGAAAATCAACCAATCCCGCAGACTTGAAATATATCATGATGAGGAGTGTTGTTAACCGCCAGACACTCAATGTCGTGTTCGCAGCCTTGTCACGTACTGGCAATCAGCTCGATGCCTACCCGGGCTCCACCTTCGCCACGAACACCGATGAGGGCAAGGCACTGTTGGGTACTCCTAACGGTAAGCAATGTTTTCTTCTATTCAATATTGTGCTCTCGCGAAACCTAGGGAATCTTCAACTTATCTTTCTGGACATGTCCTGGCTGCAAATGGACTTGCTCTTGATATCTCCTCATTCCCTGATAACTTGGGTCTTTCTGAATCACTTGGACTTCTCCTGATTAGTGGACTGCTCCGAGTGATGTAGTTCATCCCAATGTTATCAGGGATATTGGGTTTCAGCCCAATCTTCATGACAATACAAGCCTTCGCCCTCTGGCCTGCATGCAAAAGGAACTCCACCGCGATCAGTGATATACAATACAAAGATCAGAGCTAACCAGATGATAGGATATGGCCCCTGTTATTTTCTCCTCCAGCACAAGGCAGTCTTGGGCAATAAGCGGATTGACTCTGTCAGTGTCTTTGAATATGACGGCGATATTATGCTCCGCTTCAACATTGTTGACTCGCCATCTGCCTCTGTCTCCCGCCGCGACATTGATATCAAGAAGCGAGACACTCCCCCGCTCCCGCAAAAGATTTCGGCATATGACTGGCGTGGCTATGTCGTCAAGGGGTCTTCCATCCTGTGCGCTTTCAACGCTGCACCCGACGATTATAACTATCCAATCGCAAGTCAGTGGACAGATCCTGGCCAGATGGAAGCAGCCGGATGGCAGACATCCCGTCCTGCAATTAATGATGTGCTCAGGGATTCCGGAGCTGCCCCAATGCTTCAAAGCATGGATTTCTCCAGCCGCGAGGAGGACAACACGTTTGTGCAGTCAGTTAATAGCATAAGCATTCCAGGGGTACTCGTAAGTACGCCAACGACCCCGTACTAGGAAGAAGACTGACCCTTGCAGCATACGAACGCCTACTACATGAGCAGCATCAACGCAGAAGTTGGACTCTTGATTGCTGCAAACAACCAGTCTCCAAAGACAGCGCTCTACGAATGGGGCAGGGAGGGCGCGCCCACACCGCCTTTGAAGCAATGGAGCGATGTAGCCTTCCTGCAGTGGAAGCAGCAGGCCACAAATGAGGGAGTCGCTGTTCAAAACCTGAAGTACATCCTGAGATACAATGTCCAGAACGATGAAACTACCGAGGTTATCATGGAGTGCCTCAACCACGGGACACCCGGCCTCTGGCCTGGCATCGAATTCGACATAAACTCGGAAGAAGGCAGGGCGCTCTTAGGGACGCCCAATGGCTACGGAGTTGGATACCTCTTGCTGCAACATCGAGCGGACCTCGGCCGAAAGATGATCAGGAGTGTCAACATATTTTCATCATCGGCTAGGGCACCCTATTCTTGGCTGATGCTTCGATTCAATACTGTGGACGCACCCGCTTCAAGCTGAGGTTATGAAATAATTTCATGGAACCCTCGAGCCTGAATCAGATATAGCTTGACTGTGGGAGGGGAAGACGGCGGGTGTTTGAGAACTGGACGACGAGTTCTTGGTCTCCAGATATGCGTTTCCAGCAAATGCTGGATTGCTAGAAGTTCAGCAGAGAAAATCCTGCTACGAATACCTTGGCCAGTCTTGCTTGACAAGGATGTGTCTTTGCTGAACGTAAGCTACTTCATATTAATGACAAGCATTGAGGACCTCGGTCCCGCGTCTTTCAAGTTTTCACATACTTATGTGGTTATGAAAATATTCCGAGTCTTCGATCAACACAGACACACTGAGTGCCGCTTGGGACATTACAGAAAAGAAAAAAGGAAATGCTCTTTGATCGACTAGAGCGGTATAGGAACTGTGATTTTCTAGGCCTTCTGAAGTCAAATGTATTACACTATCAGCCAGCATCTTTTTAACTTTCGGTTCTTCCAGGAAGTAATGGATTGAGAGTAGACTTCAGCTCGAAGATGGAGGATGTATCGACTTTCAAGTACCGGATGACTTCAGCTACATACCGCTTTTTGGCTTGTACCTTCAACTGTAATACGACAGCCAATCGCCGCGTTCTACCCACGAGTATCCCACACTTGAGCACAGCGTGGCAAGCCACTTTGGCTGTCGTGCTCTCGAAATCACGTAAAGCCCCTCTTGATGAGTGTCAGTGTGACGTCTATACGTGATGGGTAGTGAGACTCCTGACTAGCCCAGAGAATTGAAAGCGATTCTAATAATTAGAGACGAATTCAGCGACTAGGAACATTTCGAAGATTGAACTCAAAGGATTGAAACAGCGAAGAGATGTCCGCACCCCGGGGCAGCCATCCGAATTGAGGCCTTCCACCCCTGGCGCCGACCGCACGGATTCGCACTTTCGCAGGGCGCCAGGAACGAGATTAAGGGATCTCGGTGCCGCCCTTAGGCGCTCGCGGCCTTCCAATCCAGGTCTCCAGTCGTCACCAAGTTTGGGGGGCCGATGGCGCTCGGGATGTGGGAAGACTGGAACATAGGGTCTGGAGGTAGCTCGGCGCGCAGCGGCTGGCCGCATGTACAGACTGCAGACGTTCACAAGCGTACCGCCGGCAATTGACTGGTGGATGCAGGAACCCCGGAACACAGCTCACACGTTGCGAGCACGCCGTTTGGAAGCAGCTTGTGCAAAGCGTGGTTAGGGCCTCGTGCTGCGGGATTAAGGATACCGACTTTGCTTTTTGAACGGGTGTTCCTCATGGCGCCATGGCCCAGGACTGGAGAGATGTCGCACGCGGCACGGTAGACCCTTGGTTGCAGGAAAGAGGAAAGGCCGTTTTTCTTTTTGCTCCGCTCGCACGTGTGGTTCTGCGCCCGATGGGGATGATTTTGGCTTCTGGGGTTCGATCGAAATGCGCAGAACTGGGTTCTGTCATGCGGGTTTTGACTTTTGACAAAGATGAGAGTTTTCGACGGAGAAGTGTTTGGCGTGTAGAATTGCAGACTTCGCCCATGATCTCCGCGGTGGTAGGCTGGAATTGCGAAATCTCGGCGCGATAGCACGGTGAATATCGGGGTAGGAGCAGGCACGGTGACAATTGAGGTAGGATCGAGACATAGGTTTAATCGACCTGTCCGGTGTCGTTGGATCGTTCCCCTCGCCGTCTGACTCGTCAGTCGCCATGAGCGCCATGATAGGCCTCTGCGTCTTGTGATGTCACAAGGGCGTTGCCTGGGACGGCTTCGCAGCTGAAGTCATCCTGCCTTGCAGCATGGCGGTCGGCGAGGCTGCCGGTTCCTGACAGGATGCGAGGCAGCACGCTGGATGCATCCTGTGCTGGCGCTGAGCGACCTGATGAATCATGATGGCCGAAGAGGTGCAGGAAGAGACGGGCCTAGAATACGGTGCACAACAGCCGTTTCGATGTCGAAGCTTCCATCTGCGATGCCGTTGATAGACGCGGGACTTGGGACGACGGAGACTGAATCAGGGTAACCGAGGAAGCGCCACATATGGGACGCTTCAATTAATTGACTTTCGGATTGACTTTCAGAGTTTGAGATCAATGCAAGTCATCTGCTTGGCTCTGTTTGATGCCCAGGAAATCCTCGAATCCAGTGCAGCCGACGATTACATGTACTAACTGAAAGTTATGTTTGTGTACATAATGTTGTTATTGTGCTAGGGCAACTAAATCATGTAAATGGGTGACTCGGTGTTTATGTTATCTCGGTCTTCTGACGTGGCCAGCTATCAAAAATCCAATCAAATTTGGCGGCACTGGGAAGATATGGATCCCCTGGCCCTGAAAATGGGCTCACAGCTTATCAATGTTGCGTTTGCACGGCGCCGACTAACTGCTTCGATCCGTCGGCCGCTTCCACCTCCTGCATTTAGAGGCTGACACTACCCCGATCGGCACGCCAGTCTGAGACCGCGCTCCCATTAATAGAATAACGACGATTGGAATAATAACAATGCCGCGTCGTTATAACCTGCCTACGGAGATAAACAGGATTTTGAGGAACGATCCGCGTCTAGAAGGGCAAGGGAACAACAACAGCTCACGGATGACAGAAGTGCCTGAAGAAGCGTCAGAGAGGATTGTGCAAGCTGCCGTGTAATTTGCACAGGACCAGACATGAAGACACAAAGACGACGTCAGCAGGAGATTAATTCATGCTGCTAAAGGGCAGATGTGGCGACTAGTTTGCTCCGGAGCAGCCAATTCACGTCTGTTTTGGGCCCAATGCGGTGTCTGCCTGAGGCCGCACGCGCAAATTAAGATTGGCCCCCTCCAGGCATGCGATTGGCTTCATTGGCACAGTACGCGGCCAAGGCGCTGCCCCTTGTCGCGCGCACTGTAGTACCTCCCATCCTCTTCCCCGACCTCATTACTGTGGAGCAGCAGAAGCGTCGCCGGCCTTGTTTCTTCTCACCACGCACACACTCCTTTGTCAAAACTTTCTTCTTCTCGTCACTCCCGCTCTTCCTTTCCCGTCGCTCGCTCAGCTCGCCTCCACCACGCTCCCTTCTCGCCAGACGTGCCGCTCGTTGACATCTCCCAAACTCGGCGATCCAGTGGTTGATTCACTCACGCAGTCGTTCATTGCCGGACTCTAGTGTCTACCACATTCCTTACAACAAGCGCACGATCCACTCCTTCAACCCGCCTGGACTCAACTACCGCTCTGCACATAAACAACGTCACCGACCGAGCCTCGAAGTCCTGAACCTCGCTGCTCCAAAGTCGCATTCGCCCAGCTCTCCCTCACCTCCCACGACTCTTGAACTCCTGCGATCCGCCTGCAACCATGCGTTTCACTGTCGAATCCGCTGCCGCCATCCTGGCCTTCGGCGCACCCGCCTTCGCCGATCTCTGCTCGCAGGGCTCGACTGAGGTCGGTGGTAACTGGTACTGCCAGGCCGTGTCTGCCATCGAGTACGGCAATGTCGGCAGCTCGGGATCGTACAACCAGATCACTGCCATGAACAGCGACGGTTCCTGCACGAGCACTCCCAAGGCGTTCTCTGGTCCTCTTGCTCCTCTTGACGGAGAGGTTGGTTCCCCCATCCCTAGATTGCGACCCGTGGTGTCTGCAATCTGCACCTGCGACCTGATTGCGACTCAAGCTGACATGATTGAAGGTCTCCATGCACTTCCGCGGACCCTTGGCCCTCAAGCAGTTTGCCGTCTACCACCCCACTTCCTCTTCCAAGCGCGAGGAGCCTCATGCCCACCAGCGACGCCACGGACACGGACATCAAGACTTCCACAAGCGGGGCAAGAATGTTGAGGAGCGCGCAATTGGGGACATGGTCTATGCCACCATCGATGGCGTCCTTGTCTCGTGGGTGAATGAGTACGGCGGAGCTTCCAGCACCGCAGTCAGCTCCGCTGCTTCTACCTCTGCTGCTGCATCCTCGGCCGCCACCAGCGCCGTCCCCAGCTCCAGCTCTGCCGCGAGCTCCTCTCACACCTCTGAGTCCAGCTCTGACAACACCACCGTTACTGGCGCCTACACTCGTACTTCGTACTACGATTCCGCTTCCGGAACCGCCGACAACGTTGTCTTCCTCGGTAACTATGGTGGATCTGGATCTGGTGTCTGGGATACGTGAGTCTCCGGATCTTCCGGCTGTTCTTGCTAGTAGGGACTAACATTTCGGCAGCACCTTCGGAAACTCGCTGAGCTATGTTGACTCTAGCGGTACTGCTGGCGCCTCTTCCGCCACCGTTCTGGCCGATACTACCCTTCCTTCGGATTCCGAGATTGTCATTATGACTGGTCAGGAGTGCAGTGGTGATGACTGTGGTTACTACCGTGATGGAGCTGTGGCTTACCGTGAGTATTCCCTGGACTTTGGAAAGTGTTTATGGCAACTAACCCTTTTGCAGACGGTTTCGATGGTGCTGATAAGATCTTCATGATGGAATTCTCTATGCCTTCGGACAGCTCCTCCGGCTTCAACGCCGATATGCCCGCAATCTGGATGCTGAACGCCGAGATCCCCCGTACCCTCCAGTACGGCAGCTCTGCATGCTCTTGCTGGGAGTCTGGCTGTGGAGAGTTTGACATCATGGAAGTCCTGTCCTCGGGCTCACAGTACTGCAAGTCGACCTTCCACATGAACGTCTCGGGCGGTGACTCGGACTACATCACACGCCCAACCTCAAGCACCATGAAGATCGCCGTCACCTTCAGCTCCGCCTCCAAGTCAGCCCGTATCCAGGTTCTGGACGACTCGACTGAATTTGGTACTTCTCTCGACACATCCGCCGTTAACAGTATCACTTCGCTTCTCGAGGAGACGCTGGACCTTCTGCTCTCCAAGTTCACCCTCTCGTAGATTGGCTCCGTGCCAGACACCTTGTGATAGCCATCGTCGGCTGTCTTTGGTGTTGAGCGCGCTGGCAGCTCGTCTGATTTCTTTCTGGGTTTGAGCGTTTGGTAGTTGCGGGTTCCAATGATATCCCTTCCTCGATTGTACAAACGCCGATCGCTTGTGTATATAATTTTTGCTGCCATCCTTTCATTCGACTTCTCCCGCATTTCCCGACTGCGCAGGCTGGATATTGCGAGCAGGGACAGAAAAGAATACAAACATCGGTACTTTGCTTGTTATATTCTTCGTTCATTCAAGATATGATATGGCCCTGAGACCTCTGGCTTTGTCTTCTGCATTCCTCCCACGCCCGCCTGTCCATTGGCCGTTGCACCTGACGTGGAGACATCTGGGATTCACGAAGTCGGAGGAACTGTTTTCCGGCCGGCATTCGATCTTGTGTGCCACAGCGGTTTCTTTATTTTTCTGCGCGTTCTTGTCTTTTACGCAAGGAGGGGTTCACGGCTGTCTGGTTCTTCAAGACTGGCTTGATCGATACTCATGAGATTTGCAGAGGCTAGCGGCTTGTGAATTTGATGATGGTTTGATGACACCAGCCGTCCAAGGGGCAGTATTCATGCTACAGAATTTGTTAATTCCTTCTGTTCTGCGCTTTTCTGATTCCGTATTGCATGATGCTCCTGCCTCGTGTGTTTAGAGGGACGAAGCGAACATTGATGCCGTTACTGATAGGGCCTCTAAATAAAAGGAGCAGAAATTGAAAACTTTTACCATTCTTCTGTTTCACTTGTGTGACGTGATCGTGTCGTCTCCTTCTGTTGGCTTGGGTCGAATCGAAGCCATGCTTGCCGTTGTACGAAGGTATCTGTTCTTCTGTGGGTGAGTTGCTTGTGTTTTATCAAGATGCTGAGAGCACCTGAGCCGACTCTTTCTTAACTAAACAACTTATATATCCACAAACATCAGATCGCGGATCTTTTAAGTCATCACCCTGCAGACACTCCTGGCGATTGGCTGACCAAGGATTGCTTAGCTATTGGACAGGGCCATGGTCCTTGTCACCAAACTTTGGCCGTTCCGCCCCGTGAATGCTATGACTTGTCAATGAATGGAGGTTGGTTGCTATTGCTCAGCCAGCATGACGATGTCTGTAGCATTATCATACGCACTATCATCTGCATAGTCAGGAGATTAGGGATTCTGCTACTTCCACCACCAACGCTCACGGTTCTGTGCGTCGTCTGACTTTTGGAAGCGGGCACGGGTGATACCATTACTGTTCATCCACTGGGACTGACATAATAGTGGTTTGAGATTGGCAGTGGGGGTCTCTCTTTCTCTTGGTATAAGTACATCCTGTTATTCCTGGATCCTTCAGATCATTTCTAGTAAGTGAATTCCCGTTCCTCGAGAATCTTCGTAGTGATTGAGGATATTACTCAATAGTCGATTCTCAGTAAATGCAACTACCTAGCTACATGTAGGCAGGGCTGTATAGTAAGAACAGCGGTTATGATCTTCGTATAATGTACGGATGTGTATGTGCGTTTAGCAGAGTCTAGAGAGAGACAGAGTTTGAACACTGAACTTTGAGATCTCGGGAAGGGATCTAGCCGGGTAGCCCATCCTATTAACAAGTGTCCCTGCACGGTGTTGACTTCCGTCTTCTAAGGGTAGCAAGGAGGGCTTTCATAGCTCCGATTGAAAGAAAAGAATTCTTTGCATGTAGGTCTTTGAGCGCTCATGAAGTTATGAGGATTGGTATAGATATCAAGCTGCTGTATAAATAGTCTTTCCCAGAATCACACGTTCGTTGGTATTGACTTATGCGAGGCTTATGCGAGGCATGGGATTTATGCTTCAATTCCAGATCTGCGGCATGGAATGACGATGCGCTAGCTTTTCTTGGCAAGCGTACCCGCTTCGAAACAGGAAACGGCTGGAGCTCTCCCCAGACTGGAGCTTCAAGCTGCACACCTCCGCAACGTCAACAATCCGCATCGACAACACGAGCGGTATATCCACAGTCCGCATTTTCAGGTCGCTCCGGCTTGAGAGAGTATGTTTGTGAAGCTCTACTGGTATCGACAATTGCTGACAATTGACTTCCAGGGACGAACTGCTTCAGTGACACCATGGCGCTCTTCCATGTTCAGACCGGCTTGATCTGGGTCTCTTACGCCGTAGCTGTCGCAATTGTTGCCATCATTGCTTCCATCTTCGTCTACACCTACCAGACCCCCCGCGACCGCTCTGCTCTCGTGAGCACAATCACAATCATCACTCTGACCTCGCTGTTGGCCACCGTCCTCCTACTTCCTGTCGACATCGCTCTCGTGTCCAACACCGCCTCCTCCAAGCTTGGCGCAAAGAAGGACTGGGCTACTCCGGAACGAGTCAACAACATCATCTACACCCTCCAGATCGTGTACTACACCCTCTACAGCCTCGATGCAGTGCTCTGTCTCATCGTTGTTCCCTTCACCTACTTCTGGTATGAAGACTACGATGAGGTTGATGCTGAAGAAGGCACACAGTCATGGGGCCAGCGATTCTGGGGCGCATTCAAATACACCCTGATCTTCATCCTGCTAGTCGTCATTCTCTTCATCGTCGGCTTCTTCGTGCCAGTTGCTCGTAACCGCAGCGGTGCTCATTGGGATCTGGACTACTACAAGAAGCTCCTGGCTGAGAACCATGGAGAGCGCGCCTTGGCTTTTGCCCTTGGCCTGCTGATTACCCTCGGCACGCTTCTGTATGTTCTTTACACATCGGTGGGCTTTGCACTGATGCCAATTGGCTTTATCAAATCCGCGCCTTCGGTCTCTGCCCCCCAGCTTTCCGAGACGACTGCTTCCCAGCTTGAACAGAACCGGGAGAGACAGCGACAGCTCGAGGGTCGCAACGTCGGAGTGGAAGGAGGAATGTCCAGCAAGGACCAGCGTGAGCTTGAAGCACTTGTTCGAGAGGAGCGTACTCTTGTGCGCCGCCAGCGTCTTGCTGCCGAGGCACAGGGTGAAGGCAAGAGCTTCATCGTACGAGTGTGGACCAAAGTCTGCGTCCTGTTCAGGCCCCTGAAGCTCATCGGAGGCATCTTCCTTTTGTTGCTTTCTCTTGTGATCTGGGTGTCCATGCTCATCACCAGCATCGACAAGGCCAAGAACTCGATTTGCAAGCAACACTGTGGTTACATTCTCGGCAGCATCAATGTGTTCCAACCCATCAATTGGATCTTTGTTGAAAGCGCCAAAGTCTTCCCCATCGACTACATTCTCGTGACACTTCTGGTTCTCTTCTTTTTCAGCAGCTCTGTAACCGGTATTGCTGCTGTCGGTATCCGCTTCCTTTGGGTCAGGATCTTCGAGATTCGCAAGAGCCACACGTCTCCACAGGCTCTCTTGATGGCCACAGTCATGCTCACCCTTATGATGCTTGCCATCAACTACGCCCTCGCCATGATCGTCGCGCCCCAGTATGCCATCTACGGCCCGCAGACCTTCTGCTCCAACCCGCCCAGGCACCCCGGCGAGCAACCCGACTGCAGCAACCACCGTGACATGATTCAGTCCTGCAGCGAAGCCTCCACCAACCCGTTGTCAAAGGACATCTGCACGCCGACCGTTGTCTCGACCTTCCTCAACCGTATCATGGTGAACTTCCCCTTCTTCGGAGTTCTGAACTTCTGGGCGCAGTTCGTCTTCCTCGGAGTCTTCTTGATCGTCTTTGTGACGGCGCTCTTCAGGACTCCAAAGCTGGACGTGGCGCGCTTGGACGAGGATGCAGAGGCTGATGAAGAGGAGGGATTGTTGGCGAGCACGGGCAGGAGGTTTGGTGCTACCTGGCAAGACCTTACCGGACGTGCTAGGGGCAATTAGGAGTAGGTAGTGGGAGATGGCATGATGGTGTTCAGGCATAAGAGTTCCAGTCTCGAAGCTCCACCAGTGTTCTCTCCTTCTCAAACACAGCGAACACTCCTTTTTCGTATTGCACATCGCGTGGGTGTTCTTCTTTCCTGTGATTACTTTGCTGCTTGATTTCCGCATTTCTCTCCACGTGTTGGCAGGCAGGGACGGGTCGGGACGTTAGGGGGGGTTTGCATTCCAGGACTGGCGTTCAAAGCAGGATACCTCTAATAAGTACACCACGCAAATCAGGGAGGAAGGTCGTCTTTTGTAACCAATGTCTCACCCAGTGCTCTCAAATTCCAATGCGAACTACGCGAAATGCAGAACTATGCAAGTGATTAATTGATCATAAGACAAGACATGACAAATATTATGGTCTCACCATGTCAGTAGCTTCACTTCACCATTCTGAATTCATTTGAGCATTGCCCTTTGTGAAAAGCTTGAACGGAGTCGGCGGTCAAATTATTTGAACTAAACGCCACCTCAACCGCCCCTCACCCACCGAACCCACTTATGTCCCTTTTCCTCCCTCCCCGCACTCTCTCCCATGTGTCCTTCCTTCCAACACATAGCACAATACAAATCGCCATCGCAGCCCTGACATTTAATCGTGGCGTCGTCATTGCAGATTATGCACCAGGAATCTACTTGCTCGTCTGCGAATGAGGGGGAGAAGACGCCTACGCCTCCTGGTGATGCGCTGTTTGGGCTTTTGGTGGCGGGGAGGAAGGTGGGGGCGGAGGGGAGACCTAGCGGTGAAGGGCTGGTGGGGAGGGTGGATGGTGCGGAGGGGAGGGTGAGGGGTGCTGAGGAGGAGGTCTTTGTTGACGGATGGGAGGCGCTAGATGAAGAGGCGGCAAGGGGCGCGAGGATGTTGGCTTTTAAGCGGGCCATTCGGGCAAGAAGGTCAGATTCAAAGTTCTGGGAGATTTTGGCGCGTTCTTCGCGGGACTGGGAATTTGTTTGGGATTTGGCTGGGGTCGTGGGTGCGGGTGAGGAAGGGAGAGAGGTGGGGGCGGCGGGGAGGCTGAATGAGGGATGTTCTTCATCCCCTTGGTCGCTTTCGTCGGTCTCACTCCTATTCGGAGATGTCGTGGAGATTTCGGAGTCGGCGTGAGATGATGCTTTTGGATCCTGGGTCGGCTGGGGTTTGTCTTTGGTCGAGAGATGTACTTCGTCTAGTAGTCGGGCTATGATGTCTTCTGCTGCTTCTGCTTCGCTGGTAGGCTTCTTTCGTGTTTCTTCGTCTCGGTGTTCCTCGTCTGGCTTGTCTTCGTCTTCTCCGTCGTCTAGGGCGAAAGATGAGAGGTCGAGATCTCGGGTCAGGTACTCTTTAGCGGGTGTCGCCTTTTCTTTTCCCTCATTGGACGGTTTGCTTTCACCCTCTTCATCTTTGGGCAAAGCGGCCTTAGCTTCGTTCAAGAGTTTTTGGATATCGGCAGGATCGTCTGGATTCAGCGTCCACTGGTCTTCCGGTCCAAGGCTAGAAAGTAGTTCTTCTAGTGTTTGATCATCGTTGTTTCCATGGCTGTAAGCCAGGATTGGATTTTCCTCGTGGCCTAGCTCGGATGACTGCGAGGCTTGAGTTGTGGGAATTGCACGTGGTCTGGACGACGGACTGGATGCTGAGCCGCGAGATGGGCGGGGCGAGGCGGATGGAGAGACCGAACTGCGGAGGTTCCGGAGGCGGGCCGAGAGATCGGTTTCTAGCGTTTGCCTTTGAGAAGGCTCGGCGAAGGCAGATGGGGGTCTATGTCACGTGTTAGTATCTCGTGGGTTTCATGGAGCTTGATGGTTTGGAGCAGTCTACTTGTCGGTGTCAAGGGTGACAGAGGATTTCTTGAGGGCGTTGAGACGGGCGAGAAGGTCGTGGTCATAGCTAGGCGGCGATGCCATTCCGAGGAAATGAGTACGGTATCTATGATGTTGGAGAATATGGACATCAATGTTGGGACTGAGAGATGGTTGAGGTTGGAGGTTGGAGCCGCAGGTTAGGAACGGCACAAAGCCGCCCGATGCCCATGCGCGGCGGCGATCACTTCGAGCTTATTTTTAGTTCAGCCCATTGGGGTGAGCATTACACAGTATTGAAGGTCACGAATACCGGAAATTTATCAGGTAGGCATTGCTATTTCTAACACTAGACTCCTGCCATGTTAAGCCATCTATCGCTCGGTTTGAGCAGATATATAGCGCCTTTTCAAGCCGCCTCCGATGTAATATCGACCGAGCATCGTATGCTCAGCAACGTATGGCGGCAATTTCCTAGAGTCGAGGGTTGCGATTAGCAATAGCTTCTACTTAAAAGGTCATGCAAAAACAATGGATAGTTCCAACGATTTCAGAGAGAAGATTGTGTTTCGACACGTGCCATTTCTCAGCAAGCAGAGTGCCCACACAAGGTAGGACCAGCCGCGAGCAGGAAACGATATCCGACTAAGGATGACGATACGATGATTTTCATCATGTTAGATGCTTGAGAAAAGAAGAGGAACATTGCGCTCACCTGGATATTATGGGTACGGCCCAGAGGCCGCCTCCTTGCGCAACCACGGCTTCGTCCATCTGGACTGGGCGGCTCTTCGCTGTAGCTATTTCGTAGCCTTAAGTGGTATTCGTCTACCTGGCATCCTAGTCTCTTCAATCATCGTAGGAGATCTCCTCGTAAGTGATCTGCCGTCTCTTCGGAGCAGAGCTTGCTGCTGCTGGGCCGGCGTTCTGCTCCTCTCCGTAATCCAGGCTGCCCAAGCCCTGCTCCACCTTGTCCCAGGTCCGTTTCCGCAGGTCTGGCTTGATGTGTTTCTTGTAGTAGCCCTTCTGCTTCTGCTTCCCCTTTTTGCCTTTGCGTTGCGGCCGGTAATCTGGGGACGAAGGCGGCGATATGGAAGGCAGCGGCCTCTTGACCTCCGTGTTGGCCGAGTTCGCGTCAGACTTGGTCTCTTGATCAGGTACGACTTCGCTGTGTCTCTGTGCCTGCAGGAGCCTTTGGATCTCGGAGTGGCGGAACATGGCAATCTGTTCGTCGGTGAGGGTGCGCTTCACACCATCGTCGTAGTAGCCCAAGCCATCGTCTTCTTCATCAGCCTTCTCGTAGTATTCCTCGTCGACAGGACCCAGGAAGTGTAGAGCAAAATGGTCGGTGGATACAGGCGAGAAATGGGCGTTGTGAAAAGCGTGCATCTCCTCCTAGAAGGCAGAGTCAGTGGTTGAACAATTGATTCGAGACTGAGAAAGCTGCCTTTGAAATCTCGGGGGCCTCAGGAGCAGTCCCAAGATTGGATACGTCAGCCATGGCACAGGATTACTAATTTTTCAGACGATTGCACATGGCTGTTTGTCGTCGTCGCGAGTTTGGGATTCGTTTCCAGGCTTTTGACTGTAGAAGGTGGTGTGCAGGCACAAGCGCGACAGAGACCGCAGGCGTGTTTGTTTCTTGGCCTAAGCTCCCCGGCCTAAGCTCCCGTGCCGTCGCGGTTGCGCCAATGCTCCCTCGCTCCCCAGACCGCATCCAAATTCCGCGCCCGCCTACTTACCTTCAACAACAGCTCCCTGCCTGAAATCCGCCTGCACGTCGCCGACTTCTCAGAACCACTCCGATTGCTGTCCCGGGTGATGTGGCCTTCTACATCACAATGCAGTGTTTTACGGAGTTGACGCCTCCAACGGCCGTCACCCACTCCCTAAGCCTGCCTTTCCTGGCCGCAGACGCTCACAATCTCGTTGTTGCCAAAACCTCCCTGCTCCAGATCTTCTCCACCAAGCAGGTCGCTGTGCAACTCGACTCCAAAGATCCCGGCGCCCAAAACACGGCCGAAAATGCCATCGCTGACCGCCGATTGAAAGACGAGGATGGTCTGGAAGCTGCCTTCCTGGGCGCTGACTCTGGTTCTTTGCGACTCGACCGCGCCAGTACCACGAAGCTCGTCTTGGTTGCTGAGTATGCCCTTTCGGGAACCATCACGTCGCTTGTGCGCGTGAAGACTCTGAACTCCAAGTCCGGCGGCGAGGCGCTGCTGCTTGCATTCAAGGATGCTAAGCTCAGTCTGGTCGAGTGGGATCCCGAGAGACATGGCTTGTCGACTATTTCCATACACTACTACGAGCAGGAAGACATCCGCGCAGGGCCATGGGCACCAACTTTGGGCGATTGCGTCAATTACTTGGTGGCAGATCCGGGAAGCAGATGCGCTGCGCTCAAATTCGGAGCCCGAAACCTGGCTATCCTGCCATTCATCCAGGGAGACGAAGACATTGCAATGGATGACTGGGATGAGGATGTCGATGGTCCCCGGCCAGTGGAAAACGATTCGGCAAAACCCAAGGAGGTCAATGGCACCCAAGACAAGCCATATGCATCCTCCTTCGTTCTCCCGATGTCAACGCTTGATCCAGCCCTGATACGCCCAATCCATCTTGCATTCCTCTACGAGTATCGCGAGCCTACATTTGGAATCTTGTCCTCAGCTACCATGCCCTCGTCATCTCTTCTACACGAGAGGAAAGATTGCTTGTCATACATGGTTTTCACCCTAGATCTCGACCAGAAAGCCTCTACCACCATTCTTGCTGTGAAAGGCCTACCATATGATCTCACAAAGGTCATTGCCTTACCTTCTCCGATAGGTGGCGCTCTGCTAGTTGGAGCCAACGAGCTTGTCTATGTTGACCAAGCTGGCAAGACAGGTGGAGTTGCAGTGAACAGTTTTGCAAAGCAGTGCACAAACTTTGCCTTGTCCGACCAAGCGGATCTCGACATGCGCTTGGAAGGTTGCCAAATCCAACAGCTGTCCATCGAGCACGGTGAAATGCTCATCATCTTAAGGACTGGTTCACTTGCTATCTTGAGCTTCAAAATTGATGGCCGGTCTGTCTCGGGTCTCCACGTTAGGCATGTTCCCCAGGATGCAGGCGGGCGAGTAGTCCCTCCTAGTCCTTCTTCTTCGTCCTTGCTCAGCCGCAACTCAATGTTCATTGGGAGCGACATTTGCGAGTCCTTGGTTCTTGGTTGGTCAAAGAAGTGGGGTCAATCGGCAAAAAAGCGCATTCGATCCTTGGATGATGCAGCTGTCGAAGACGATATGTTTCCCGACGAGGATGGTGACATTGATATCGATGATGATGATCTGTATGGCGACGAAGCTGCACCAGTCGAAAAGCATATCAACGGTGTCAATGGCACGGATTCTGCGAGCCAAAAGGGAGATTACATATTTCGAGTACACGACTCACTCTTGAACATTGCACCAATGAAAGACATAACCTTTGGCAGGCCGACTCGAACAACAGAAGGTGAGAAGTCACCGGATACAGAAGACATCGACAGCAGTCTCAATCTTATGGGTATCAGTGGACAAGACAGAAGCTGCGCACTTTCAATATTGAAAACAGGGGTTTCGCCAAACACCGTGGGTCGTTTTGACTTTCCAGAAGCGCAAGGTGTTTGGGCCTTGAGTGTGAAGAAGCCATCTGCAGTAGCTTTACAATCAAACCAGAGCAAAACAGCAATGAATGGTGACTACGGCGCAGCAGCTCAAGTTGACAGGCTTATGATTGTTTCAAAAGTTGGCACTGCAGGCGAAGAGGAGTCCGCAGTCTACGGGCTTACAGCAGCGAATTTCGAAGCTCTGAAAGATACCGAGTTTGAGCCCGCCGCTGGATCGACTATTGAAGCAGGTACTCTGGGCAATGGAATGCGTGTCATCCAAGTGCTGAAGTCGGAAGTAAGATGTTACGACGGAGGTGAGTCCTTGGCCTTTTTCATTTCTTCTCTCCACCCTTTCCTTGTGCATCAGTCAAGGCAGCACTTCGGGGTTTACGGAATGCTCGGGGAACTACTACATTGCCGCATCTTCTTGCTCTTACTTTGGGACTACCATAGCGGCATATCATGTTCTTTAGCATCAATGGAAGCAATTTACCCCCGAACTTATACATCTATCCTCTGCTGTGCAGTGTACCAAACATTCCATGTACTTGAAGCCTTCCAACTGAGAGCCACTGATTGACTTTTCTGTGTTTAGACCTTGGATTAGCCCAGATTCTACCCATGGCGGATGAGGAAACGGGAGCAGAGCCGAAGATTGTCAGCGCAAGCATCGCAGACCCCTTTCTTCTGTTGTGTCGAGATGATGCAAGCCTATTTGTGGCACGCTGCGACGAGAGCAATGACTTGGAAGAGTTGGAACGTGAAGATGATACACTTCTTTCTACACAATGGCTTACCGGATGCCTGTACACCGATAACAACAACGTATTTGCACCGCCGACAGCGGACAAGAGAAGAAAGGTTGGAGAGAATATCATGATGTTCCTGCTCAGTACCGGCGGCGCTCTTTATGTAAGTTTTCAAGCTGATGTGTATGTCTGTCCTTTTCTAACCCTCATCTTCAGGTTTACGCATTACCTGATCTCAAGAAACCCGTCTTCATTGCTGAAGGACTCTGCTTTGTGCCGCCAGTATTGTCGTCTGCGTATGCTGCAAGACGGTCAACGACACGAGAGACATTGACAGAGCTTCTGGTTGCCGACTTGGGTGACGATGTTTCCAAGTCGCCATATCTTATTGTGAGGAGTCCCTTCCCTCCTCTCATCTATGCTTGACTGACTCTCTACAAGCTACGGCCTGCAAGCGATGATCTGACAATCTACCAACCATTCCGAATCCCATCGTCTTCGTCCACTCCATCACCCATATCTTCCAGCCTTCAATTCCTGAAACTACATAACCCCCACCTTGCCAAGAATCCTGCTGTTTCATCAGGGGAGATAGCAGGCGATGTTCAGGAAAAGCGAGACAGCCCAATGCGTGCGATTGCCAACGTCGGAGGCTACAGTGCAGTTTTCCTCCCTGGAGCTTCTCCAAGCTTTGTCCTCAAGAGCTCGAAAAGCACACCCAAAGTTTTAAGTCTCCACGGACCAGGTGTGCGAGGCTTAAGCAGTTTCCATACAGAAGGATGTGACAGAGGTTTCATATATATCGACATGAAAGGCATTGCCCGCGTAGCACGACTACCGCCAGACACCAACTTCACAGAAATTGGCATGTCATTGAAGCAAGTCAATTTCGGCGAGACAATCGACGCAGTGGCCTACCACCCATCAGAAGACCTCTACGTCATCGCCACCTGCACCCAGGAACCCTTCGAGCTACCCGTCGGCGAAGACACGCACCACAGAGACTGGCACCGCGAAGACATAAGCTTCAAGCCAATCGTTGATCGCGGCTCTCTCAAACTCGTCTCGCCACAAAACTGGTCCATCATCGACACTATTGAGCTCGAACCCTACGAGGCCGTCACCTGTCTCGAAACACTCAATCTCGAAGTTTCTGAAGCTTCGCATGAGAGGAAACTGCTGTTTGCGGTAGGGACGGCTGTTACCCGCGGTGAAGACCTGGCTGTTAAGGGGAATGTGCGCGTCTTCGAGATCATCAATGTGATTCCATACCCCAACCGTCCCGAAACTAACAGGAAGCTCAAATTGCTCGCCCGCGAAGAGATACCTCGTGGTGCAGTCACTAAGGTTTCTGAGATTGGTGGCCAGGGCTTCATGGTGGTAGCTCAGGGCCAGAAACTCATGGTGCGAGGACTGAAGGAAGACGGTACACTGTTGCCTGTAGCTTTCCTGGACGTGAACTGCTATGTAACGGCATTGAAAGAGCTCAGGGGCACAGGGATCTGTCTTGTTGGCGATGCATTGAAGGGAACGTGGCTGGCCGGATATACGGAGGAGCCGTATAAGATGATGCTCTTTGGCAAGGCGCCGGGCAAGATGGAGGTCGTTGTCGCAGAGCTGCTTCCGGATGGCAAAGACCTATTTATCGTTGTGGCGGACGCGGACTGCAACTTACATGTGTTGCAGTATGATCCTGAACGTAAGTTTATCCTTCCGATCCACTCGTTCTATTCCTTCCTCTTTTGTTCTTGATTGCCCCACCATTCCTGAACTTTGTTGTTAATGAACGTGTCAATAGATCCGAAATCACTCCAAGGTCATCTCTTACTACACCGCACGACGTTTGCCCTCGGTGGCCACCTTCCCACAACCATGACACTCCTCCCGCGCACCAAAGCGCCCACCCTGCTTGCCGCCACCGCGGAAAACGCCAATCTCGCCGCGGAAGCCACGGTTCCGGAGCACGAGATCCTCATCACGTCGCTCACAGGCTCAATCAGCGTCCTATCGCCGCTATCCGAAGCGCAATACAGACGAGTGAGCACGCTGTCCAGTCATCTCAGCAACATGCTGTACCATCCCTGCGGTCTCAATCCGAAGGCGTACAGGCAGGCGAGAGATGCGCCCGAAGGCATGCTGGGTGGTCGGCAGGTAGTTGATGGTAGTCTAGTGGGTAGGTGGATGGAGTTGGGAACTCAGCGCAGATTGGAGGTTGCCGGACGGGTCGGCGTGGGTATGCAGGAGGTGAGGGATGATTTGGAGGGGTTGGTCAGTGGGCTGGGATATCTTTGATTTCCAGAGTTGCCAAAACATGGTTATGAAAGTCTTTTGCCCTAAAACAAATTTGCAGCCGCCCGGGTAAACCCCGGCGCTATCCGGATTAGGCTTAGTGGAGTGGATTTCATAATTTCGATTGTGGATTTATCAATTCCCTTCTCAATACACATACTGTTCAAAGCCGGGATCATCGGAGCCAAGTCGAAGCAAGCCTTACGATCCAACAAGAATCATGGGCATGAGTCCGTCAAGCCAGATGGGGTGGTTCGGCGGCCCGCCTGACAACATGGGTACGTCACAAAGTGCCATGAAAAAAATTCTGAATACGGTGAGATCAGTGGGCGAATATTCCCAGTCAACTCGGAAAACTTCCAGATGTCTTGGAATGTCCCAAATCACTTGGGATATTCCAAAGCATTTGGGATATTCACAATCACTCGGAGACTATAGACCGTATTCAGACTTTTCCCTCCCACTGTACATGTCTTACGCTCCTAGCACACTCTCGCTGACATTCTGCCTCCGTCCAGACAATTCCGCGGCTGACAACTGCCCGTGTCCTGATCCTGCACCAGGACCCGATGGAACCGTACTCGAACCTCCTCCAAACAGTTGCTCTTGTGACGACCCTGGCGAGGTTTACATGTACGATTCGCTGCTTATGGTGACGCTTGTGCTATCTTGTCTCTTCGTTATGGTTATTCTAGTACGTTCGAGAGTCACAGTACAACGCAAAGGAAAGGAATTGTGGATTAGGATTGTGTCTTTCCTCGGGTCAGTGTGGCATGGGATTATGTCTGCCACCGGAGCATGTTGTCAGAGGGGCGGGTCAGTGTGGCATGGGATTATGTCTGCCATCGGAGCCTGTTCGCAGAGGGTTAGATCTCACCTCAAGGAATGGGCGGAGGAGAGTACGTCTTCCTTCCTTCAAGTTTTCCGCTCTGCACGCAGTGCCCAGAGTTGTCTGGATTGCGAATATCCCAAATAACCAGGAATATTCCCAGTAACTAGGAATATTCCAGGTGCTATGGAATATCCCAAGTAATTTGGGACATTCCAAGTTTCTGTTGAATTCTTGACTGATTTGTGGAACGAAATCTTTAGGGGCTCGAAATAAAGCCGACTCCGACGGCGATCCGAGACAAGCTATCGCTCAGCCGCAGGGAGCTATCCCGTTACAACAAATGGGTCCCCAGTCGCAGGAAGATGTCGAATGACAACGAACTACATCCCAGATGCCAAGCGGTGCCGAATCATCACAAACTGCGTCCCAGCCGCCACGCGATGTCACTTCGCCACCGGCCAAAACCTACTGGGGCACCGAGTTATATACTTCACCCGAGTATCCGCACGGTGAACCTCTCCCGTGGTCCGACCCAGTGACTTCTTGAAGGTTCGGGTTTTGAAAAAACATAGCCTCTGGCTTTTACTAGCTGGAGATAGCATGAGAGAAGCGATCTTCGATCACAGCGTTAGGGGGTGTTAAAAATGGCGAGGCAAGACTTTAATGCAAATCATAGGTCTAAAAATGTTCGCAGATTCCTCGATGAGTGAGACCTTCGTATTCTACGTTGAAGAAACCAGATAGCAACTCATGGCTCAACTCATCCACCTGTCAACAAGCTTCATCGCCAACGGAAATAGGCTCACAAACTCCTCGTCTTCCTCCGCATGGCCATACGTATCATCATCCAGACGGTTGAACCTCTCCACGTCCGCCACCATACTCCGACATACCCTTCGCAAACCCGAAAGCTCATCGCCCGCCTCATCTTTTGCTTGAAGCAATAGCTTAACCATCACCTCATCCGGTCGCGGAGCATCATGCCACCAAGTTTCTCTCACATCCCAGCTGTACGGGCTAGCAAGAGACATCCGGGGATACCAGTACTTCCCCAGATAGACCAGCGTCTCTGCCGCAGTCTGTGATGCGCCGTGCATTTTCCCATCTCCTGCATATCGACAATAAAATCGTGCATGGCCTTGCTGAAACCATCTCCGCCATACCCATGGCGAGAAGAGAAATCGCGTGGTACCAAGACAGTTCTGCGATACTCTTCGTCGATTTTCTCTCGGGCTGCCTTGGCTGCATGGGCAATATCAGATGGGGTCGGTGTTCGGCGTGTTTCGGCGTCTATTAGTGTAAGTGAGGTGGTCATTTATTATTTTCATACAATAATGTAAGTTACTCTTTGCCTCATCTGAGATCTCAGCTTCACATTTCGCGATCAGATCGTCCAGGAATTGTTGGGTTTGCTGCTCCGCCTCCTCATCGGAATCACTGTCCGACTCTTCTTCATCGTCGTCACCCTCGCTGTTGTCATCGCTATAGTCCTCACCGTACTCGTCTTCAAGATGACCGGGATCATCGGAATCGTAGTCATTGGGTCCATCAGCGGATTCGTTGTCCACATCATCTGCAGCTCTCGGATGGGATTGCTGAGGAGCCGAGTCTGGTTTTGCTACTTTGCGAGGCGGCGAGGGCTCAGCACTTTCTGTGGGCTCGGTGGAGAGCTGAGAGCGTTTCTTCTCATTGGATGCCATTTTCCCTAGGTCTTCGCGACATTTTAAACCGGTATCATTTGGAGAGGTTTGATGAAAGTTTGACGATTTGGCGTGGGGACTAAAACGGTCCCCGCATATGCACGGACAAATCATGCAGCATCACGTGCTTTGGACTATACTCAGTCCTCATTGCCTTGCAAAGGATTGATCGTAGTATATATTTTTTTTGACCGTTTATCCAAGGCTAATTACAAACTTTTATGTTCTTTCTCACCGATCACCACAGGCCTTACCCTGCGTCCCATCTACTATCATAGCTATGATATACATCCGATTCCATATCCCATGTCAAGCAAGCCCCTTACTCGTGTGCATATTTTCGTCTAGCCCGGTTTTCGTCCATAGATAACTATACTGTCGAATCATTAGCCAGTCTGACCTTCAACACAGAAAGAGCCTAAGATCGAGGGAAAGAAATGCTTACACAGGCACGTAAGCATGAATATCCTTGTTGTTCAAGTCCTTCCTCACCCCGTCCAACAGATCTTCAATGGCCTCCTTACTCATACCGCGTCCCCTGCTCAGGACTGCCAAGCACAAGCCACTCAACGCATTCATGAAGTTTTCCGAGCAGAACTTTCCCAGTTGCTTCAAATGCTTGCTCTTCGGCCAAGAATTCGTCGGCCAGGCATACTTGACCGTCTTAATGTCTACATATCCCGCATCCTGCAGCCACTGCTTGTACTGCGGCGACTTGTCATAATCAAGACCCAGGCATCGCGCTGACTCGATGACAAAGTCGGAAACACGTTCGAGATTGGTGCCCTTGATAGTGTCATCGATGGAGGTGACGCGTTGTACATCTTGGAACTCGAACCAGCCTCCGGGTGCGGTATGCTCGAAGGCGGAGCGGACGACACCGAAGGGATCGCGGAAGCAGAAGGCGAGGAGTCGCGCGTGCACGTAGTCGAATCGTTGGGTGAACATCCATTCGTCTTCTGCATCATCGACTTCGAAGGAGCAGTTTGGTGGAACCTGTGGCTGTGAGCACATGCACTCGGCAAGGAGGGGATTCCTTACGAAGAGGGGTTGGATGGGACTCAAATCTGTGCCAACGACGCGGGCAGACGGGAATGCCTGTGCTGTGTGGGAGGTTAGATTTATAGTTCGATACTTGATGAGCGTCCTCCTCGGGTGGACTGACCGAAATCGATGGCCCAGATTCCAGTGCCTGTGCCGATATCCAGCACATTGTGCAGGTTTTTCTTTATTGGTGCTAAATGCAGTTTGCCGTTGAAAGTAGCCATGAACAGGTAATGTTGCAAATCTGATGAGAAGTCAGCCATGGTATCAGGCATACATTTCGTAGTATACTATCTTACTCAAGCGAGTTTGTTCGCTCTATAAGAATGCATGTTAGCGGTGGCGCTTCCTGTCACGAGAACAGCTTGTCACGAACCTCGTCATTTGGTAGTAGATATTCTGGGGGACAATGATTAGCATGGTTTGGCGGATAGGGGTAAATTCATTCCTTACTACTTACTTCCTTCCTTGTATCTGTGATACGTTCTCCCGTTCTCCTCTACCATCTCATACACTGTAGATCCAATCGAAGCCGTAGAGGCACTAGGATGCTGATTTAGCAATCTTGAACCCACGTGCTATTTCAGACAGTTTTACCTCGAAGACATGTCGCCGATCGCTGAATCGTATTCGTCATCAATCTGGTGGCACAGTCAGAACCTTCAACTGGCCGACGAATAACAGACCAACTTACATCAATATCGATGTCGTCGTCCGAGTCGGCGTCTTCGTCATCCGATGCATCCTCGTCTATGTCGGGCTGCCCATGGGGGTCTTCTTGGTCGCGTGGTGGAGGAGAGTGTTCTCTTCCATTGCCCTTTGACCCCGAGGAAGAACCTCCCACCTCACGATCTCGCTGTCCAGAAGGCATGATATCGTAATAGCCGGGACTGTGCTTTGCACTGCCACTAACGTTGTCACTGTCTTCTCGTTCTCGTCTCTGACATTCGGGTTCCTCAAGTCTCTCTTTCAAGGTATGGTAATATTCCATTCCCAGAGCAACCATATCCTTTTTTACACCTCTAGCATCTCCTCAACTCGGATCTCGGGCTGCCGCTGTATCGTCTGTAAAGCGTCCTGGATGAAATCATCGACGCCGCGCTTGAACGAGAGAGAGAGCGATGGGATGGATAGCAAGTTCGGAAGGTGAAAAGATGGTGTAAAGAATGTTGGACCTCAAGACGATAGTCCCGCTATGACATCCAGCTTATGGAACCGCTTTGACGTTGATATAGAAGGTCAATTGATAGCCGCACACCTTGCTAGAAGCTGATTCTAGAAGCACTTCCACACCGACCTGTGGAGAATATCGATCAGATCTCCCTCGCAGGATAGCCCCAAGCTATCCGCAAGGACTATGCAGTTTGTGTGCATATATGGAGGTGAAGTAAGAAGCGCACAGTAAGACGAACAAGGGCGAAGATGAGCAAGGTCGACTTGATAACGCAGATTGAGAGGCGGACAGGAGACTTGATTTGGGCAGATTCTTCCGGAATGGCAGTCGGCTATCACTGGGGGTCGGGGGAAGCACAGAGAATCAGGGATGCGGAGGACGTTGATGATATAGGGCGGGAAGCAGCAGCTCAATCCAAGGAGTGATGTCTGGGTGGCAGGGGTCCAGAGTGCGGGCTGCAAGATGGCCCTCTACGAGTCGTCCGCCAGCCCCTGATGCCTGCAATGCGCGCCTGCGGAAGCGAACAGGGAACAAGCATCATCCGTCTGGAGAATCACATATCTTGGAATTGAACGGCTTCAGATCCACGACACGCTGGCTCAAAATTTGGCGAACATTTGATTTCTTGTCGAGAGGCGACCGCTGGGAGCATTGAAGTTCGTGAAGGAAAAGCTTGAGCCAGCAGGTGATCCGCGCTGAACCTGCTTATGTCCACACTACATGCCTTCCATTTGCAAGAAGTCTTTCCGCTCGCTTTTGTTAATGGTTTATCTTACACAAGACGCATGTCATTGTCAGTTCGAAGACTTTTTTTGTTCCGTCGCTGGGACTCAAATTTCCTACGACTCTTCCTCGTGGGTCGTTAATTAATTCGCGGCCCTATGTTCGGAAGATCCGGAGGAAGTGCCATCTGGACTGGAGTTCCAGCCATCTGGCTAGATGGGACATCAATACATGTACTTTGCACCACCAGCTTTATATGGGTCCAATTCCCCATCATACTCCACAGTGGCTACTAAAATCCACCGGTACATCACCCCTTTCGGTTTCTCAAGAATTAGGAGTATTTGACTGACTTCTCCAGACCTACCCACAACATTACCACCACAGACTTACCAGTCCGATCTCCTAGGCTTTCCTCTTGATACAAGGTACATATTTCAGTCCCGAATCCGATGCCGTGACCTTCTAGAAACGTGTTTCCAGATTCCAGAAAGAGCAGACCCCGCTCTCGCCCCCACCACACTTGCATCTCGATTTCCCCACAGCGGAAGCAGCACATATAAAATTGGAGCCGCCGCAGGCGCTGAATATATAAGGACGGGTGTATCACTATTTCTTGCTATTTTCCTACTAACTCTGTCTCTCGCCAACAACTACCATACTCTCAACTAATGTCCGACGATTTTATGGCCATGCCTTCGAACTTCTTACGCTTCCGCAAAGTGGCTTCGACGCAGGTCGCAGACATGTCGTTATCGATTATTCGACGAGGTCGACTCGTCGAGCAGAATAGCAATCCACATATATCACCAAATGATGAAAGGTGATGGAAAACCCATTTTTCATCTTTATGAGACTGCCTTGTACAAGTTGACGGATGCAAGACTTTGCGGACTTGTCGAAGGGTAATAGCCTCTCATGGAAGATGAAGACATCGACACGACGCTATACCAATTTTATTTTGCTTTTATTGCCTTCTGCGTGTTAATGGATGTTGAATTCCTCGTTGGTAGCATGTTCAACACCGACAGGAGGAGCCATTTGTGTCGACATCGTGACGATTTCGCCCTAAACTTGGCTGCGAAAAAGTAGGAAGCTGATCAGGCGAGTCCACTCGACTCATCATGCTGGGTTAATATTTCGACCTACGTGGTTGTCGACTTCACCTAGAGCAAAGAGACGAGTAGGCAAGACCCGGATCAGAGAAACAGAACATTGGATTTGGATGAGCAATCACGAAACAATAAAGGCAACAGGGCCAACATGGCACAAGAAACTGCAACCGCTGGAAGAGTAGCTCAGGCATCTGAGTAAGTAGTAAGTACCTACCAACTAACAGAGCCAAGGGTTGCGCTGTAGACATACATCTATGTAGGCTGACTGGCCGGGCTGAACCGCCCTACTTGTTTATCTGTAGTTATGCCGTGTTCTGGACCAGCCCGACTCGGCCGAAGTACCAAACTCGGTTCGGTCCGTGCTTCACCGAACGTGAGCCTGTTGGTTGTTCAATGTTTATCAATGGGTTGATTGCTATGGTTGCCGAAAGCCCATGCCTCAGATCGTACCTTGTACACCCATGTAAGTCGTGGTTGAAACCAGGGGCTTGGCCGAGTTGACAGAGATCTCCCCACACCACTAAGCCCTATCCACGGGATCATCGTCAACAATCTGATCACTCCTCCGAAGCGACGACGCCTGCGACACAATCCACATAGTACTCCGCGGAACCAACGATCTCCACGAGGAAACCAATGACTTCCATAAAGACCTCCAATCCTGACGCGCCACCACCAGCGCGTTCCCATCCTCATCCATCTCCACACGACTCCAGCCCCTCAGCAGCGGCATCATCACCATCCACACCGCAACCGTAACGATCATCTCTAGCGAATCAACGGTCCACATGTTCAACGTCCGTGTCACCAGCATCAAAGGCCGCACCACGCTCATGGAGCTGAACGGGCCCGTGTTACTCGCTCCCCAGTTCGCACTTCCAGCGGAAAGACCCACCATAGTGCCGAACATTGCTTTGTTGGCGCGGAAGCTTCGTCCTACCGTGCGCACGAGGAGAATTTCGAGGGGATAGAGGACTATGTGTGCAAGAACGTTGCCGAAGACCTCGGCGGCGAGGATGCTGGGAAGGAGCGTGAATGCGGAGGAGCGGTAGAGCTTGGTGCGGGAGGACTGTAGGTATTCTTGGATATCAGAAGCAGAGCGGAGCTCGGCAGACCACGCATTAGCGCCATTTGAGCTGTTCCCGGCGCCTTGGGCGCTGTCCTGGAAGGCTGTAGATTGGTCTAGTGGGTTGTTTGAAGGATTGGTGCCGCCAGGGGTTAGAGGTGGGAGGTCGCTAGTGTCTACGTCGAAAGAGATCATTGTAGTATGCTGCAACTCAGGAGATATGGGCGGGGTTGAGGAGGGGGAAGCAGACTCGTCCGATTGGTCATCGTTTACGGGTTGAGTTTGTGATGCATCGGCAGAACGAGCTGTTTCATTAGAGCCTTCGAAAGGCTGAGGAGGGAAACCTTCAAGCGCTCGGAGAGTATCAGGGTCTTCCGTTCGTAGAGGGTCAATGTTTTCAACATCAGCGGCAGGATTATCATCAGATGATTGCCGTGAATGCTGTCCACTTGCTCCAGCAACGGATCGGCGTGCAGGGGGCGTTGAGTTTATTGGCACAGGAAGAAACTCGTACATGTTGAACCAGATGAAATTGGAGCAGACCGAGTGGGCCCGCGTGTATGCAAGATACAGTAGCCAGGGGGCTGCCAGTGTCATTGCTTCTGATGCCCAACGTGACAGAGCAGTCGGCGTGAAAGAGAGCGGCGGAGAAGGTATTTGTATTGGCGAATAAGTGGTCCAAGGAACGAACGATGAGAGCGATGGGAAGTGACCGCTGCTTATCAAGTCAAGTTGTTGTAAGAGTGCGAACATTTCCAAGTGTAGGCGGATGTAACCGACACCAAATGACAATCTGCAAATCGTTAGCCATAGGTATCCGAACACTGAGAAGCTCTTCGAGCCAAGATTATCTCATACAGTACTTGGGAACTTGATGTCTTCTTCGATGCCAATGCTTTTTGTGAATTATGAGACAGTCCATCATCTTCGCCTGTCCAGGCACGAATCCTCCTGTTGAGCTGGAATCTTGCCCATTCTAGGGCCTGTGAAGCTGCTAAAGCAGGAGTACCAACAAAGAAGAGCCACAACTTGCTATGGCGACTCACTTCGCTGCGGATGATAGCAGGCATGCTCATATATGAATATGAGTGGTAAAGCTAGGCTGTTATTAGCAACGGAGTATGGTCTCAGGCACAAGACACTCACAAGAATCCGATTCCGCAAGCCATTAACACCCCAGACGCCAGCAAGCAAAGCGAGCCGTCCGATATCGACTAATTCGAGGCCATACTTATTCTCTCGGGTGTATTGCTCCCGGGCGGCTTGGTCACGTGCTCGCACGTCGACACTGGACTCGACAATGCCGGCTGCCACCATGACCTCGTTGCACGCCTTGATGAAGTCTTTCTGAGCCTCCCGGCTAGCTGGATTGATGGGCCGGCCCTGGGGGTCGTACTGCTGACCGCCTCGGCTGTTGGTATTGGGGTAACCGGGCCAATTGCGAAAGTCATATGGCGAGCGACCCTAGAAGTTGTTAGGACTTCCGTGATGTGCGGGAGAGCCGTGGCCCAAGGCTTCAAGGGTTCTTGGTTGATACATCGCATAGATATTGGATGCTTAGGGCGAGCAAGACTTACAAGTGCAGCGACAGTCAGGGGTTCCTGCCGCCCCATGATGGGCGGTTGCGGAAGCAGAGCAAATTATGGACGAAGAGGATTGTTGGCGAGGCCAGGCAATGTATTGCAGGAAAAGAAGTGAGCGCTAACAGGCTCAGAACAATTGCGACGCTTTTAGAGAGTGATAGACAGGTCTTTGCAGCAACATGATGTGTGGCTGTGAAGTTGAGGACGTTCACTTAGCCAATCCTTCAGCGAGGAGAACAGCCTTCAAGTTCTTGTTGCCTATTGATGGCACGGAAAGATTGGATTCAACTTGGCGAGTTCATAGCAATATCTTGATAGGATCAAGTCCTGGCGGAGATGAGTGTAGCCATCTTGAGATGTCGAGATCAGAAAGAAAAGAAGCGGTCCAAGCCGATCAATGTCTCGCATTCGTTTAGCGAGGCCGGCTCGTGCAGCCTCGACGATCAGGCAGCCCCGCGAAATCTTGGCGCTCAATTATCTTCATCAGAAAATTATTTTGTGCTTTGCAGTCCGCGGCCACCATTATTGAGCGAAAGTGCGCAAAGCTGCAATTCCCACCCGCTGGATCGCCCAATAATTGCACAAGACGACCAGATCCGCCAGGATGTCGTCTTTCTTCACAGCCCCAGCATCGAAGAAGAGAAAGAGGACTGCCACCAACGACGCTCCCAAGAAGAGGGCCGCCCCGCAGAAGAGCACGCCCGCCGATGCAAAATCGAGGCCGCGAAAGCCGCCGAGGGACGAATCTATTTCGGGGAGTGATGACGAGAGCGACGATGGGGCGAGAGACCTGCCGGGCGACGAGGAAGATGCATCTGGCTCTGAGGGCGAGGGCGAGACTGCAGCTGAGCGCCGACTGCGCATGGCAGAAGAATATGTCAAAAAAGTCAGAGGCGAGATCGAGGAAGAGGTGGGCTTCGATGCCGAAGAGATCGACCGCGACCTGATCGCCGAGCGACTACAAGAAGATGTGGCAGAGTCCAAAGGCCGCGCATATCGCCAATTAGCTCCCGAATTGGATTTCGCCGCTTCTTCCCACACCATCTTCCGAAACGACAGCGAAGCAATCACCTCGGTTGCAATATGTCTTCCTTACGCATACACAGTGTCGAAAGACGTCCTCTTGACGAAGTGGCGATTGCAGGATCTGCCGAAAGACCAATATCCGCAGAAGAAGGGCAAGCGATCGAGGAGGAAGAAACAGAAGCAGCAGAAACCTGCCCCGCCGCCGAAACGAAGACCCGAGGGTATTGCCTGTGCAAGAGGAGACGTGAGGAAGGCGAAAGACAACAGCTACAGAGGCCACACTGCAGCAATTCTATGCGTTGCAGCATCCCAAGACGGCAAATTCGTAGTCACTGGCGGACGAGACAGGCGGGTCATAGTATGGGACGCAGAAACCCTTACAATCCTCCGAGTCTGGGCACACCACCGAGATGCCGTGACAGGCCTCGCCTTCCGACGCGGCAAGAACCAACTCTACTCGAGCTCGGCCGACCGAACCATCAAGGTCTGGAGTTTAGACGAATTAGCATACGTTGAAACGCTGTTCGGTCACCAAGACCAAGTGGTAGATGTTGCTGCTCTCTCGCAAGAACGCTGTATCAGCGTCGGAGCCCGCGACCGCACTGCCCGTCTCTGGAAAGTAGTCGAAGAAACGCAGCTTGTTTTCCGAGGCGGCGGAGCCGAGAAGAAGAACAAGAACAATGCTGGCCAGCCACGAGTCTTGGAGGGCAGCATGGACCGAGTTGCCATGATCGACGAGGAGACTTTTGTCACGGGCGGCGACAATGGCTCCATCTCGTTGTGGGTTATCCACAAGAAGAAACCCATTTTCACACTGTCACTAGCCCACGGAGTCGATCCACCACTCAAACCGGATGAAGCTTCAGCAAATGTAAACCCAGATCCAGCGGTTGTGCCACAGCCACAGCCGCGCTGGATTACGGCACTTACCACGATACCCTATTCAGATGTCATATTGAGCGGGAGTTGGGATGGCCAGGTCAGAGCTTGGAAGGTTAGTGATGACAAGAAGAAAATCGAGCCCATGGGCGCTGTGGGTGTTGTCCCTAGCGCAAACGCAGATCAGGAAGGCGAAGCCCTGAGTGCTATTGTGAGAGGTGTGGTGAATGACCTTGATGTGGTAGAGCGCGGAGATAGAGGCCTGGACGGCACTTGTATCGTTGCGGCTGTTGGCAAGCAGCACAGATTGGGCGAGTGGATGAAGATAGCAGGCAAGAACAGTGCGGTGGTGTTCGAGGTACCAAGAGTGGTCAAGCCAAAGACGAATGGGCTTCCAAACGGCGTACACTACGAAGACGAGAAAGAATGAGGAAGATCGAAGTAGTGGAAGGTTAGGAACAAAGATGCGTGATAAACTTGTACATTGGGTGATTGTATGGGCATTTCAGGGCGGTATTTGTGTGGTATCATGTCAATTAGCGGCATTTGCTCGGCGTTCTCGGCCAACACCTCCCAATGTCTTGGGATAACGTGTACCTATGCTATTTTTTACTTTGTTCGTTGGTTGTAGACAGCAGCGGGCTATTTAGCTCCTCGCTTCTTCCCATCCCTCCTCCTTTCCCAGACTTGCAAATAGCTCTCTCCCAAATACAGAAGCTCCTTCTGCGTCTTCGTCACATACAGATCTTGTACCTCGACCCAGTCCTCTCTGCTCTTGTCCCGCATCTGCACTTTCCATGCATGCTTTTCCGCTTCGCCTTCCACGCTATCCTCACGGCCCCTGACTGCTTCGTGTACGATGTTCGCTACTAGATCGTACCAGATCGGCTCTCCTGGCGGGTGATGTTTTGGATTCGGCTCCACGTACGATGACATGTCTAAATTCCTTGCATCAAAGGTAACAATCGTCGGGTTCCGCTCGTCGACAAACTTGTTCTTCGAGAAACGCTTGACATGGAATAGTAGATACGGTGGCAGCGGATGCATCAACCTGTATCTTACACGCTGATTGAGCCTTTCCTGTGCCTTCATACCATCGTATTTTGCCAGGATATGCGTCAATGGCACCTGCGGAATAATGTTCTTTTCCATCTCGTCCTGAAATAGGGGCGCCGCGGGCAGGTCTAACGTGAGCAGCATGAAGCGATTCTCCTCAATCTTGACCTCCGCCGCCTCCTCAAAGCGCAACCGATCGCCCGCATCCGCTTTTGCAGTAATGGCTTGCGACTCGACTTTCAGCTTGCCCTGGAAGATCTGCTGCACGACCGACGAGCGGGGCTTCGTCAACTTCCCGCCCAGCGCCAGATGCAAGTTATTCAAAAACCAGCTCAGGAATTCCACCGGATCGGACTGATGCGTCAGCGTGTATTTCTTATTACTTCGGAGCGAAATTTCCTGCAGCAGCTCGTGCGGTGATACGTGGCTCTTGAAGGCTCGCGGATTCCAGATCTTACGCACGAGAATGCTCATGCGCTTGACCAGCTCAGGCTTTGCGCTGAAGTCCTCGATCATGAAGTAGTTTCGTAAAGGGGAAACGTGCGACAGGGCTTGCACGACGACGTTGAAATAGTCGTTTTCCTTGATGTTGTTCATGCCGACGAAGCCCGGGATGTATTCCTTCCCGCCCAGGGCCCAGGCGGTCTGCTGCTCACGGTCGAGGCGCGCGACTTGCTCTTTGCTGTAGCGTGGATCGGACACGAATTTGATGTCTTCCAAGCTTTTGTTCTGCACTTCGTAGCCTTCGGGCAGCACGTAGACCTTTTGCGTCTGCATGTTGATGTAGACATGGTGACCTTCTTCGAGGGCGTGGAAATAGGCGTGCGATTTGGGGCCGCGGCCTTGGTAGTAACGGCCGCAGACAAGGCATGCGTAGACGTTCAGGTTGGAGAGAGATATCGAGCACAGCTTTTCGAAGTCGAAATCCAGCACGGAGCGGTTGATGGTGTCGAGGTAGAGGTCGTCGTAGCCTGCTGTTGGCGCGGACTGGCGGAGTGGGGCGGCGTGGTTCAGAGGCGCATCTGTGTCGTCGTCTTCGTCCATAGCATCTGGATCTCGTTCTTCGGGTTCAGCAGTATGCTGAGCGCCATTTGGGAAGCCATTGGGAGCTGTGTGGCCCGTCTGCCGGGAAGACGCAGGTGCTTTGGCGGAAGATGAGAAGTCGCTTTGAGGAGGATGGGAGCTTTCGAGTCTCGACTTTTTGGGTGCCGGCGAGTCAGTTCCTGGTATGTCCTGGAGAGATTCTTCAGCTTGTCTTTTCGACATGTTGTCAGAGGCTCGTGTACGGGCGTGTGTTTTGGGAGAGCTTCACTGCTTGGGTGAAGCTTGCAAGTCGGCTCGGCTTTCTTTTCGAGCGCTTTCGCATGAATACGAAAGCGAGAAACTGAGGACGCCGGGAAAAGACAGCATTAGCGGCAGGGTCCACTTTAAAACAAAACAATAATATGACGAACATGATATTGGCGTTTCCTTTTCAATACATGTATGATTATTTTACAATATGACTCCACGAGTCCACCCGGGTATTCTGTAGTTCTGCACATCTTACACATGTCCGCCAAGTGACCAAGTTCAAGCCATTGGCAGTTGGTCCCAAGCCAGTTGAAAGTAGGTTCAAGGAGCGTGCCTGTGAGTCTCGACGACGACAGATTGATGGGTAAGGACTAAGGAGCGACGAGGAGTACTTAAGCATTGGTATGGTTGTAGCCACGGGTCGCAACCTCTACTTGGGTTGCAATGCTAGCAGTGTGGACTACATGTAGAAACGGTCTCAAGACTCAAGAGCGAATAAGGCTGCAAGCTCCTAATTTGATCAAAGGATGGCACCTCTGTGTGGAGGCCACAACATTGCTGGCATCGACATCAAACTTCTGGATTGATCCTAGAGTCCAGAAGCGAAACCCAGTTGCAACAGCCCCTGCTAGTGACCTCGGACAACTTTATACTCACAGCCCCCTCCTTTGAGGGGCAAATCGCCGTCACGCTTCGGACGCTTCGTGGCTTACCGTTCTGAAAGACAGAGACTCTTGCAACGCCGTTGACCCATTGCGCCTCTCTAGCTCTGTCATCTTAAGCCAGAGCTATGAGTCCCTCAAACTTAACGGTATGCAGTCTGCAGGTGACTGATACATTATCAAATTGGCAGAGAAGTGTGGTATCTAAGATAGCGGTGTGATCTTGCCTATGGATATTGAAACTGACCTGAGTTGAGAATTGGGGAACTCGTTTGAGCAGGATGCTCTATTTCGCTCTCTTGGCGTGGCTCTGCGGAAGTGGTGACCTCGCCATCCGTTATACCATTGACTCCTCACGATTGCCATATACCGAGATGTATTCCGAGTCTCCGGTTATTCCGTTGTCGCTTCCGCTCCCGCTGCCAGGCGAGTCCTCAATGGCTCTAAGATCGGCTCCGCCATCGTTGAAGGCCTCGACCCTCCTCATTCCCATCATCCAGCCCACCAAGCCGCCTGGTACCCACGCCCCAATGAATCCGTATACTCCGCTGCCCTGACCTATCCTCCTCACCTTTTTGCCCCTTCCATTCCCTCGAATAGCGTCGAAAACTGCATAATGCAACTCCCTCAAACTGCTCCCTCTGCCAACCGCTCCCGCCTGTCCGCAGCCCTTCGTCCCTCCAATGCCCTTGTCGGCCTGGTTGAAATAGTTCTTCCCGTATGCGTGTCTAGCACTTTCAGGCCAGGTAAGCATCTCCGCTCGCGGACCATGTGCTTGCAGTAACTGTTTGTTCAGGTGGGCACTGCAATCAAAAGTGCCCAGTTTAAATTGGTATACAGGAATGCCGACGCCTGACAGCTCGCTACGGAGCGAGGTTGTGAAGGCGTCGAGTGCGCTCACGACAGCAGATTCGGGAGCATGGAAGGCGGGAGTCAAGGATGAAATGATGCCCGGTGAGAGGACCAATATGTTCGGGGGAGATTGTCTGAAAAGTTGCGAGTTGGAAGCGTGGCGGAGGGAGATGGATGTCAAGAGAGGGAGGAAAGCTTGTAGGAGTACCATGGGCTGTAAAAGGCGGGCATTGAGGAGGTCGGAGTAGACACTGGGGGCGAGGGTGGCGATAGGCGCGCTGGGGTAGGTGAGTGAGGGTATTATAATAAGGGATCTAAGAGCCAAATAGGTTGGACGGGCTCCTGGGAACGCATGATGTGCTTTCTGGAGCTGATCTCTGAAGCGGTCGATGGCTATGCTGGCCCCCTGAGGCTTGACGGTTGTTAGTTATCGCGCAGGATAGACCCCTCGGGCCCCGGACAGCAACTTACATCTACAACGTCTATCATGAGCGGTCTGATATCTGGCCTCGACTGGTTCGTGACCTGAACTTCCTCCTCGATCGACGTGCAAACAACATAGACGATAAAGCCCCTTTTCTCCAAGTCCAAGGCCAACGACTTGGTGATGGGATCACTCATGGATCCGGCAATAACAACCGTCTCATATCGCGCACCATTTGCAGCCCGTCTCGCCCTCCTCTTTCGTCCTTTGCTTCTCTGGTACATATAATATGAGCCTGCGCCGACGGATAGGATGATTGCGCCGGTTAACCACTTATTGCGTACCACCCATTGTTCGGCACGGTGGTACAGAGACACGGGGGCCAGCTTGGCAGGAAGAGATTTCGAGGCGGGCAGTGGAGGTTTGACGGACTGGGGGATCCATGGCGACGACGAGATGCTCTCGCGCAGTGAGGATGATACTCTGTCTATGTGGCTCTCAACGTAGTTGGCGATGTTCTCGGAGTATCTCTTAACATCATTTGGGACGGAAGACAGCTGCACATTGGTTAGCTCATTTAAGATTCTGTCATCAGTCTGAAGCAGACCTACCACGTCGAGGAAGGCTTGATCATCGGCCGACATTTTGGTGGATGGCGATGAGGTTGTCGATTATGCAGCTTTTGTCGTCTTTCGTCGCGAGCCGTGGACTGACTTCAATGGTCTTGTCGAAGTGTGGGGAAGCTGGTATTCAGGCCAAGCGCCCGGGTCTTTCGGCGCCGCGTTGATCCGAAGATACCAGGAGCTTGGGCCACTCCGTCTCAGCCCTGTGGCTACATGTAGCGCTTGTAAAGACCGAGTGCCGACAGATGACGCTGAAAGGGACAACTCCAGTCCCAAGAGCATCGCCACAGCAGACATACGCGTCAGAATCCTCAACTTCTGGTCCCGCTCCTTATATATCACGACGTTTTCTGTTTTTTTTTTTCTGAACCCAAACCCTCGTTTCCTGCAAAAGAACATCATCGTTGTGAATCCAAGATGTGCTTCATTCTCACATGTGGAGAGCATGGTATGTCAAGCGGGTCCGCCGATCATGACACACTCGTCAGGTTCAACCGTTGCTGACAACCCCGACAGAGTTCTCCTCGCGACTTCAGGGCTATGAGAATGTGACATGCCAATGCCACAACTGTGTATGTAACTTATCATATACTACATTCAGAACCTGCTAATCCAGACATAGGGCAATTGGTCGGCCAGCGTCATCAAGCGCCATCCCTGGTTCACCGTCTGTTTCATCGTACAGCTCCCCACTCGACCCACACATACATGTATTTCGAGCTTCCCCAGACTGACCCCATCTAGCCCGTCCTCCCCCTCTCGTTACACGCATATGAAGTCGTCGTCTGCCCTGTCTGCAATTTCGCCCAACCCCTAAAGTACGTCGGTGCTCGCTCACACTTCCTAACATGCTTCAAGTCAAGTTACTAATCCAATACTTCTGCAGAAATCGTCCCGACGTCATGAGCCAGCACCCGAATGCAGGAAACCAAGGCAATCAGGTCCCCTTACAGAATTACAACCAAGGCAACGGACCTCCGCCGGGTTGGGGAGGCGGTCCAGGAGGCGGTCCGGGTCATCCGCCCCAGCCGGGTCCTGGACAAAAGACCAACGAACAAATGAGATATGGTTGAAACTTCTCGGCATGGCGTCTTTTCGGCGCAGCATCTGGTTACAGGCACAGAGGTATTCAGAAAAGCAGTATTCTTGGGCTTTGAATAGGGTGTAGGGCTGGGTCAGCTTGGGCGCTCGTCATTGTATTGTGTGGACAAGGCGTGGCGTTATGGCTGTGAGTTATGGGATGCATGGGACTTTTGCTGATAAACTTCGAATCCAGTCTTCAGAACACAGAGTTTGTATATTCAATCGCCCGAAGGTTCCAGGCAGCGTGGTATCATAAAATAAGAATCTGAAAACGCAATCTTCCCAACACCTGTCTCAAATCCCGACCTTGCGACTGACTCTCAGACATCTCTCTGCCCTGGGCAACGAACATCGACCAGCCTACCCCTTTATTTCCCTCTCAACAGTTATCTTCTCTGGAGTCCCTGCCCCATCACCATCACTGCTCTCCCCCTTAACCTCCTCTCGCAGACCTTTCTCACCCGTCTCCTCTCGCTTGCCCTCAGTATACTGCATTCCCTGGCTCGCCTTCGCCACACCCCCTCTCCCCGTCACATCCCTCCACATCGCCCGCAGTGTATATAGCATAGTTGCCCGACCCTCCCACAGCGGATACACTCCAACACAAGCAATACTCACAAACAGCCACAAAATTCCCACCACCACCCAGCCGGTGAAGAAGCTCTTGCTAAACACATAGCCTGTTCCATACATAGGCATTGGCCACAGCACCAGCAGCGAAATGGTCAGGAAGACGGTCATGGATTTGGCGATTGTGGAGGCGCGGAGCAGGTGTTTCTGCTCGGCTTCGGCATCGCGTGTGTGCGAAGCTGTGTGCGAGATATCGGGGACGAGCTCGAGGTCTACGCCAGCGGCTACGGCAAGGTCGTGGTCATCGCCGACGCGGATGGCAGCCATGGATTTCCAGTCATAGTTGTCTGCGTTTTGCGTCAGTCAGTCCGTGCAGTTCACGAAGGCAACGATCTGAGATACGCCCAAAAATCACAAGGATTGCCGATTAGTTAATCTGATAGGGGTGGATTGGTACATACCGAGTCCGAAGATGAGAGTACATAGAGGAATAAACAGCAGCGGAGACAGCAGCGCTACCACGTTGCCAGCCAGCATCGGGTTGTTTGCGCCCGTACTGTCAACGCTGAGATCTCCCTCTTCTTTCTTCGCCGTCACAAGCCAAGCAATGAGAGCGCAGGCCAGTCCGAGCGGCGGACTTAGCATTGCTGCCCACTTGTTTTGTCCCTGGACCTCTTGTCAGCACATGCCGTTCATAAATATGTGCAAAAAGAAAGTCGGCCATGACTTGTGCCCGATTTCTGGGAAAGGCCCGCGTTTTTTAGTAACTGGTGGTGCCTCTGCCGATTTTTTGAGGGGCCCCTTTTTGAACTCACTTTCCACATGATAGTCAAAGTAGCAGGCAGCACAGCCGAAGAGATAATAACACCCATCATCAAATACAGATATCCCATTCCCACTCCGGCATAGTAAAGTCCAGTCGAGAAGGCAGCCATGAACAACCCAAAGGCTACGACCATGGCATGAGACATATAAATTAGTCGTTTTCCCGTTGCGTTAGGCTTGAGATAAGTTTGGTAAATGTCGTAGGTGAAAATCGAGGATACAGCAATCAGCTCGGCGGAGGACGCTGAGGTAACCGCCATGAAAACGATGAGCAATGTACAGATTGCTCCCCCTTTCCCGAGAATCGCCACTGCCGCGTAAGGTAGAACAAGACCCGCCGTCACGTCTGCTGAGGACATGCGGTCTGGGTAGGTTGGAAAGACGGGGTTATTTTCGAGCGCGAGAGCGGAAAGACCCATGGTCGTGGCACACAGCCAAGGGATGGCGAACCAAGAGAGACCGCCCATGATATATCCTGGGAGGGCATGTACTGGCGATGCCGCAATGGCTTTGTTGTAGTATCCATTATCGCAGAAGACGGTTCCGAAATTACCCACAATATTGATCACGAAGAAGATTGCCCCCTCTTGAGAACGCATTGTCAAGTAGCTGCCCTCGGAATTCCCTGATACTGGGTGGCGAGATGCGGCTTCGACGAGGAGATCATAGACACGGCCAGGGGAGCCGAGAGTGTCGGAGTGGGCGTAGGTTGTGAAGGCGAAGATGAAGATTATTATGAGGAGCATGAATGTGTGGACATAGTCAGTGAGGAAGGTCGCTTTGATGCCTCCGAACATGGTATATAGAACCACGCCGAGTGGAAGTAGGAAACAGGCAGCGACTGTGTTCATCCCCGTGAGCGAAGTGACTACTGCACTTCCGCCTGTTAATAACATCGCCGTGACCAAGATGTTCGTCATGAGACCGAAGGTCGTAAAGACGAGATGGGTTGCTGTTCCATAACGTGCGCGGATGATCTCCAAGAAGGTCTGGCAAGAGTATGTCAGTAAATTGGTAACTAGCCGAACGGGGAAAATATGGACTTACATGGGCATTTGGCGCTCTCCGCTTCATCTCAATCGCAATAGTAGCGAATAGCAGAATCTGGACCGTTGCGCCAGAAGCATACCACTGTCCAGCTATCAGAACCTCGAGCGCAAAAGCAATACAGTGGGAGAAAGAAGTCCGAATACGGTCTACAGTCTCCGAATGATTGTGAATATCCCAAACAACCCGGAATATTCCCAATAGCTAGGATGATTCCAAGCAATTGGAAGTATTCCGAGTGATTGGGAATATTCACCCACTGATCTCACCCGTTTTCGGACTTTTTTTCATGGCACTGCATATCAATTCACTTACAAAGGGTCCGGAAACACCATATTTATAGGCCACAGCAGAACTCTGCAACAAAGTCGCCGCCCAAGTCCAAGAACTGACGACGGCAGACGCCACCAGGCCAGACTTGACTGTGCGGCCAGCAGTACTGAACATTTCGGATGTTTGAAGCTCATGGTTGTATCGCTTGAGAATCCAGGTTACTAATATCTGGATGTGGCTTTTAGCTTAGGAATCTTCAGGTTTGAAGAGTTTGAAGACTCACCATTCCGAGGGCGAAAGCAGCACCCAAACCTAGAACGATGCCATAGCCGTAGCCCTGATTCAAGGGCGGGGCAATGGCCATGTTGGAGCTCTGCTCAGCAGTGGATTGAGACACAAGATGATTGAGAGACAACGGCTTAAGAATCCTTTACGGAGCTGAGCGCCTGGAAGGAAGATGAGAAGTTCCCTGGGGATGGAGACGTGGGGGACGGTGAAGAACGGACAGAGGAATAAGAAGTGACATGGGAAAAGCTACAAGCCATACTTCCGCGGCGACATCGCGATCTAGCCCTACCCTGGCACTCTCCAGCTGATCAAGCATATCAAGCATATCGGCAGAGCGAACTCAGAACTCTTTGATAATTGTGGTCGAGTAAAGTAATTGGAGGAGATAAAGCTCCAGTCTCCCTGTATCTCGACGAGCTCGATAAGGATCTCGGTTTTGGAATGCCATTGGACCGTGCAGACCCTAGTCGAGACCCCGCCGCTAGGCTAGAAGGGGCTTCAAAGCTCGGCGCGCTAGCTGATAAGATTTCGTCTTGGAGGACATATGTGAGGACGGGGAATTGAAGCATCTTGAGCCTGAATGCTGAGTGATGACTTCGACTTTTCGAACTCGGCAGACTCTACCGCTTGGGTCTCGGGAATTGGGAAGAGCTTGCGGCTGTCTGTCAGTTCCTTGAGCCGAAGAATCGATGGTATATATTTTCCAACAATCAGATATTTGGGTAAGGTACACGGAGAAAGAAAGCGAAATCACCCAACACTATCACTGCTCTGCCTGTCGTACATCCCTATCCAAGACCTATATGAAATCCACCTGACCAGGCAAGCATAACACATGAGAATAGAGAAACCTTTTGAGTGTGAGTTCTCATTCGCAACCAGTCCTTGGAGCCCATGTCATTGTTAACACCGCCCCTTGAAGCCGCTGGATTCAACCTGACTCGATCCGGATCAGCTCGTCCCAGCCAATCTTTCGCCTTGCATGCAAACTCGACATGTCCATCTCTTTCTTATCCATTCTCCTACCTCTTGCCTGCAGTAGACGGACTGTCTATTGCCTCCATCTCATACCTGACGCCCTCCTTTTCATGTCCGACCGTACTCATCTCCTGTGGTCTCTCCTGAACCTCCAGCTCCTCCCCAATCGCATAAACATCCGTCCCAGCATACCTCCCTGGATCCGGCGCTCTGTCCCTTGATGAATACCCATCCGTTGATATGCTCAGCACGCCCGAAGAAGGCATCTTCGGGCCGCCATAGGTAGAAATCTGGCTTCTCGATTCAGAGATGTCGCCAGGGTGGAACTCGACTGTGTTTCGGCTTTTTGCATGGCGTGTGCGGAGGAAGAAGAAGAGTGCCAGGAGCAGCGCGATGGCTCCGACGATGGAGCCTATGACTGCGCCGGCAATTCCACCGTCGGACATTCCGCTGCTACTCAATACCGACGTTGGAGACTGCAATGGAAGAGAGGAAGATGTGGATGTGGTGGAAGTGAGGCTCGAAGAACCAGTGATGCTTGGAAGAACCGCGACTCCGTAGGCGAACCCCTCAAACACGGAGGCATAGGCTTGTCCAGACGAATCGGTATTATCGATGTAAATGCTTGTCGCTGTGACATAAGACGAACCGTACGCTGTGACGGTGAGGGGCACGTTATAAATATCTGTGAAACAAGTTCCCAGATACGCGGGGCGGTCCTCGGGAGCATTTGGGTTTGGATGCACGCCCATCCATCCACTGATGAGAAGCGTCAGCTGGGGTTTGCTAGGACGAAGACGAGAGGTCAGTCTACCTTGGACAGCAGGCTATGTAGTTGGACGTGTATGGTCCACCTTGAGTCTCGTAACCCAACGGGCAAATAAGGGGGTTGAATGCCGCCTGCGAAATGCCGCCTATTTGAAGTTGATAACTTGAGACTATCTCAGATGGGTAGCATGAGGTTATGGTCGTCCCAGGCACTGGGTTGATCTGTTTCCAGTGTTGCATGAGCCACCGAAAGTGTAGGTCGACGGAAGGGGTGTGTACCTCATTATACCATATCTCAAACTGTCTGTTCTCCAACAGTGTAAACGCATTTTCCGTGCAAGCTGGCGGCGGTATGAAGGTCGTAGTAAGCGCAAAAGGCGAAGCTCCCACGATTGTGCTGCTAGTAGAGCTGAGCGTCACGGTCGGGAGAGTACTTGAGGTCGTCATCGTAGCGTGGGCCCGATCCGAAAGTACCTACGTATAGAGATGTCCTGACAGAATCTTGTAGTCGATGGAAAATAGAAAGCCACGAGGTCTCCGAGAAAAAGTGGATCGAGGAGAAGAAGGAACAGTCTTGACTAGCCGGAGGGTAAGGCGTCTCTGGCCGCCAGATCACCCCATCAGATCCTATGTACGTTCCAAAGGGATATAGACATGGGGTAGGTAACATAAGAGATCTCGTCCGAGCTGTCGGTTTGGAGACAGCACCCCGGCACTTCTACCAAATCAGGCAGACAGAAGTAAGTAAACGGCGGGATTGTGCATGTTAGGATTCATCCTGGCGGCATTCTCTGCCTCAGTACGAGTCAGTAGGCTTGTGACTATTCAGTGCGGTAGGATAAAGAAAGAAGAATATTTCGACAGATCGGCAGTCCTTGCACCTACAGGCTATAGAAAATGCTGCTGGTAAGGTGGCTTGCAGGTCTGGCAGCACAGAAGGTGTGTAGCAACCACTCGGCTTGCGAGTGGACAGGATGGATGGCGATGTTACTCTGGACGATTGCAGCCTAGGTACTCAGAATCCTTCTCGTGTAATTCGATATCGATGTCAGTCGGAATAGATCTCGTGTTAGAGAGAATGATAAGGAAAAAAAAGGGAAAATATGCATAAATACAGTCGGAAGGAAAGGGGTCTGTGAGCTCCAAGTTATTAGCAACGTCCCGGTGGGCCGGCCTCGAGTCCTATTGGGATATGTGAATATCCTAGGTCGATGTGTATATCCTAAGTGATTGTGAATATCCCAATATTTTGTGAATAGCCCAAACAACCAGAGACAGGTCACACTATTGGGAACGAGTGAACTGATCAGTCATCCGAAGCTCAGGCCGTACGCAGAGCTTCTGTGACGAACCATCGGGTCCAAAGAACACGGCGAATTGGCGATAGGTAGAGTAGTACGGTTTCGCAAGGAAGCAAGGATCAAAGCAGGCTCGGGCCAGAAATTATCCGCAGGCTGCCGAACGGCTGGAGGCCACTCGGGAGGATATCCAGTCTCTGATTTGCTCTGGACTGGTGAGTATTGCAGGCTGACAAGCCACCGTGCAACGTTGTCGGCCGGCCAAGGTCGCAAGTTGGCTTGTCTTGCGAAGATATACGAGAAGAGACGAAGAGAAAAGACGATCGAGGAGCATCGAGACGCTCGCATTGGTCTTTACCTCAGTAGATCGATCCGGTGTTGATGGTTTGTTCGGTTCACGATTGATTGTTGACGGCTCTCCGCATGAGGTTCACGACTCTACTTGCGACTGGGAGTCTGAGACTGGTATTCTCGTGGTGACATTTTGTTTGTATCTTTTAATAGCTACCCAGAGGCCTTTTTGGAATTCTTGAAAATTTTCAATACGTCGCTGAAACGACATAGCACTACAACAATATACCTACGGAACTACCCCACTTCTGACCTTCGATTCCGCGGTTTCGGCACTACCCCTAGAGTTGTGCTTTCCAATCCAAGTGACATCACGTTTTACAATTACATCCCACGTAAGCACACTGCCCCACTTCCATCACTTTCTATCGAAACGACGAAACCCCCCCAACGTCTCACATGTATATGATCCTACCAAGACCCTCAATCCCACTTCTTCGCTCTCGATTGACCAGTCGAACCCCAATCCTCCAGAAACCCTCCCACCCCCCAAGCTTCACCATGTCGACCGCACCCCCATCCAAGAAAGCCCGCACTTCGCCTGCCTACACCCTCCTCTACCAGTAAGTTGGTCCGCATTCTCACACGCTTTCCTCCGGATCCCATCAGCGGGGAAGCTTTTCATCACATGACTGAAACGAACCTCGAAATGCTCTCCTCTCCCACACACTATATAGACATATACACAAAGCAACGGAAATCACAGAACCAATCAACTAACCTGTCACCTCAGCCCCACCATCCCCGGTCGCGGCGAGCCCATCCGCCTCCTTTTCGCCGCCACCAAGACACCCTACAGCGACATCGCCAACGAGCAAAAAGACGGCTACGATGCTGTGCTAGCCTCCGTCGCCCCTGACTCCATTCATGCCATCCCCAACAACCCGCCCGCCTTCGCTCCCCCCTGTCTGCAAATCGCTGGCGCTGGCCGCGATGGCAATGACTTGCTGATCCACCAGACCCCAACTATCCTCGAGTACTTGGCCAGAGAGTTGAAATTTGGCCCGGGCGATGAAGCAGGAAAGGCATGGGTGAGCCAGATTGCGCTCACGGCACTGGACTTTGCCAATGAGACTCATGATGGTCATCATCCGATCGCTGCTTCTCTTTACTATGAGGGTATGTCTTGCTTTTCCACACGCTACCCCTTTTTTATGTGTCTGCCCCTTATTCTTCTTCCTCTTCTTCAAAAGTGTGTCCAAGAAGAGGAAAGAGCTGAAAGAATGGCTCTGAGCCTCCGAATTCGAGCTTTGGACTTCTCCAAAGTAGCACGTGGTTGAACTGTGGATTTGGTATACTCACATGTCACTTAGACCAAAAAGAAGAAGCCCTCCGCAAAGCGAAAGGCTTCCGCGAGGGACGCATCCCGAAGTTCCTGAGCTACTTCGAGCGCGCGCTGAAGGCAAACGAAGCAGCCGGGAAGGGAAAGTACTTCGTCGATGGCGGCCTGAGCTATGCGGATACAACCGTCTGGAATGTTGTTGACGGGTGAGTTCCCCGTTCCAAGTCCCCCTCCCCCTTTCTCACTCCGAGTCTGGCACTTGAAGTGTGGAAGTGCTGACGTTAATTTTTTCTAACACGGTATAGACTGCTCTTTGCATTCCCGAAGGAAATGGAAGCGAGGAAGAAGGACTACCCGCTTGTGTTCGAGACCTTCTATCCGTCTATCAAGAATGAGGAGGGCATCAAGGAGTACTTGGAGAGCGGCAAGCGCTTGCCATATGGCAACGGCATTTACAGAAAGTACCCCGAGCTCGATCGACCTTAGATGAGCAGGCTAGTCAAACTTAGCAGAACATGAATCAAGTTATCTCAACTCTGGTTGTCCATGGGCTTGACCAGAGTCATATGACAGACGCATTCGAAATGCAAAGTCGGGGACTCACAGGGGTAGAATCTCAGACATAATGAAATCACAACACCATAGATGTATACCACAATAAATGTAAACCATAGAGAGCGAAGGCTCGAGACTTGATTCTTAGGTATAAGCAACAAGTATGCATTTCGCAGAATCACAATCTCGAGAAAAGGCCTTGCCATGAAAATGCTTGCTGTGAGTATGCCGAACTCCAGGCGCGGAGTTCTGAGAATCATGCTCTTTCAATGCAAATTCAGCAAAACAACCGGAGCACTCCACATAGCCCAAACTGGCAAGCGAACGTACAAATCAGCAGACCGCCCAGCCATCCAGCCGCCCAAACACGCGCATCGTCAAACGACAACACGCCAGGGCCTGACTGCGACCCAAGTGGCCAAATGGCAACTGCTCGACCGTTCCATGCGCTATGCACAATTCATGATGCTTCGTTATGTGTAAGGACCGAGGAAAGATTAGAATCATCCTGACAAATGCCGAACTCCGGGAATCTTCTGGAATGGTGTGCCGATTCTGAATTTAGTCGTAAAGAAAGGATGCGGAATTGACCAAGTCTATTCGTCGTCGACCTCGCGGTGGCGCGCATTCACCTTGCGCTTGAACTCAGCCATGTCGTTGTCCCACAGCTCGGCCGCCTCTCCATTCAGGGGTGATGCACTGTGAGCTGGTTAGCATTTGTGACGCAGGATATGTGATGGAGGAGTGCGAATGGTTCGTGGATTACGAGAAGAATACACGTACTTGTTGGGCTCTCCCAGCAAACTCTGCAAGCTCAAGAGAACAGTCTGGATGTTGTAGGCGGCAGTCCACTTGTCCTTCAAAATGTCAAGACAGATCCTGCCGCTGAAGTCGACGTTGGGGTGGTAGATGGGCGTCTTGAAGAGGACAGTTGGGGGTGCGTAAGGGTAGTTTGATGGGAAGGCGAAGGATAGCTTGAAGGATTTGCCAGCGTATGGGGTCTCGTCAGGGCCGGAGATGGTAGCAGTCCACGAAAGGAGGTTGCCATCAGCGGAAGGAAAGGCAGAGATACCGGGGGCGGCCGAGGTCATCAGCTGCATGAGCTCGGTTTGGAGACTACATGGCGAACAGTCAGTTTGATGTTTGCGCAGATTGGGCATCAAAGCAAACAACTTGCCGCTTGGTGGTGCTCTGCGAATCAGCAGGGCGCGCGACACCGTTCAGCTTCTTGGACTGGGCGGCAGGCAAAGAGCCGGGAGCAGCATTCTGGGAGTCTTCCATGTTGAAGTTCATTGTGGGAGACGAATTGGACCGGGAGAGTGTTGTTGGCACGAGACAAAGCAAGATGGCCTTGGATGGAATGCGGTGCTCGGGCTTTGGCAGCAAGAATGCAGAGAATGCGGAGCGGCGGCGCAGAGAGCTCGGCAGAGACAAAGAGTTTGTCGGATGTGTGGATTCTTAGGAAGCAGGCAGACGGGAGCGAGGTGAGGGCAGTTATCTGGGCAGCTTCGATGAGAGTTTGGCAGCGGGAGATTGGGGCTTATGCTGGACCGGAATTGAATTTGCGGTGATGCAGCTTTTGGAAGGTGCGGGCGGCTTTTCGAATGTTTACTCGGTCTGGTGCGCGGTTGCCGAGCAGCGCCCCTCTAATTGGACCAGCGTTAATCAGGTGGCTACGCGATCCTGGTCATCGCGTCTTCTGGGCATCATCATCGCGACTGTCCAACCGTTCCATTGGCTGCCGTCGCTTTTGCTTCAAACAGCTCTGAACAACGAGAACCACCGCGCCAAGTTTGCTCTCTGGGGCCCCGAAAGCCCATATACCTGGGGATATGGTAAGCTGCGAAACCCCAATTGCTTCCCTAGCACAGCTACCAGTTATCGCGAATAAGTACATGTGCCGCGTCGCAATGGCTGATGATCTGATGCAGTCTCAACTGGACCCTCTCCCGACCGAACTCCCGTTCCGCATAATATCGAAGACGGTGGGTCGGGGGGCCTATGCTTCGTCTGTTGCCCCGGAAATCCCAAGTCGCCCTGCTGCTCCACTCTTTGCTAATTCTTGGGAATAGTATTAAGAAGGCCATCCCTCCTGCGCCCCTGACCAGCCCCGTCTTCGCCGTCAAGTTCATCCATAAAGACTATGCCGTCAAGCATGGCCGGATCTCTGCGAAACAAATCGCCATGGAGGTGTCGCTCCACTCGCACGTGGGCCAGCATCCCAACATAATAGAGTGGTTCGCATCGGGCGAAGACACTGTGTGGAGGTGGATTGCAATGGAATACGCTGAGGGCGGCGATCTCTTCGACAAGATCGAGGCCGATGTTGGCGTCAGCGAGGATATTGCCCATCTTTACTTTATGCAGTTGATTAGCGGAGTCAGCTACATGCATTCCAAGGGCGTGGGTCATCGAGATATCAAGCCTGAAAACATTCTGCTGTCGGAGAGTGGAAACTTGAAGATTGCCGACTTTGGATTGGCAACCTTGTTCGAGTACCGCGGCAACAAGAAGCTCAGCACAACTATGTGTGGAAGTCCCCCTTACATTGCTCCCGAGGTCATCTCGTGTACAAGAGGAACACTGTCAAGACATGCTCCGAAAGGGGGTGGCTACGCCGCAGACCTAGTAGACATATGGTCATGTGGCGTGGTATTGTTCGTTCTGCTGGTTGGAAATACTCCTTGGGACGAACCCACATCAAATAGCTGGGAATTCGAAGAGTACAGCCGTACTAAAGGTCGCAGTGAAGACGCCCTTTGGCAAAAGCTTCCCGCAACCGCCCTTTCTCTTCTCCGCGGTATGATGTCCGTCGACACCAGCACGCGCTTCTCCTTTAGCCAAATCCGCAACCATCCCTGGTACACACGCAAGAACCCTCTGCTCACACCCGAGGGCAAAATGGCCGACCCTCTCCAACTCGCCACGCAAATTCTCGAGAACCTCCGTATCGACTTTAGCCAGGAAACGCCAGCGTCGCAACCAAGCTTGAGTCAAGATGCAATGGACATCGACCAGCCCGAATCCAGAGTGGCCAGATTTTCCGCCACGCAACCCGAGACGCCCATCAGCGACGTCATGTTCGACTGGGAGCGTCCTCCGCGCATAAACGCACACCACAATATCAGTGCCAGCCAGCCCCTGACGGCGCTTGACACCGGCCTCGCAGGACTGAGTCTAGGACGCTCGAGCAGCATCTTTGACGTGCTTTCCGAAGAGCCCAGTATGAGCCAGTTCGCCGCCACGCCATCTGTGCCCATGAGTCTCACGCAACATGCACGACTGTTCCGTGACATTGTGCCCAGCTACTCGCTCACGCGCTTCTTCTCACATCTTCAGACGAATCTGTTGGTGCAGATGCTGTGTGATGCGTTGCAGAAGCTGAATGTGCCAGTGCCTGCACATCCGCTAGGCCAGCAGGGTGCGGATCATGCGGCATGGATTAAGGTGAGGGCTGTAGATGGACGGCATTGCGGCTTGAACGGAGATATTGTTGTGGACCCCTATACTGTCGGGGAGCAGGAGCTACTGGAGGTACGGTTTGTTAAGGTGAAGGGAGATCCGTTGGAGTGGAGGCGGCTATTTAAGAAGATTGTGGTCCTTTGCAAGGAAGCAGTCATTGTCCCTGGGAACCAGGAATAGGTTGGGCATGGTCTGGGAGTGGTACTTGGATGGACGAACGTTCGGGTAATGTAATTATGACTTGTACTGAATAATGACACTGATGACTTGGGTTGCGCGACGTTATTGGACAAGTTCTCGTCTCTTATGTGCAAGACTGAAGAGCCGCAACCCGCAAGATGGCGAATCTCACATTGGCGACCCAAGTCTTCGTTCTGCTCTTGGACTCCTACTGAAATCCAAGAGAGCCGAGAACAAGTCGGTATTTTTAGAGTGATTGGGACCACAGCTCTGGTCTCATCCCTTGATCCTCAATTCAAAGACATGCATGCTTCACTGTTGCTTTAGCTGCCAGATCATGGCGGTGGGAGAGTACAGAGGAATCAGATTCCTCATAGGCGGCTGAGTGATGAGGATACGAGTAGGCTGTGCTCTATATTTTTAGCTGTCGGGTGAGACAGCTCGGTGTACGGAATCCACCAACCGAGATGATTTGTCCCCTGCTGGGGAAACTCAGCAATTATATAATCGCATCAAGTGCCACTGGCATATTTTTCCGGAGTGAAGGAGAGTTATGGGCCGGGCTATAGATAGATGATGGTGTATCATGGTCCAGGATTTGTGTAGCCAGATGGATTCAGTTGGGGGCTGTGATCAGTTCGGAGCTTTCGTTGATGCTAGAGGTCCGACCTTAAGGTAAACAGGCTAAAAGATCTCGTTCGACCTGCTAAGAGTAGGTAAAAAAAACCCAATCATAAGGGGGTTATGGCTTATTTGTCTAAACTAGGATTTACCTTGGTCTTCGACTGAATCTTGCGTTGTCAAAAGCGGGTTTAGTTCAGGTCTTTCAAAATCCTGATTTTAGTCGAGACGAACGTGAGCCTGTATTTTGCCTGAATTATATTTTATAGCTAGCTCCGTCAGTTTTCCAATTTAGAGCCAGTTCGCCCTCAGTTTGCCAAATTACCTAAACTTGCTGGCCTGCTATTGCCTTGGCTGACAGTTGTCCCCAATTAGGACTGGGGGCTGCATGAACTATTACGGGTCCCGGATAGACCCTATTCGCTGGCTGCTACATGATCATGACTTTCAAGATGACCAAAAGCACAGTTTCGAACACGGTTTGAGAGAAAGGTAGCATGAGCTACTACCTGTACCATTGGAACTCACAAACTGTTGTGAACGGGGAAATTTGCCAGAGTCAGACACATCTTCGAGTTGTCATGGCCACGGGTTTTTGTGAGGCATGACGGAAGCAACACCGAGCAAATACTTACAGAAAATATCCAAATGATGATTCAGAGCCTCAAATAGCAACAAGCTAAATCATTCACAAGCTCAGGCCTCGACATCGAGAATACCTTTATTACCCCTTTAGCCCTATTCCTCAAGGACCGTGGACCCCAAAGCCACTCCGTAGAGAATCCATACCCCAAATAGCAGTATCCGAAATTTCACTTCCAGAATCCTCCCGGTACCGTGCTGCCGTTACTCGATCAAAGCACCCTTTACTGGTTCCGGGATGTCTGCTAAGCCCATCACCAAAACTATCTCCGCAATGCCCTCTACCTTGAGCGGTCTCTCCAAGGACACCCAGAAACCCAAATCCAACTTACGCCGCTGCCCAGCACAGCGAAGACCCCTCCCAGCTCCCCCGCTACCTCCGCCCATCCCAGCCGATTCCCCGACATGCATCTACGACCTTGCTGCCACGGCACTCAAAACGCTGCAGAAACAAGAAAGCAGCCGCGCTACACAAAGCCGTGCACTCTCTCTTGGTGAAGTGCTCGCAGAGTGGGCGACGCGGCCTTCATCGAACGATCCGGAGGACTTGTCGAAACAGCAGTTGCGGGAAGAGATTGTGGAGGCGGATCATGTGAGAGCCATGTTAGTGGGTGTGGCGGCGAGAAAGGTCGGACCGGATAGACTGGGACCGTTCAGGATCGTTTGTGAGGCGGCGAGGGAGGAGGTTGTTAGGAGGTTGGAGATGCGAAGAGGAAAGACGGCGAGGAGAGCAGAAGGGTGCAAATAATCGATAGAGAGCTGCTGGAATATTGATAAATGTTTCTTGATGACTTTGGTTGTTGGATGGTGTTTGCTTGTCCCCGAGAACGACTCATATGATCACTGCGCACTTATGCTAGTGCGCTGGCTTTGACTGCTCTGGGCCAACTCTCGTACATGCATCTTGCCAGTGAGAAGTTACGGGGAATATCCCCAATGATTGCGAACGTTCTCAGTCATTATGAATAGGTGATCCCAGCAATTACCTTAGTTATGAATATCCACAACGATTAAAACTGGTTATTGCCACGAGTTCGAAATCAGGAAGGGGCCCAGGGGGTGCAGACTTTTGTCGTCCCACTGTATGTCTCCATCCACTCTGAGACCGGGAACGAGTATACACATCTATGCTCTCCTGCCATCTCTGCTCGAAGTGTGGGGCGTTGGTAGGTAGATTTCGTGTCGTTGATGAACTTGAGAGGCGGAACAAACATAGAGCTAGAGTCAAAAACCACCGAACAGCGTATTATTATTCAGGGAAAATAAGATGACGGGTGGAGCGAGCACCACATTCTCCGTCGTTGCCTCATGAGAGCCTCATACATGACAAGTTGTGCTGACTACTGACTAGAAGAAACCAGACTGCGAGCGTATAATCCGCTGACAACCTACCTGCTGGTCATTGCCGGATACCTCCCACACTACTTAGGTGTTAATGGTTAGTCCAGTCGATGTGAGCCAGATAACATCTTGATGGAAAGTTTCAGACGAGAAAACAGTGATAGGTACTTGGAAGAGCCAGGATACGGGAGAAAACTCAGGAGACTAAAGGTACTTGATTGAATGGCAAAGATCCAGGAAGTTGTCAAGGGTAAGTTGACTTGCAAGAGATTTCTCGGAGTCACAATGAAAATCACTAGTAGCAAAGAACGACAGGTCCTAGCGACAGGACACGATCATAGAACCGGTGAAATTCCTTGAACATGGGCAGCTAGTCGTGGCCTGGCGAAGTAATCAAGATTTGATTCTGTCCTCCAAGTGTAGTAACTGTGAATCAGATCGCGTTGAGTTGTTCAGATCTGAGACATCGACGCGATGCCCCGTTCTGAGCCAGATGAGTACAGGTATAAAAAGGTCACTTCCTTTCTCATTTCTTCCTCCTTACCTACTACTCTTCTGCACCTTGCTAAGAAGAAGAAGAAAAGGTGAACTCTCACACAATCACCTGCAATCTGGGAAACTGCCTCCTTGAGTCTTCGATATCAACTACCTACGATGTCTTCGAAAAAGTCAGAGCCTCCTCTTACAGAAGAGGAAAAAGACATGATTATCGCTGCGAAAGCCGTCAACGGGGGTAACATACCGGCCTCTCCTCTAGCAAATAACATCCTCGGGGAATGGGTACGAGAAGCAATGACAGCAACGGAGCCAAATAATCGCCAAAAGGCACTCCTCGATGCCGTGAAGGAGCTCGCGAGCAAGCCAAAACCTACAAAGAAGGCATTCAATGCATTCAGAGCTGAACAAGAGGACTCTTTTGCAGAATGCCGTAGAAAAGTTGCCCAGTTTATTTCGAATAAGAGTGAGGCATATCCGACAGCATATTTCGGGGAGATCGTCAAGCTGGTCCTTAAAAATGATGATGTACTGAAGCCCCAGGTAGAGCTACTTGGGGGTGGGAAGATCGGTCATTCGGAGGTTTGCGGTGCAATAGACAGAGTGGCGAAAGGGATTGCAAGGTCCTCGAAAGGAGACATAACACATCGGCCCAGAGCCGGTGACGAGGAAATTCTCAAGGGTTAGTATATATCGCCCCAGGACGTTGGATGAATATGGCGCTCACTATTTGCAGCCATCGTCACCACCGCGATCGTTGTGGCAGCAGCAGACGGAAAGCCGCGGCCGCCAGGAGTCCAATACATGTGATGTGGACGGAGAGTGAGAATGAAAAGGGAACCTCTAGGTGGTGCGATGAGATAGGCGAAGAGCAAACTTACTCATGGTTTTGGGAGGTTACTAGGTAGTACTTTTAGCACACGATGGGTCAATCCTTGAGGAAAAGCCCGCCTTCTTGAATCCATGTGATTCTAAGGACATCTGCCGGGGTTTACCTCACCGGTCCAAGTCCCGTCAGTCGAAGAACAGTGGTTCCGAGCTGTGTTAGTAGCCCCGTGGAAAAGAGACAGCTCCAGTCGCTCACCATCCATCAAGCCTTTTGCAAAGGCCACTTGCTTGCTGTTCAAGGTAAATGCCACATACCGTTAAGCTCGAAGTCAATGCATCTGACAACATGAAGCTTGTCACTACTGTACATTTCTCGGATTCTGTGAACGGTGAGTTCTCCGCCATGTCGCCTGGAATTCAATAAAGTTGCGTGGAAATTTCGCGTGCACGGTCCATGTGGGTTTGGGTGGTACTAGTACTCGGCATACCTGCCTCCTTCGCATCTCCGCAACCAGTCTGGTCCCTCGGCTTAGCTTCCTTGACATAGCTGTCCGAGCATCCTCAATCCCATGACATCTGGATATCCAAGTTTTAGTTCTCCACAATGGCAAAAGACTTGACCGCTGGGCCCATTGAATTTCCTGAATCCGCATCACGTCGAATACCAAACAGCAGGTAAGACCCTGAGAAACAACCACTAAACCATCCACATCGCCAGACCGTAGGCGTGAGCCTTGCATTAGCTTTGGTAAGCTCGTTTTCTGTTCTTTGATCTGTCTACTCTCCTGGAATGCCGACAAGGATCCCCCTCTTTACACCCTTAGTTTTACGGAGTGCAATGTAGGCCTAAAGTCCAGAGAGCGGCCATGACTTCGCTGTACAAAGGCAAGGAACTCCAGCTCTACGGTCTCTACTCTTTCTTATAGCTCTCTTGTCGGACTCGAATGCTCCCGGCTTTGCTCGACAAAACATGCTTTCCGTCTCTACAAAACAAGCTCTTTCACAGCGTATCGTGCTCACGCGCCGTTTTGCAACCGCGACCGCAACCCAGCCCATCCGCACTCCAGGACCACGGAAAGAAGGCAATATATCAGATGCTTTCTCGTCACTATCCGGCGGCGAACCCGCTCCACTGCCGCCACGATATGCCTCCATCAAGACCCAGCTGATCGCCGGCCGCGAGCAAGAAGTCACCGCAAGTTTCAAAAGACTTCTACGCCTTCTCCGAGCCGAAGTCAAGACCATCTCCTCCCTTGGCTCCGCCATCATCCCCGAAATCGATTTCCAAGACATCACCAACCATTCCCGCGTCCACGCCTTCGAGAAAGGCCTCAGGAAACGAGGAGTTGCTGTTATCAGAGGCGTCGTCAGCGAAGAAGAAGCATTAGGATGGAAGCAAGACATCAAAGAATATATCAGGCAGAATCCCCAGACCAAGGCTTACCCTCCTAACGATCCACAAGTCTGGGAGCTATATTGGAGTCCGGGTCAGATCAAAGCTCGAGCTCATCCTAACATGCTTGCCGCCCAAAGCTTTTTGATGAGCTTTTGGAACTGCAGCGATGAGAAGGCTCTCGTCAGCGGCAGGTTTCCTATTGCGTACGCGGATCGGTTGCGAATGAGACGCGGTGGTGATAAGGGTTTTGCTCTTGGACCTCACATAGATGGAGGCTCTGTGGAACGATGGGATCCGGATGGGTACGGCAGGACTGGGGTCTACGACAAGGTTTGGCAAGGCAAATGGGAGGAACTCAATCCTTGGGAGAGTAGCGTGCGTCTTGATGCAGTCTGCGATCTTCACAATGGTGCAGGGGCTTGTACTATGTTTCGTATGTACCAGTACGTCGGACTTCATGTTTCATTTCGTCCCCGAAGCCCAGGTCTCAATGCTGTGCTGCAGTATTTTTTCCAGACTTGAAGCAAGCTTTACTCGAGAATCATTGCTGACTTTGTTCCAGAGGCTGGCTATCAATGTCTTGTACAGGTCCAGGAGAAGGAACACTTCTCGTGAATCCCCTCCTCCAAATGGCCACAGCCTATTACTTGCTCCGACCTTTCTTCTCGCCCAAGGAAACTAGCGGCCCGCACTTCTTGAGTGAAGACAATTGGCATCTAGATCTTGAGCAATCAACCACACTGCACGGTGCCACGCCCGGTTGTGGTCAGGAGCTCAACGCAGCTCTGCACCCGCATCTGGACCTAGACAACACAATGGTCCATGCACCAAGAGTCAACCCTGGCGACTATGTAGCATGGCACTGCGATACCATCCATGCAGTTGACAAAGAACACAAAGGACGCGACGACTCCAGTGTCTTGTATATTCCGGCGTGTCCATTGAGCGAAGTCAATGCCCACTATTTGGTGAGACAGCGCGAGGCTTTCTTGACGGGCGTTCCGAGCCCGGACTTCCCTGGAGGCGTTGGCGAAAGTGCTCACGTGAACAGACCTGGTGTGAAAGACGTCGAAGCAGGAGGTTTAGAAGACGGCGATGGAGCATTGCGGGCGATGGGACTGGAACCATGGGTTAGTCAGGAAGCCAGCTCCATAGGTGAGCAGAGACTGGTGAAGAGCTCGAACTACATATTGCACGGGCAATAATTGGTACGGACCTTGATGACGGTTCTCAAATATAACCAATACAACATGACCAGAAAGAAGGATAAATGAGAAACGCAGTCCAACCTGGCTCGGTGTCAGCCGTCAGGGTCAGTATCAATGCAGGCCGCAATTTCTTCTTTCACTTTCACTCTGTTTGCTGCGACTGAGGTTCTTCCAAAGGTGATGGGATGAGCAAGGAATCCACAACTCGTAATTGAATTCTCATATGTTATAACAGTCGACTAATAAACTGGTTTCCGATTAGACGCTGATTATTTCGGTTACAAGCACAAGAGGGAGACGAAAAGACCCAAAATAAACTCAATCAACTCACCAATACCTAGCTCTCCTATCGATCATGAATCTGAGAGAGTCTCTTAATCATTGCAGCTTATACAGATACCTATCAATCGAGACCCGCACGCGCTCGGCTCGACTAGCCCCCACCTCCAGACACTACCAGATGCCGGTGCGTCGTCCGAAACCACGGCTGCCACCATCGAGTTAGTCCATCTCAGCCCCACATACTCCCTATCGAATACTACCCTACATCATGCATGGACGATACTTAGTGTTTGCACCACATATTTATTTCGTTTCCCGGACTATTTGCAATGCATTTCTCCACATGCCCATCACGACATTTTCGACATTTGAATACCGAGGCAGGGCGGCGATGACGCGTCGGGAAATTATCCTTGAATAGCCCCATCAATAATTACTCTCTGCTGCCATCTGAGGAGGCTTCTCGGCTCATATTAAGCTCGTCATCTCCCCAGTGTAGCCACGCGGAATGCCTTCCAATCGAACCAAAAAGCTGCTGCCGGTCGCAGTTATTGTCATCGTACTCTTGACATTTTACCATTCTCCAACCCCAGACGCTTCGCGCCTGTCTTTCTTCTCGTTTGGCCGCTCAGACTCGAGTTGGCCAAAGAACGGGACGCGAAGGGTCGACTTCGATACTACCGAGGCTTTTGATGTCCGACAAGAGCTGGCGCAGAACTTTACCAGTCTTCTCCAACAATATCAACCACCATCACATCTGGTCGACAAGAATTGGCTGGAAAAATGGCCTCCTATGCCTGGATTTCAACTTGGAAAGGAGTACGATCGGGCCGAGGTAGAGGAAGCTAGCCGAAGTATCATCACCAGCTCTGACGCCCTGCACAATTTCAAAGCGCAACAACGTGAACTGATGGACGCGATTCCAAAGTGGGTGGCGGTGTCCAAGGGATACTCGGGACGAGGAGTAGTGATCTCTGCAGGCTCATTGGGCCTGAGCAGAGTTTGGCCCAACGTGGTTCTGATGCTCAAATCTCTGAAGAGCCGTCTTCCCGTGGAAATCTGGACAAAGGATAGAATCGAGTTCGACTTCACTTTACCGCTTGTCCATCAGATGCGAGAAGAACTCGGGATTGACATTTCGCTACATTTACTTTCCGACTACATGGACATCAAGTGGGATCTCAAGAAAGACTGGACTTCAATCTTCAAAGTCAAAGCTCTAGCTTTGCTCTTCTCGACTTTTGAAGAGGTGCTGCTTCTCGACGCTGACAGTATTCCTGTTATGGACCCAAATGATCTCTTTGAAACCAGGGAAGCACGAGCGGGTCTCTTGCAATGGCCTGTGAGAAATTCTGCTGACCATACCCCTATCGTCGTTATTGGCTGACGACTTCAGGACTTTTGGGCCAATTCTCTCTCAAATCCAATGCACGAGATTTATGGCATCGACTGGCAAATGCATCGGACGTGTGAGAGCGGACAAATACTTATTGTTCGTCCATGTTCTGTTACGTCTTTTCCTTGAACCTGGCTGACCGTCCTAGGACAAGAAAAAGCAGTTCGAGTCCTTGGTGCTAGCAAACTACTTCAACTGGTGGGGTCCTGACTTTTTCTACAAGATTATTTATCTGGATGGCATGGGTATAGGTGAGCAAAGCCCTTCGATGTCCAGAACTAAACCTAACGGAGCCCAGGGGATAAGGATACTTTCTGGCTAGGAGCAGCAGCCTACGGCCGGGAATACTACGTCGTCGAGAGAAAGACCGAACTAATCACAGCCAAGAAAACAGGAGGTGGGCTCTGGCGAGAGCAGCTAAGTGTCTTCAACGGAGCCATGGCGCAGTTCAACCCCAGCAAGAACCGCGAAGTCTTCTTCATGCACGTACGTTCTCATACCAACGATGGAAGTTCAAACAGAAGAATTTGCCTATCTATACTAACGGACAAGACAGATGCACGCACCCAAAATCAGCATGAACTCCGACGATGTCAAAGGCCAATTCGACTTGCTCTTTTTCACACCCGATGATGATCAGGACGTTGTGTTTACCTCTGGCGCCGAGGCGCTTGAAAGCGCTCTTTGGGAGAACCTCGCATGGGTTGAGTGTGAGTCTGTACTGAAAGACGACAAGTCCGACGCCACTTGTAACGGTGTCCGAGACCGGGTAGAACGCAATCGTGGTTCGTCTGCCTCATAAGGTACCTACCTAGGCTCGTTCTACGGAAAATGAATGGATGTTCTTACCTAGGTAGGGACACGGGGTTCCCAGCTCAGCGGGCGTTAGAAGAGGAAGCTAGTGCCTCCGGGCTAAGCTGTATATACGCCTTCCAGCAAGTTTGGAAGCAGTTTTGGGGGCTTGAAGACGGGACCCGACTGAAGCAGCACTTTGAACTGTTTATATGGGAAATGGTCAGGATTTGTAAAAGACGTAGCGCGGGGCGCGGAAATATTTGCACATACCGTACGGACTACTGTAAGGGCAACTGGCAATGTGTACCATGGAAGTTATTTCAAATGTGCCATCGAACTCCAAAGACGACAAGACTATTAAACTGTGACAGAAACCGACAGAAATCCATAGCTCTGTCATTGGGTTTCGGTTACCCCAAGTATGGCTCCGCTTGTTGTCTCAAGTTAGTGCTGGCAGAATGCATCCTATGCGCTGTCTGAAAGTAGAGCTGTCGATCGGATATTTAGATCTCGAACTGCAATTTGTTCGTCGATATGCAACAAAACCTCGAGGCCGCCTCGGCAGTCACATGTGTACTCTACAAGGGCCCAAAATGGCGGGTTGATTGTTGAAATTATGAGAACGTTTTTTAATTCAAAAATCGTCAATAACAGACAGTTCACACTGGAATGTTTGAAACCCCCAAATGGCCTTCGAGGTTTGAAACCTGGGTCAGAACGGTTTGAAACCTCGAGGACGGTTGGAAACTTACATCGATTTTGACGGTTATCAGGATTTGAAACAGCTTTCCGGGTTAAAATCGCCGGATATACAGCATCTGGTAGTGTACGACGGTACGTTTCTAGAATACGGTACGGAAAATCCAATAATACGATGGGTACAGGTACGGTACCTAGTAGTATTTGATCGGACGGTACCTACCTACCAGGTAGGTAATACCAAGCTCCAAAATATTCGGAAAGCTGTCCAAAAAGTTGAATTCCGTTGACGAATGAGAATATCACTTCACGGCACATGCGAACTACTGTCATTGAAAGTCGGACTAAAGTACGTAGCCGTCAATGGTAGCCCTACATACAGTTCGGGCCTGGACCCCGGGCGTCCACGTGCGCCAAGACCTTAACTCCGGGCATGTCACTTTTTCCAGCCGACCAATCAGCAGCGGGCAGAATGTCACTGCTGAAGAGGCTTGGCATGGTTACACCGGACAACTATCGCCTTCTAAGTGCCGGCACTGCAGTGATATAAAACTCAACAGACGTTCAGACTCTTTCTTTCTCTAAAATCTTTCGCAAATAAATCCATTTGCAAACTGGATCTTTTGTGCAGGCTCTTCTACGTTGCAAGGGATACAGATTGGGGAATTGCTGCACAACATCTCTCCGGTTCTCCTCGCCTTGGAGAGCATTGTAAAACATGAATTCTTTGGAACCAGGTCTGGTGGAGAGAGATGGGACAAGCAAGGACATCACTCCGGAGGAACCCGATGTTGAAAAAGGACCAACAACTCAGAATGCTAGAAGTAAGTTCAAGTGGTTCCCCCTGTTGGCTCATCATCGGTCATCCAAGTTTTGATATGTCAGTTCGATGCTCTCAACTCAATGTTCTTACCACACACACACCATGGGCATTTTTCCAGCCCGGATGAAAGAAATGAGGGCTAATGCAATCGTCATTTTCCAGAATTGGGCAACCCAGAAGATGATGTCCCTCCACTTCGCGGGCTCGGTTTCCTCGACCGATTTCTCGTCATCTGGATCATCCTAGCCATGGCCATTGGCATCATCCTCGGCGAATTCGTGCCCAGCACTGGCCCTGCCTTGCAAAAAGGCCAATTTGTTGGCGTCAGCGTGCCCATAGGTAAGTTTCTATCACCATTCCACTTCCCCTTCAATGAACCCCTGAATTCTCCCTTCAACCATCCCCTGAAGCAATAAGACGCTAATACACTCTTCAGCGGTCGGGCTCCTGGTAATGATGTACCCAATTTTGTGCAAGGTCCGCTACGAAACCCTGCACCTCCTCCTCCGCACACGCGCCCTCTGGACGCAAATTGCCCTCTCCTTCGTCCTCAACTGGATCCTCTGCCCGCTCCTCATGACCGGCCTGGCCTGGGCCTTCCTCCCCGACCGACCCGACCTTCGTACGGGCCTGATCTTCGTCGGCATCGCCCGCTGCATCGCCATGGTGTTGGTCTGGACGTCCCTGTCCGGCGGCTCCACCGAATACTGTGCCGTTCTCGTCGCTTTCAACAGTATCCTGCAGATCGTGCTCTTCGCCCCTTTCGCAATCTTCTACGTCAAGATCGTAAGCCACGAGACTGACCAGGAGGAAGTGAGTTATAGTGTGGTGGCGCAAAGCGTGGCCGTGTTCTTGGGCATTCCGCTCGCGGCGAGCATTCTGACAAGACTGGTGCTGAAGCGATTATTGGGGGAGAGCAGATACCAGAATTGGTTCCTGCGGGTTGTGAGCCCTTTGTCGTTGATCGGACTGATCTTCACCATTATTGTGCTATTCGCGTCGCAGGGGGCGCACGTTGTCTCTCAGATCACAGATGTGCTGCGTGTTATTGCGCCGCTGGTAGTGTATTTTGCCATTACCTTTGGCGGCACGCTCTGGTTGACGAGGAAGTTAGGCTTTGGGTACAAGGTTAGTTGTACACAGAGCTTTACAGCGGCGAGTAACAATTTTGAGCTGGCGATTGCGGTGGTCGTGGCGGTTTACGGAGTGGGTAGCGGACAGGCATTGGCGAGCACGGTGGGCCCGTTGGTAGAAGTTCCAGTCTTGGTATCGTGTGTGTATCTCATGAAATGGGTCAGGAAGCGATGGGCCTGGGAAGACTGATGTATCTAGAATGCATAATGTCAGTGGTATAGATCGTTGTCAGTACCTATTTACATGCCTAGAAAGTAGAGATATGAGAGAGAAAAGACCTGGTCTACAAGAACTGATGCCAGGCCGGAACTTATCGATGTCAGTGTAGGGCTGCTTGATCCGGCAGAGGGTGCAAGGGTTGAGGGCTGGCTTGACTGGTACACTGGTCACAGTCTGCTTTGCTGGAAATGCTGCGATCAAGCATGCCACTGCAGCCCTGGACGAGGGGTTGAAAATGTGGGAGGAGAGAAGCACAAAGATTGATATGAAAGCGAAGTGACAGAGTGGAGCGGATGAGCCTCCGGATAGAAGCGAAGAAGAAAAGAGGAAGACAGGGAGAATAAGGCTGAGTCTGCAAGGTGAATTTTGATCGTGGAATGGAGCGGTGGTATCATGATATCTTAGCCCCTGAATATCATCATCGTCTCGCAAGATCACTTGTCCCGGGTGCCTTGAACGTGCTACTGGTAATGTCTTGCAGATGGCCGCCTCTGAGTTGACCAGATAGTCCGAAGGTTTCAGTTTCATCCGCTGCCATGAGCGTAAAAGTTCCTATACCTTATTTTCACGAAGGGAGAGCTAGGGGTATGACTAGTGCTGGGTACAGGGCTTACCAGCCTCCACAACAGCCTCCTGCCGCGTATAAGCCTGGCTTCATTCACTGCCATTGGTCAAGCCCTACACCAACCGTAGGTAGCTGGATAGTCCCAGCTCAGTGGTTCACCTACTCAGTGCCCATCCAAGCTTTCCTGGCAACGGCATTCTTGCTCGAACTTGGCTCCAAAGCAGATGTTTCTCTTACAGTTTGCAAGTGCCGAACATGGCGCTTTGAACACTATCGAATCATTTGCATTAACTTCTCTGGTGGTGGTTGCACGTCTGGCCCTTGTCTCCTTATCCGTGGGGTCAACCCTGAATATAAAAAGAAACGAACCCCTGCTCCCATTAAACCCGTAATGGCGCAGCACTTCGTCCAACGTCAGAGGAATTTGTTGACCCTGAGCGATAAACTCGGCGTTAACATGTGCATCGACGACTGAGAGGAGGGAAATGTCAGGGTAAGTGCTGTCGTCGTTGTCGACATCGGCGGGGTATATCGACGACCGGAGAGGGGATTGCTTTATTCTGTTTCCTCCTCTGTTCCGTTGTCGCTTTCTGCTCCTAGGGCTCAAGGCCGAGTCATAAGTCCACTGATGGGGTACTGAACGGTTGCCGACAACCACCACTTCTCGAAGGGGAGAAGAATGACCCAACTCAGTGCTAGTGGCCATGGCTTCTTAGCCGGCCACCCTTCCTGACAACTGTTTGTGCGACCACAAGTGGCAATTCTCGCTCCGACCGGCCTTCTGGCAGAAGATGTGCATCGTGTATAGCTGTCCTCCTCATATGATCTCCAAAGCAGGTCGCGTCTTCGATCCTATCATGGTTCCTATCATTCTGTTCAATCTCGGCGAAGGCTACAGCCTCGGCATCAGGCACCCTGGCCTCTCCCCATCGCTCCCTGTATCCCCAGCCGATATCACCGTAAGTAAGTGATACCTTCGAGAGAGATGGCGTCCTGAGTAATTGGCGATGGATACGACGGTAGTCGTAGTCGTATCTGAATTCGTCGCCAATGTGGCATAGGTCGATCCATAACTCATAGATGAAGGCTATGTGTTGCAGCTCGCCAAAGTTTTCCAGATGATGCAGAAGGCGATCAAATGCCATTACCGGGTACTCGGGACCGAAGTAAAGCGTATCGCAGGAGAAATCAATGTATACGGTGGCAGCACCGAACGATCGAGCCTGAAATTTCTTCGTCGCAACGGATCGCGCTTCGTGATTAACGAAGAGTGCGGCTGGAGAGGCGACCTTGGGGTACTCGTGGGACGGAGTCTCGCCGCCGGCAAACTCGATGATTCGAGGCCCAGGAAGAGTGTACTCCCATATCTTCAGTCGCAGTTCGGGGGGGAGGATGGGGAACAGCGAGAATTGGGAGGCCATCGTATGTTGCCTGTGAATAGGTAAGGCCGGGTAGGCTGGCGGAGTTGAGGGCGTTCTTCAAAATGCGAACTTGATCCACTTTATATGCGATAACGAACACAGATCAAGTACATTGATGTAATCTTCAACACGTAGGGCGTCGGCTCAAGCCGCCCGGGCTGGATTGCTCCAAATTGTTGTGTGGGGTTCCAAAGCGACCAGGACCCCGCATACATGTAGCAGTCCGGCGCTAAGGCCATGTAAATGAAACGCTGCTTACATAATTTTGTGCCGCCAAGGCCACGACCGCGCCTTCATGTCACCAAAATCTCACCACGGTCTGGCCCTCACACCTGACAGCAACCAACGTCAATCATTCTCCGCTATCTCTTTATTCTCCGAAGCAGGATTCAGGAACACTGCATTTCTCCTGAATTCAATGGTCTCAGCAGCCATGATCTCCAGCCTGGGAGAAATATCGAATGCTTCTTCCGCAGAACTGCTTCTTCAAAGATTGATAGCTCGTACAATTCTTGCCTTCTTTTTGCCACTTACCTAGACGTTGTTTCCTTTGAACATCTCAAGCCATGGGAAAGTATTCATTCGCCCCTCTGCTTCCATCCCATGTTCATGCACTCACCAACCAGAGTGGGGGTTCTCATTTCCAGGATCCAGTTATCTGGCTCTTCACCGTTTCTGATAGACCATGGGCTTCAAGCCACATCTAGATGGCCTGCTTCTCTCATTTCTGCTCTCTTTATATAGCCTGGATGTCTCCTGCTTCACAAAATCTTTTCCCTTAGAGTAGCTCTCGTCCAACACCTTCGTTCTTGTCTTGTTGCATTCTCTGCTTTTCGCTCCTAGTTTGAGCCCGTCAGTCCTTACATTCGAGAATCTTCAAGTTGCGGTCTGAGACCCTACATCACGCTCTTTCTATCATCAGCAATCGCATCATATTGCCATCATACAACATGGTTCTCCCAATGAAGACCCTTCTGGCACTTCTGCCCTTCTTCCTCCATGCCAACGCCCAAGCCTCGGGTACGGGAACGACAACTCGATACTGGGATTGCTGCAAGCCTTCTTGTGCTTGGTCCGGCAAGGCCACGCTGGCAGATGGCTCCAACCCAGTCACGACCTGCGATATCAACGACAACCCCCTCACCGACTATGATACTGCTTCAGGGTGCGACGGTGGCGATGCATACATGTGCAGCGATCAATCCCCATGGGCTGTCAGTGACACTCTTGCCTACGGATTTGCTGCCGTGAGCATTGCCGGCGGATCTGAGTCCAGCTGGTGCTGTGCCTGCTACGAGCTCACTTTCACCTCGGGAGCTGCTGAGGGCAAGAAGATGATTGTGCAAGCCACCAACACTGGCAGTGACCTCGGGTCTAACCAATTCGATCTCGCTGTATGTTACTTGTCCCCCGGTGCCGCCCCCAACATTGATGAGGATATTCCTTTGCTGACACCCCTTGATATAGATCCCAGGTGGTGGTGTCGGGATTTACAACGGCTGCACCGACGAGTGGGGCGCTCCATCATCCGGCTGGGGTCAACAGTATGGGGGTATCTCAGCAGTGGATAGTTGCTCCTCCTTCCCCTCCGCTCTTCAGCCCGGTTGCGACTGGCGCTTTGACTGGTTTGAGGGCTCCGACAACCCAACCGTCTCTTTCGAACAAGTCACCTGCCCAGCAGCTATCACGGCAAAGTCTGGCTGTGTTCGCGCCGATGACTCGATCTCTGAGTCCCCTACTGGAGCAAGTGTTGTTTCGACTTACGGAGCCAGCGCTACTGCTGCCGGATCAAGCTCCACTGCTGCGAGCAGTGCTGTATCCTCGTCCAGCGCAGCAGCTGTGTCCAGTGTGGTCTCCAGCAGCTCTAGCGTTCTGCCCGTAGCGACAGTTTCCGACCTCACCTACTCGACTTCTTCTTCCTCGGCCTTCTCCTTCGCAGCTGCACCCACAGTGAGCTCGACTATCACCGTCACCGTCGTCCCCACTCCCGCCGAGTCTTCCACAGCAGCCGCACCAACGAGCTCGGCGGAAGATTTGAGTGATGACGACACCTGTGAGTTCTAAACGAATGTTGAACTTTCGGGATGATCTGCCGTCGTTGGAAAGAGCCGGGTTGCGTAGAGAAGGTTGATATTCTAGTAGTGGGGTTATTCCTTTTCAGAGGGGAAAGGAAGGGCCATGACGAGGTTGGGCCGATTATGTTCGACTGTAAATATTTCGAATTTCGATTCTCCTATAGCTTTCCAGATCTTGTCTTCTTGTGCTATCCGTTTCCTGCCTCAAGTCTGCACCCCCTTTCTGGAATCAATGCGTAGCAGCGGCCAGAGAGGAATTCTGTTTTCATTTATTTGAGATTTCATGAGTCTTTGGAATACTCCCAATTGTTCGTATTGTTCCCGATTCTTAGAAATATTCCCAATTACTGGGGATATTCCTAGTCAAGACTGGTAAACTCAAAATTCGAATTTGAAGGTTATAATTTGACGAACATCCAGTCTGAGACCATGATACCTACTACGAGCTACATCATACATTCAACATCTGGAGAATGTATCTCACGTTACTAAGCCCCCATATATCACTAAGTGTAGTTCAAGAATCTTTGTCTGCTCTTCCAAGTTTTATTGAAAGTTATCTGATATAGGCCACACAACTGAATCTCAGAACCGCTTGGAGTTGGACTCAGCAGATTGCAGTGGTGACACGAAGCTTCTACTAGGTAACAAAGGCCCCCAGAATTGAGGTTAAGTGCACACCTCAGGTCAGCAACCGCCAACTGAATAAGTCCTCTCTGTCAACCGACAGTGTCGATAAGAAGGTGGCCAGAATTAAGTTGACAGGCAAGAAGTATTCCAGATGAACTCTCGATGATGTGACACGGTAGTCTCGTTTCCGAGCTTGAAGCCCAAGCTAAAGCACAGTTTGGCTACGAGTAACAACCTACCTAGTTCAAAATCGATATACTGAATACCAAGCCCTTCGTTCTCCTTAAGTGTTACGAAATCCAAGTACTCAACAAAGTGAAAGGGAAAGGAAAAACTCGGGATTCCCATCCGGCCTCTAGGACAAAGTAAAAATCGATTTGTTGGGCCCAGAACTTTGAACGGAAGCCTGGCATCGACAGTACATACAGTCGCCAGAGAAAAGGTTCAGGACAGACTCGGAGTGGCACCTGTGAAGGCTGATGACTTCCAGCTACACTGACGGTGCTGGGTTTAGGGAGTGGGCACACGCTGAGCAGTGGCCTGATTCTGCTCGTGTAGGCTACGATCTCAGGTACACCGGGATCAAGTAGAAAATGCCATGACGAGCGTTTCAGAAGATCACAACTGGGTCGATCTTGGGGCTCTGGCAATATTGACTTCACGATTTGTTTGATCCTGGATTCACATGCCTGGACATAAGTCAGCCCTGGGCGCAGTTGACTGCTCCGGCCCAGCGGGAGTGTTTGATGCCTGGCGAGGAGGCGGTTTCGCCCCCGAAGATTTTCTTCCGATGCACGACTGCACAGTACGCGAAAACTGTGGCAGCAACATCCCTCTGTGCATACCAGTGCCACTGGCTATTCTACTTGGAATAGTTCTCATTCCAAGACAACAGACAGTACCCAAGCATTGTCATTGTTAACATGTGCGTTTCCCAACATAGAGTCTCCGGACTTCCCGACGAGATCAAGGTGCCTGAAGGAATCGCTTGCGAAGTTGCGGGGCAGTGCACAGCAGCACAAAGCGGCAACCGGGAGGGAGACTGGGCGCGCTGCAAAGCCTGCCAGCCTGGGAAGTCGCCCACTGAACATGCCGAGCACGCCCTGCTGCCTAGGGTACAACAAGCCCTAGCAAACGCGTCTCTTTTCAGAGCGTATTTGTTGTTAGATAACAATTTAAATTATGGATCAAATAGCAGAGAAAACAGAGCATACATCAATGTGATTATTATCAAATAATAAACAGGTAGGTACACACTGTCGGCGATAATTGTTTTGTGAGGACTCGCCAGAAAGCGAGCCTCGGGCGACTAAAGCAGCCCTGCTGCGGACCTCCCCGGGCAGTGGAGGAAGCCCAAACAAATCTTCCACTCAGGCTCTCCAGCGCTTGAACCCTCCAACCTCAACACCAAAACCACACTCCCCAGCGCCAGCGAACCAGCCTATCTCCAAAATGGGTCGTCCATCCAAGAAAGCCGTGGCAGCCGCCGCCGCTGAGGCAGAGCAGCAGCAACAGTTACAGCAGCAGCAGCAGCAGCCCACCACCATCCAGATCAACGTTGAGTCGTTCCGTCGCACGCGTGATTCGGTCAGTTGCGCAAGATTTCCTTCCTTCTCGTCGCCCCCTCACAATTCATTCCATGCCCATGGCCGTGGTCAAGACCACTGGCGCGCAGCATGCCTTGGGCCATCCCGAGCTCAAGAGCTCTTATCGCGTCGCATGAAGATACCACACATGCATTCCTTCGAACCCCTCCAAAGCCTCGTTCATGACTTCCCCATTCCGTGACTCCTCAGCTTCACTTTCACTCGAGTTTACATCCCATCTGGCTCCACTTCTTCAAAGACGCGCCAGCATCGCGTCTTGTCGCGTTTGCTTGACAAACACGCGATATCCACTGACACCCGCTCTAGGTTGTCACCGGTCTTGCCATCCTTCAAGATGCCATCCAGACTATGTCGTCCGACTACATCAAACACACCAATGCCGTCCTCGGCGAGTCCGCCGGCAACCTCGAGCTCGACACAGCACTGGCTCGTCTCGGCAACATCGGTGATAACCAGCTTCTGGGTGGCGCCTTGAACGCCCTCCGAGCTGCAAGCCCTGCCAAGTCGGTCGTTGGTGACAAGAAAGAGAAGACGAAGAGAAAGCATGACCCCAATGCTCCGAAGCGCCCCCTGACGCCGTTCTTCTTGTACATGCAGACTGCCCGCCCCATCATTGCCGCAGACCTTGGTCCAACCGCTGCCAAAGGCACTGTCAGCAGCGAGGGAACTCGCCGATGGGTTGCGATGCCTCCCCAAGACAAAGCTGTACGTATCCCTCCCGCTCTGTCTCGACCCCCAAAATGCAAGTCTGACCTTTGTATCTAGCTCTGGACCCAAGCATACACCGAGAATCTCCGCCTTTATCATGCCCGCGTTGCTGCATACAAGAATGGCAATGTCGA
>JAKZHN010000020.1:0-293410 GCA_037179335.1 Cyclaneusma minus
CTCCCGCTCTGTCTCGACCCCCAAAATGCAAGTCTGACCTTTGTATCTAGCTCTGGACCCAAGCATACACCGAGAATCTCCGCCTTTATCATGCCCGCGTTGCTGCATACAAGAATGGCAATGTCGATGCTAAGCACATGACGGAGGAAGAGGCGGCCGCTTACGCCGATGAGCACAACATCGACGTTCCGACTGCTGACGCTCAGCTCAACAGCGAGAACCTCTCTGCCCCAGCCGCTGGTGCAGAATCCGAGGAGGCCGAGGAAGAGGCCGAAGAAGAAGAAGCCAAGGAGCCTACTCCTCCCCCAAAGGCTACTCCCAAGGCCAAGGCTGGTAGCTCCCGCAAGAAGGGTGGTGCTGCTGCTGCCGCCGCCGCCGCTGAAGCTGAAGCTGCCGCCACCGAAGCCGCTGCCGCCGAAGAGTCTGCACCAACTGCCAGCGCCATTGTCCCTCCAGCCAAGGCTACCCCGGTCGTCAAAGAGACTCCGGATAAGAAACGCAAGCGTGCCTCCACCAAGAAGGGTAAGGAGCCTGATGATCCAGTCGACAGCATTGAGGCCCAAGAAACCCTCGCTGTGGAGACTCCACAGTCAGCTGCGCCCAAGGGCGGCAAGAAGTCTCGCGGCAAGAAGGCCAAGGTTGATGCTTGAATATGAGGACACGAACAAGTACCGGCATGCTCGCATTTGATTTCTTTCTTGGATGTGGTCTATTACGCATTCTTTCGGTCATGGTCATTCGGCTCTCGGGGGGAAATGAGGCCAATGATGTTACATACTGGGAAAGGAGCCGGAAATGGGATTGCTTGTAAAGCTGGCCTGTCCGCATCCGTCTCGGATGAGATAGATGGCCGGAATGCCGGAATCAGGAGTTTATTGCTGCTTACGATGTTACATAGGTCCAAAAATGATCATGAGTCTGCCTTTTGGGCAAGATTTTCCACACACTGATAGCTTTTCGGGCGACTTGTTGTATGTGCATGTAGCACCCCAGGAGTCCGATCTGGATGAAAATAAATGTACCGATGTCGTGACCAGATGCGGGCATGGTCTAGTGCCACCTAAATTAGTCTGAGGCTCAGTACACCCAGGCATTTGCTCTTGCTCATCCCTTCTCCCACTGCTTGCCTTCTCGTATGCTTCATGTCTATGAGTGAGGTCCATGTACAAGCTTGTGGTCTGAAGCTCCCAGTTGACTCGTAACTCATTGCCCAACAGCGCCTGGCCATCACTTCACACCAAGTAGCTGGTACTATCGTTGTGACACACTCATAATACAGTAATCGACNCGGGGGGAAATGAGGCCAATGATGTTACATACTGGGAAAGGAGCCGGAAATGGGATTGCTTGTAAAGCTGGCCTGTCCGCATCCGTCTCGGATGAGATAGATGGCCGGAATGCCGGAATCAGGAGTTTATTGCTGCTTACGATGTTACATAGGTCCAAAAATGATCATGAGTCTGCCTTTTGGGCAAGATTTTCCACACACTGATAGCTTTTCGGGCGACTTGTTGTATGTGCATGTAGCACCCCAGGAGTCCGATCTGGATGAAAATAAATGTACCGATGTCGTGACCAGATGCGGGCATGGTCTAGTGCCACCTAAATTAGTCTGAGGCTCAGTACACCCAGGCATTTGCTCTTGCTCATCCCTTCTCCCACTGCTTGCCTTCTCGTATGCTTCATGTCTATGAGTGAGGTCCATGTACAAGCTTGTGGTCTGAAGCTCCCAGTTGACTCGTAACTCATTGCCCAACAGCGCCTGGCCATCACTTCACACCAAGTAGCTGGTACTATCGTTGTGACACACTCATAATACAGTAATCGACGGGCAGTGATGCAAGTCTGTGTCTCCAGACTCGACCGTTCGCTGAGGGTGGAGGCTGATAGCTTGTGTTACGGTGACACCAATCATACTAGTATGCCAAGCCCTCTACTCTACGCCAAACGCGGTGCGCGTCTCCCGTGCTGTGTTCACAACTTCACACGAAATCCCAACACCTCGTCTTTGACCATCGCTCAACACAGCAAACCATAGCACGATGGCTGTCTCCGGAGAAGCAGATGAAAGCCTGTTGCGCGCTCCCTCGTGAGTCTTCGTTCTGTTGCAATTTGCCAAATCCGCTAGCTAATTTCTCCAACAAGGAGCGAAAAATGGCCTACCNCTGAGGCTCAGTACACCCAGGCATTTGCTCTTGCTCATCCCTTCTCCCACTGCTTGCCTTCTCGTATGCTTCATGTCTATGAGTGAGGTCCATGTACAAGCTTGTGGTCTGAAGCTCCCAGTTGACTCGTAACTCATTGCCCAACAGCGCCTGGCCATCACTTCACACCAAGTAGCTGGTACTATCGTTGTGACACACTCATAATACAGTAATCGACGGGCAGTGATGCAAGTCTGTGTCTCCAGACTCGACCGTTCGCTGAGGGTGGAGGCTGATAGCTTGTGTTACGGTGACACCAATCATACTAGTATGCCAAGCCCTCTACTCTACGCCAAACGCGGTGCGCGTCTCCCGTGCTGTGTTCACAACTTCACACGAAATCCCAACACCTCGTCTTTGACCATCGCTCAACACAGCAAACCATAGCACGATGGCTGTCTCCGGAGAAGCAGATGAAAGCCTGTTGCGCGCTCCCTCGTGAGTCTTCGTTCTGTTGCAATTTGCCAAATCCGCTAGCTAATTTCTCCAACAAGGAGCGAAAAATGGCCTACCCTTCAGCGTCTTCCCTCGACATACGCTTCTCTGCAAACTTACGCCCTCCCCAAGGACAAGCATTATCAACAGCAGTATGGCGACATGTATTTCCTGCGTCTCAGTCTGCTCAAACCCTCCGTCGAGGCTGTGGCCGAAGCCGCCTGGACCGATTTCTCTATCGGCGGCACCGTCGTGCGGAAGGTGGATCGAGTGCTGGATGTGCGACAGGGCGAGCTGTGCTGGGTTGCTGGCACTATCTACATGGAGATGGCCCTGAAGCCGAATATCCTGGACGATATCAGCAAAGATATTGATGTCACTGCGCCGCCGCCGCCTGGCAAGTTCTTTAGCGCGGGAGACAACGATCGGATTATGCTGGAGGATGAAAGTGGAAGGCTGAGATTAGTGGGGCCGATGGTAATCCAGGAAGGACTGGTGACAGGCGTTATTGTGGCAGTGATGGGGACAGAAAATGCCAATGGCGAGTTTGACGTTGTGGACGTCAGGGTATCGGATCTGGGCACGCAGCCAGAGAGGTGGTCGTTGTCAAGTCCGCCAGACGCTGTCAATGGGTCTTCCGAAACGAAATCAAAATCGGCGGCGAAGAAAAGGAAGCACGAAGATGACGAAGACGAAGAAATGACAGACATTTCCGATGCGAGACCCGGCAATGGGAGCAAGATAGCCTTAGTATCAGGCCTCGACATCTCCGGCATCTCTTCCTCCAACTCCCTACAAATCGATCTCCTGATGGAATACCTCCTCGGCGAGTCCCTCACACCATCCTCGCAAGACTCGGTTTCTCGCATTTCACGTCTCATAATTGCTGGCAACAGCATCAGTTCCGACGCCTCCGTCATCCCTGAACAAGCCTCCAATCTACAAAAGCACAAGAAATACGGCTACGACTCATCCGCATACAACCCGACCCCCATGAAACATTTCGACGACTTCCTCGCCACTCTCCTACCCAGCATGCCCGTCTTATCTCAACTTACCAAATGCAAGTCTGACTTTNGGGGACAGAAAATGCCAATGGCGAGTTTGACGTTGTGGACGTCAGGGTATCGGATCTGGGCACGCAGCCAGAGAGGTGGTCGTTGTCAAGTCCGCCAGACGCTGTCAATGGGTCTTCCGAAACGAAATCAAAATCGGCGGCGAAGAAAAGGAAGCACGAAGATGACGAAGACGAAGAAATGACAGACATTTCCGATGCGAGACCCGGCAATGGGAGCAAGATAGCCTTAGTATCAGGCCTCGACATCTCCGGCATCTCTTCCTCCAACTCCCTACAAATCGATCTCCTGATGGAATACCTCCTCGGCGAGTCCCTCACACCATCCTCGCAAGACTCGGTTTCTCGCATTTCACGTCTCATAATTGCTGGCAACAGCATCAGTTCCGACGCCTCCGTCATCCCTGAACAAGCCTCCAATCTACAAAAGCACAAGAAATACGGCTACGACTCATCCGCATACAACCCGACCCCCATGAAACATTTCGACGACTTCCTCGCCACTCTCCTACCCAGCATGCCCGTCTTATCTCAACTTACCAAATGCAAGTCTGACTTTTGTAACTAGCCTTGGGTTGAAGCCTGGAAGGAGAACCATCGCCTCTGGGAAGCCCGCGTCATTGCATACAAGGATGGCATTGCAGCGAAGAAGCTTGCACGTGAACGTGCGATCCCGGATGTCAATGCGGCATATGAGAAAGCGATGGCGGCGAATAATACTGCGGATATGGATATTTCGCCAGATTTGAAGGTCGATTTGCAGAGCTATGATAAGATGTCGTGGGAGGAAAGGTTTGCGGTTCAAAATGCGGAAAGGTTGACGATTCAAACTGCGATCCAGGAAGTCAAGGCGGCATATGTGAAAGCGATGCCGGCGAATAATACTGCGGATTCAGCAACTGAGAAATCGGAGCGCGAGGGCTCGACTACGAGTGTGCGGTCGAGTGTGAGGTCGAGTGTGGATGCTGATGTTCATCACTTTGGACGGACGTATCATACGAATAAACCAGGCAGTGAGTGATTCCGGTAACTTCTTTCTTTTTTTGCTTTGTGAGAAATTCATGAGGTCGAGGCTGACAATGTTCTTTCTAGAATACTTTATGCCCGACGATGACAAGGAGCAAGAACGACTATTTCTTCAACATCATTTGTTTTGCTTGACTTTTGGCGACAAGTTGCATCTGGCGCCTATTGGGGATAACCCTCAGAGGGTGCTGGATTTTGCCACTGGGAACGGAATCTGGGCTGCTTATTTCGGTAGGTGGATACAGGGGCCCTGGGATGAAAACAATGAGGCTAATTTGGGGAAGCGAAGCAATATCCTTCTGCCCAGGTTCTCGGTAGCGCTTTGAGTCCTATTCAAGCAGACAAGTGAGTTCAGTCCAGAATCAGCTACCCATCATTGCACTCGACGAAATCTCACGAGAACACACAGCATACCGCCCAACTGTCAATTCGAAGTCAGCGACGCCGACGAGAAATGGAACTACAGCCAGCCCTTCGACTACGTCCACGGCGGCACCATACTCGGCTGCTTCAAAGACCCCAAAAGCGTAATCTCGCACGCCTTTCACGCGCTCAAACCCGGCGGCTATCTCGAGATCCAAGACATCTTCATGCCCCTCTGTGGGTTCGACGACAGTTTCTCCGGCACACATCTGCAAGGCTGGTCCCGCGCCATGTGGCTGGCTGGTGCTGCAGCTTTGGGGAGACCGTGTGCTAGAAGTGGAGATTACAAAGGATATATGGCGGAAGTGGGCTTTGTGGATGTTGTGGAACAGCATTTTGCTTGGCCGGTTGGGACGTGGGCGGAGGGGGAACATCAGAAGGTGTTGGGGGCGTGGTGTAAGGGGGTTTTGCATATTGGGTTGCATGGGATGAATGAGAAGCTGCTGACGAGGAGTTTGGGGTGGAGTGAGGAGGTGGTGAAATGGGTGTTGGCGGATGTGAGCAAGGAATTGACGGATTTGAGATATAGGAGGATTCATGCTTATGTCAATGTGTAAGTGTTGTGCTGGGGAATTTTCATGTGTGGATTTACTGACTTTCTCGGTAGGGTGGTGGTTTATGGACGGAAGCCGATGTAGAGAGTAGGGGCGGGAATGGTCATATGTGTTGGTCATCATCCGTAATCTGACGACAGACGAATTTGAATGCAATCAATGATTATGAAAATGCCTTCAGAAACTGGTATTGTTGAACGAAGTATAGTCACTTGTGGTTAGTCACATGGAAGTCATAAAGGTTGGGTATGAAGTTGATTATGGACCTAGCAATCCCGCCCTTCGTAGCCCAGAACAACAAAGCTCGCTCTGCAGCAGAATCTTCCAGCTTACTCATACATACCATAATCCGCACATTCCCAATCTAGAGGACGTTTCTCATCCAACCCGAGCCTCCTCTCACAGTCGGGAGAATGTTGTTGATCCCACCCGAGCGTTTTCTCACAACTGGGAGAATGTTGTTGATCTCACCCGAGCGCCCTGTCATCTGTCTTCTGAGCTACCTTGAACGTCTTTTCTGCTCTTCTTTCCTCCTCTGTTTCTCCTCCTTTCTCTGTTGCTTCTCAAGCCTCTTCTTTTCCAATCTTCGCAGATTGCGAGCGACCGCATTTCCCCTCTTTTCCCAAATCTTGCCTTCGGGTTTTTCGAACCAGTACCGAGGGGCATAGTCGGGGAAGCCGAGAGGAGGACGGAATCGTGCTGGAGTGGGGTTGCTGGCGGTTCTGGAATTCTTGGCGGATTGGTTGTGATGGGCGGTGGGGAAGTCCTTTTTCTGGTCTGAAACACCGTAGAGATCTTTCGACTGGTGTTCCTCATGGTCTTCCTCCTGATCTTCCTCCTGGTATTCCTCCGCCTCTTGAACTTCATTGTCCTCTTCGAAAGACTCATCTTGATCTTCAGTAGCATGGTCTGGCTCTTCATCCCCGTGGTCATCATCCTCCTCATCGTCCTCTTCGAGGGGTCCATCTGCATGGGCACCAGCAGAGTCTTCATCGTCCTCTTCGGAAGAATCTTCTTGGGACGTGGCATCGGGCTTCCGCGTAACGACAGGGATCCCGGCGACACCGATATCAGAAAGGCGGGTGTTGAGAACATCGGGATTGATGCGCTCGCGATCAGCGTAGGCAATCAGCCTGAGAGTATCTTTGTAACGGTCGATGGCCTGCGTGAGGTTCTGTTCGTCGGTGTCTGTCTACCCGTTTGGCAGCCGCTGCGCGTCGCGCAGAGCAAGCGTGAGATTGTCCCAGAAGGGTTGGAAGACCTCCTGGGACTCAAACACAGTGCCATCTTCGGCCTCTGCTTCATTCGAAGTAGGATAAACCATATATCGAGGAAGCCGAGTTTCGCGTTGGCTGCGCTGTAGTCTCTTCTTGGTGGGAGGGGTGCGACGGTCTTCCACGCTTGAGGCCTTGCGTTTCAAGCCACGCGTTGCGGTTAATTAGGTGGGAGACTCTTCAACAATGGTGCTGAGAGCTCTCGCCGAGCTACGTGATGTCATCCTTTGTAGAATTCGTCGCAGGCGACTCCGAGACCCTCGTTTGGGACACGGAGTGTCGTCGAGAATGATGGGGCTAGACATTCTCTTGGCAGTCGTGAGCGTTGTTGTGCGAGTGAGGTTGGTGTTGATGTGGTCGAGGATTGATAAGTAGGGTTCAGATGTTTGACTTTAGTACCGCGCGCAGTATTGACCCCAGCGACGCCAACCTGAGCTACACCAGCCCCCAGTGTTGTTTGCTCGCCCAACGACGCCGGGTGGAGCAGATTTCGGCTACGCGAACATAAATGATGGTGTTTGATGGAGGTGAGGCCGGCTAAGCGTCACCTGGGCCCCATATGGGACCCCCTGACTGCCTCACAACCATAATCCTAGGGCTCATTTTTTAGCCTTACGTAGTAGGCGCGATCCCCTCACTTTGGGCCTAGCATCACCCTCTTCCTGCTTACGCTTCCGCTGTCGTTCTTTGGCCCTCGCCACACGCTGTGCGAAATCTGCGTCTAAGCCTTGAAGTATAGGCTTCTGATCATACTTGGGAACAGCTGGTACCGTATCAACTTCTTCTTCTTCTTCGTCTTCAAGGATCATGGCTGACTTCGGAGCTGGTGGGCCTTCTCTGATTTCGTCGTCGTCAAGGTCCATCACTTCTGCCTGACTGTCGCAGTCCGCGAGCCATTGTGCGACACGGGAATTTCGGCGATTGATGTGGACATCCAATTCTGTCCATGTCTTTGGGGACGGTGGGCCGGTCGCCTTGAGGTGTTCATAGACGGCGAACATCTTTCTCTTCTTCGACGGCGGGTCATCTGGAATGCTGGGTGAATCGGGAGGAGTTGATCTCTTCCGCTTGTTGTTATTTCTGCTATGCTCGCCTGCTGTCTTCTTCTCGATGGCAACACGCTCCTTCTCCCTATCCGAAACTCCGTAGAGATCTTCCTCATCTTGCTCTTCGTCTTTGTCTTCGTCTTGCTCCTTGACTTGTTTGTGATTGCTTTGTTCTTGTTCGAGAATGCGCTTGCTTCTTCGTAGTACCTGCTTCCTGGTGTGTCGGTCTTCGGCGGCGCGTGATGGCTGGTTTTTCGCGCTGGATGATTGAGCAAGCTTGAGCTTGCGGGCCTCGCGTGCTAGGGTCTTCTTGTTCTTCGAGCCCGGTAGTCTTCCACGACGCTTTGCACCAGGAGCAGTAGGGCGTGCAGGGGTGTTTGTAGTGGTGGGAGCTGGCTTTGAGCTGCGCAGCTTCATTATCTGTAGTCGAGTCCGACCCAGTGCTTGTGAGGGAGATGGCTGTTGGGAGTCAGCTTTGATCGTCTTGGTGTTGGAGGCCATGACTGCGGGTTCTGGGTTGTTTTGTTGGTGCGTTTGAAGTTGTTGTGTGTCGGTATGCGTTGGTGTGATTGCAGACGGTGTTGAGGGTTGAAAGGGCTTGGAGTTGAATTGCAGACAACTGTTAGCGGCACATTCACATGTAGGTAGCTCCAGCTGCGGTCCGCCAGCCTTTAAAACAAGGCTAGGGACCCGTAAGCTGACCACTCACGTGCGCCACGTGACAAATGTTGGCTAAGCCAAATTTAATTGTTTTGCTCTCAACCTTCTCCACTTTACACACATGCCTCGAGCTCAGTGTGAGCGTTGTTCTCGATTTCCACCGGATTCCACGCACATCCGCCATCAGAAACCCCAATACCGCAGACTCGAAGCTCGATAGTTACCTCCAAGATGCCGCCTCGTCCGCTTCCCCAAGATCCAGAATACAGAGCTCATATGAGAGTCCGCAGTGAAATTCACAGGCTTGCATTAGCGGAACCAAAAGTACGAACCCCTCGCTACGAATATGAGCGTCGATCGGCACTCTCCCGTTATTCCATGGAGAGGAGAAGGGCAAAGTACTTTGTGTCGTGGGAATGCTGGATGCTTCTTATCAACTACGAGATATGGGTAAACATGTGTAAGTCCACCGTCTCTTGGACACCAGCTGTTACCCAGGCTAACATTCACAGGGTGGTCTCCGGATGAACCAGAGTGGCCGTTGAAGTACCTCTGGCAACAGCATATCTGGGGTCCCCACGAGAAGTTCCTGAATGACTTCCCAGAGACCAGACAATGCCTGGATCCCGCCTTGTTCGAGTAGGACAGATTCGCCTTTCCTTCGTTTTCGAAACGCGTGTCGAGGACCTTTGATCGACTTCAGTCCAGCTCTCCCATACTGCTTCAACACTTCCATCGAGGCGAAGACTGTCGAGGCTGCCACCAAGAAGTAGGGGACATTCATCAAGGAGGAGGCAAATTCGGAGGAAGCGTGTTAGGAGAAGGCAGTCCAAGCGAAGGAAGAAACCCTCGAGGCGCAGGTCCTGGAGCTGGATGTCTAGACTCAAATCAACCCTGACCGCAGGCTTGATTCGAATGAGCAATAACCAACAATCTGCAGTCGCTGTAGTCATTTTCGATGTGAAAACATGATTCCATATAACGCCTAGGTGAAAATGCACCTGCATACTCTGTGTGTGTTATCGTAGCCGTGACACCTCAAAAGCCTCAGGTCCTACAATGGGACGAGAAAAGTCTTCATCCCCCTTCTAGACCGGGTGAAGCAATGCTAGAGACTCCTAGGCAGCCACCCGATTCGAGACCCGTGACAGATTTCGGCTATGCCTATTTTGATCGCACGCCACGTTCAGCGCTTTCTGCCACACACAGCCCTTGACTTCAACTTCAACTCAGCCTTGAGCACAACCACACCCACACCCACAACCAGCAAACACCGGCGCCTTTGATTTCCCCCCAAAAAGACATCGACAATGGACCCTCTCCCAGCAAATGGCAATCTCGAGCTGCCTCGTGAGGTCACCAAGGCAATCTACGAGTTGAGCTCTCTCGCCCAAGCCCGGGCAGAACGTGAAGGACGGATGGCTCGTTACAAATTCGAGAAATACCTCGAAGCAGGCACGCGTTATGGACGTATGGATTTGCGACAGGATGAGGAGTGGGGCATATCGTTTCAACGTTGGCAGCTTCTACTTGACTACGAGATATGGAGAAACATGTGTAGGTTCACTTGACACTCACTGTGCGACATACGCATGGCTAATATTCACAGGGTGGTCGCCTACTGAACAAGAGTGGCCAGGAAGGTCCCTATGGCAAGGATCATGGGGCACGGTGGAGAGCTGGCGCGAGCGCTTCCCCCATACCAGAATAACGCCCCCCGAGATCATTGAGGACGACAAGAAAGCCTTTCTTGAGTACCAGAGCTCGATTCAAGACAGGGGGGGGGGGGGGGGGGGGGGGGGGGGGGGGGGGGGGGGGGGGGGGGGGGGGGGGGGGGGGGGGGGGGGGGGGGGGGGGGGGGGGGGGGGGGGGGGGGGGGGGGGNAACCGCAGCCCGACCCGATGTCTTCCACGCAGCAAGTCTGACCGAACTACACCGCGTCCCCAACACCCGTCTCCTAGATGAAGACCTCGCCTTATCAAAACCCGAGTCCAAGCCCGAGTCAAAAGCAGATTCTTCATCCATCACTTCACCACCCCACACCATCAGCATCCAAATGCACGACTACTACCCCTGGACACTCCCCCGCTCCCTCATCCCCCCCAACGCAACCTGGGCCCCCCGCCCCCTGCGGCCCCCCACCCCCCACGAGGGGCCCCCCCGCCCCCCCCCCCCCCCCCCCCCCCCACCCCCCCCACACCCCCCCCCCCCCCCACAACCCCCCCGCCCGCCCCCCCCACCCCCCCCCCACGCCCCACAACCCCCCCAACCCCCAACCCCCCCCCCCCCCCCCCTCGGGCCCCCCCCCCACCCCCCCCCTCTCGCACCCCCCGCCAACCACACCACCCCCCCCCCCCCCCCCCCGCCCTTCCCTACTTCTTCGAAGCTCCGGCAAATGAGGAGACTGCCGATGGTCCCGTCAAGGAAGAAAATTCGAGGGAGGAGCCCATCGTCAATGAGGAGCCTGTCATCAAGAAGGAGGCCACGGAGGAGAAGGAAGTCAGGATGGCAAGCAACTTCTTCGAGGCCATCGTCGGAACACCCCTTCACAGCGGTGAAGCGCAAGCCTCGGGCACGACCACCACCGCCGAGAACAGCGCCACAGCCACGCAACATGTCAATGCCCATGTTCTGCAGACGAAGAAGGAGGTATCTAGCTTGAAGCAGGCTGGCAAGGCTCTCGATGATGTCGATGCGAATACGGAGGACGAAATGCTGTATGGTGAGGCTGCGCAGCTGCAAAATGGCAGAGGTTGGGAGGGCCCGAAGTAGGAGCAGCCCGTGAACAAGAAGCTGGAGAAGGATTATTGAGAATCCAGCCAAGCTTGAGCGCTGGTACGGTTTAATGCACCTGCTGAGGATCGAAACTGGAAGCGATGAGCTTGAACCTAATGCGATGAATTCAAGACGCTTCTCCTTCCCATGTCAATAGTCTTTAACACCCTGCACTCGCTGTGATACCTTTTTTCTTGATCCCCAAGATTTCCTCAACATTCTGGCTGCCCGTGATCAAGAAGAGGCTCACAATTCCCTCAGCCCGAAGATGATAGCTCCAAATCAATGAGAAGAGCTTGTTGCAGTGAGCCAGTTTGTAAATCACGCCACCATCACCACTACCGCATACACTAGTAACGCGAGAATTGCTATTTGCCGGTGTGTCTCTTTCTACCCGTCTATCCAAAATACATTTGCCGGCCACAAACTTGCCAAACTCAAACCTGCGTTGAAAAAGTCTACCAAAGCCCGTTCGCAAAGCCTCCCTTTCAACTAAAGCAGCCTTGATGCAGGATATTAGAGAAATTCAAAGGAAATGTCTTGATCCTGGATCTATGGAATTTATTCTCACAAGAGCTGCTGCATGCTTTAGGGATTGGCGGTAAGAAGAATAATCTCGGATTTCAAAGGGTTTCGGAGACTGGGTGGAACGGAGAAACTTGCTCGAGGGATATGCATCTGTGAGAGCTGCGCTGGAGCCAAGATGCTACCAGTTATTTGCAAATACATTGCACAAGAGCTTTCAGGTCTAGCAACCTTGGGTTTCCCCTGTTATTGCTATTGTTAGGATTGTGTTCTCAAGTTGCCGTTGTTTGCTGCTGAAGGTTCTTAGTTGCTTAAATTCAGTCTCTCCTCGCCGTTCAGCTTTTAACCTAAGGCTTTGGGTGTGTGTTGCAATAAGCTAGCCTCCTGTATAAGCTTCGACATCGATATATACTGCGAAAGAAATCTCCACGGCGTTTCTGTCCTTGCTCTTTTTTTTTTCCATCACTCTTTGCTTATTTATGGGAGAGCTCAGGTAAACTGAATATTGTAAAAATTCTTTGATATACTCGGTAGCGATATAGCCCTAGCACCATTGCCTTTGGCTTCAAAAATAGGGCTACAGACCTAGCCTCCCGCGCACGTAAGTCCCGCGATAATCTTCGTCCAGGTCGCCAGCAAACAATTAACCCGCTAGTTCTTGAGGCGACAGCGACTAGCGAACCGCTTTTGCGGAGCGCAGGATTGTGGCTTAAAAGAAATCTGAACCACCGCGGCCCTCCATCTTTTTTCATCAACAGACAGCAACACAGTCACGACCTCCTTGATCTCCCTCCTCGGTCGACCCTGCTCCTCTAGGTACGCAACCGAGCTACATCCACATCCAAGACATATCAAGCACACAAGGCGCGTCGAGCCTAGTTCAATTCGCAAAGCCAACTCCAATCTGATCTCGAACCCGACACAACAGCCATCCATCGCGCAAAATGACCACCTACGCGCACACCCGACCTCTTGGCGCCTTGGAGCCTCCTCGCAAGATCCTGATCGACATCTACAACCTGGAAGCCCGCCAGATGATCCGAGCCGACGACGAGGGCCGCATGGGGCGCTTCATTACTGAGCGCGAGAAGGCTCTTAAGCGCCTCCAGGCGCTCAAGAAGCCCATCCCCGAGTCCCCGGCTTGCCTGCTACAGCTTTACGTCTGCCACGCAATCTGGGAACAGATGTGTAAGTCTTTGCCAGCCTTCGCTGTAGCTCATTGCGCAAACTGACATCTGTAGGGTCGTCCGAGATGGACACCAACTGGTCCGGCGCTGGCCTTTGGCAGACCCAGCTCTGGGGTCCGATGGACCAGTGGTTTGTTCGCAAGGCCGGAATGGAGCCTGGCGCTGTTGACGAGGAGAAAGCCCTTGTCCTCTCCAAGGTGCAAACCAGGACTCCACCCTCGTCAACCGGTTCATCCTCGCCCACCTCGAAGCCCAAGTTCTCTTGGCCTGTTGACCCGGACGCGCACTTGCAAGACCTCCTGACAGATTTCAACAACCGAGCCCGTGGCTTGTTGGAAGATCCCAACTTCGGCAGCCCTGAACTCGTCAACAAGACTGAACGTCTGATCAGGGAAGGCTCCCCTCTCGTCAAGCAGCTCGCGCTGCGTCTGCGCAACCCCGAAGTGAGCGAGGACGACATGGACGTGTACAAACTTCTCCGGGCCTCCTTGTACAGCCTTCTCACGGATATCACCACCAAAGCTGAGAAAGCTGGCAAGCTAGGAACGGATGGAAAGGCTTTCGTTGACTTCATGAAGGGTGTCAAGAAGTAGACCGGTGATGGACATATGCCACCAAGTTCGAGCTGTGCAACTTGTTCATGAAGTTCCGGACACGACAAATAACTTCTGGTACAATTGTTCGCGAACTTGGATCAACTCTTGCACTTCGACCATTTAACTCTTTCGGCACAACCTCTGGCACTTCAAATACATCATTCTTTCGACACGGCCTCTGATACGTCTCCCTAGGAAATTGATCGGCTCAGCCGCGTCTTATTGGCCACATAATTCCTTCGACGATGAAGTCTTATGAGGTGTCCCTACCGCGGCGTCGGTACTGGGCGGCGAGACTGGAAAGCCAAACCGGATTATCAGCATTGACTTCCGATCGATTTCCGATCCGCTGTTGTTATTTTTGGAGACCTGTGTCTGGAACCGCTGAATCTCCGAGGCGCCTTAGCCTCTGGGATTTCTTGGTTCCTGTGACACATTAGGTCCATAGCTTGAATTTGAACCGTTGTTTTTCGCCAGTAGTTCTGATGCAATTGTGCCGATGTCTGTATTCCGCGTGACCAAGCCTTATGTAACCTGCTGATCATCATGTGGACTGAATCAGCCATAAGCTCACATAGAGGACATCCCATGAAGGTACTCACATCCACGACAACATTAGACGCCGTAGGAGAGACGAAACAGCAGAAAAGATCAATGGATATCTCTGTTCCTTCTCCCTCTTCTGCCTTTCCCACAGTTTCAAATCCCGACCTCAATCCTCGCCTTCAACCTCAACTCCACCTCAAGTCTAAACACAACCAGCGCGCTCTACCTGACAGCTTCCAGACTGCGGCTGCTGGCCTGATTTAAACCGCTTGTGAGACTCGACTTCTTCACATCTCACACAGCCTCACCTCCTGCCCTCAATCAGCGCCTTGAGCTTCAACTGCACCGCAAGCGGAACCACACTAGCGCGCTGCAGTCAACAGTTTCCAGACTCCAGCCGGGCCTATCTAAAGCCCTTCTCCGACTCAACTCTTCAACTTCTCACACAACCTCGAGCCCGATCCTTGAACTTCAACTCATCCTCAAACCCAATTCCAACAACAACCAGCAGGCCCACAAACGTTCTCTTGCCAGATACAAACATCCACAATGCCCACAACGGACGACTATGCAGAGGCCATCCTCCTCGCTCAAATATCCGACCTCGAGAGGCGCCATGAGCAGCGCGCCATCCGCGAAGGACGCAAAGAACGCTACAGCGCCGAGAGAGCCGCGGTGTTTGGTCGCTTTTCGAAAGAGGCGCAGGCTTCAGTGCGCAAGGGACGTATGTGTGCCATGCTTCTCGCCAACCACGAGACATGGAAGAAGATGTGTAAGTCCATTCAGAGACTGTGTCGGAACCTGTTGCGACATACGAAAGCTAACATCCATAGGGTGGTCTCCGATTGAGCCGGAATGGGCAGGCAAGTCCCTCTGGCGGGAAAATTTGTGGGGTACTATTGATGGATTGTTGGCTGTCTACAAAGAGGACAGAATTAGGAAGAGAGTCGACTCGGCAATGATGGAGAGGGACAGGAAGGCTTTCCTTGAGTACCAGGCTTCGGTTCGACCGTACTCCTTTCAGGGTCCCGTCGAGGCTCCTGTCAAAAAGGAGACGATCGAGGAGCCCCTTGGAAAGGAGCCCGAAGCGAACTTGGCTCTCACTCCAAGAAGCAGGTTCCGGCGCTCTCTTGGTCCTGGGAATCCCACTACTTTCGCCCACCACACGCCAAATCGAAATCCCATGATAGAGGCTCTCATCAAGGCCGAAGTCGACCTCCAAAATGCGAAAAGGTTGTCTGATTCCGCAGGCTCCGACAAAGGTCCCCCTGACGCCCACTCGCACCCCATCAAGGAGGATCCTATCGGGGCCTCTACTGCAGAGAAACCGCAGATGCCCGACCAAGTGATACCTCCTCAACTACTTCCCTTTCATGGACAACGTTGAAATCCCACACACCCTGCTCTCCGACATGCAACTCCTGGCTCGTCCAGTCCACCAGCCGGCTTCTCTTTTTTCATTGCCGAAACACATCAAGAACTGGGGTCACCTCAAGACATGGGTCAATCAGATACATGGCACCGCGTCGCCCAAAATAATGCGAGTCCACAAATACCAGGACCTGCATTACCAACTCATCGTGGAGCAGCGGATGATACCTCCCGAGTTCCTTTCCGCGATGGACAGTGCCGAAGTCCCGCCCGAGCTGTTCCGAGCCGTCGAAGAAACATTCAGTCGCCCAGTAACGGATCCACTGATCAAGAATTGGCGTGGTCTCAAGAAATGGGCCGATGTGGCCTATGGCCCCATGTCGCGTCAGCTGAGGGAAGTCATCAAATGCCAAGCCCAGCATTTTGAGTCTATGATGCAGCAGCAGGCGATGTAGCAGGGGGAATTGCAGCGCTGTGTCGAGCTTGAGCGCCGAGAGGTTCGATTCTGACTGCAGAGGGTCGAGACCGGAGTCAACCAGCTTCGGTTTAGCGCGATGAATTTCAATGTCTCCAAATCCAACAGCTGCAGTTGCTATGCGATTTCCTACGTGATTTTGAACATATCGTCAGCGTGCTGGTTGGACAGGGAGACACTCACAATTCCCTCAATACAAAAACAGATGTAACTATCACCACAATCCATAACCTACTAATGATCACATGTACTCAATCAGCTACAGGCTAATATCCCACCAAGGTACTCACTCAGGTACTCACATTAGTATTGAAGGTCGTTCAAACGACAAACAGCAGAGAAGATTGACTGACGTTTGGATTCCTCTAGGCTCTTCCCATGCCTTATTCTGCCAGCCTGACACTGCCGGCTACAAAGGGCTACGGTCTTCAAAGAAGCATCAGCTAATAAAGGTATCAACTATTCCACGTGATTCCACGTGATTCCACGTTCAGGCATTGACTCCCTGCCTCAACCCATGTCTTATACTTCACCTGCGGTCAGGCCCAACCACAACCGCTTGCCACGATCAACTCCTTTGACCTTCTATGCAGCCTTTGCTCCTGGCTTTTATTCGCGCTTGACATTCGACTCCAAGCTCAAGCCCAACGACAGCCAGAATGGATGTCTCATCCCCAATTGCCCAACACATCCTGTCGCTCGAGGAGCGTCAGAAGGAACGCGCAGTCCGAGAAGGACGCCTAGAACGCTTCTTTGCCGAGCAAGCCGCTGCCCTTTTGCGCTTCCCGAGAGATCCGCAGAGATCAGAGCACCATGTCTGCCACGCTCTTCTGATTGACCACGAAATATGGAAGAACATGTCTAAGTTTATCAGACCTTAGATAACTAAATTCCATTGTAGCCAGAGACTCGGTGGTACCTGCAGGGCTAACACTGCACTGAATAGGGTGGTCTCCAAACGAGCAATGCTGGCCAGGACGCCTTCTTTGGCAGGTGGGACTGTGGGGGACACATGAGGATTTGTTGAACACCCACAAGGAGAAGAGGGAGATGGTGGGCCAAGATGTCATGGAAAGAGATACGAAGGCCTGGCTTCATTATCAGGCTTCGAATCGACCTTACTGCCTTCAAGTGACCCTCGAGGAGAAGACGATCAAGGATGAGCCCATCGAGGCCACCGCAGCCGAGGTGCTAAGACAAGCCAATCTACAGCAAGCCAATCTACAGCAAGTCAACCCACAACATGTCAGTCCACAACAAGGCCACCGCCCTGGTATGCCTCAGCGACCTGGCATGAACCCTCCTCAGATGAGAAATCCACTCGAAGTACGACAGTCAGCTCCGACGCCTCCTACCTTAGGGTTGGACCTCTCAGCACAGAGGATGTACCTGCAATATCCGGACCGGACACTGATACAGCAGCCACAGGGTGCTCAGTATGCGGCTCGGGTACCTCCTCAAATACAAACCCAGATGGATGACGCGGACATCCCGCCCTGGGTGTTCGGTAGATTGAACAACTTGAGTCCTCCAGTACAGCAGATGCTGATCAAGAAATGGTTTCATCTCAAGGCATGGATCGGGGGGACCTATGGCACCGTGTCGTCTAATATGATGATAGTCAATTCTTACCAGTTCCAGCATTACCAAGCCATTGTGGAGCAGTGGAGGGTGTACAATGAGCGTCAAGCTTCGATACTTGCGGCACAGGGTCGAGACCAGGGTCAATGAGCTTCAATTAACGCGATGAATTTCAATGATTCTCCCAGGTGAAACACCTGCAGTCGCTGTGCTACTTTCCTCCGCGATTTACAACATCTCTGTCAGTATGCTTGTTGGGAACGGAGGCTCCGAGGCACTTACAAGTGACAGTTCCCTGAATCCATCTAAAAACTGATGTAACTAGAGCCAAATTCCATGACCCTCTAATCCACTATCTGTACTCAATCAGCCACAAGCTAATATCCCTCAAAGGTACGCACTCACATTAAGATTAGACGTAGTTGAAAAGACAGACAGTAGAAGAGTTCGACGGAAGTCTTCTCCATACCTCCTTCCTCCCCTGCTTCACCCTGCCAATTTGGCCCTGCCAGCCTTAAAACCCAGCAAACACCTTCCAAACTTCGGCCACGGGGTTTATTTAGCCAGCCTGCTACAATCCAACTTCCTCCATCTCCGACCTCAATCCGCGCTGAGCTTCAAGTCAACCTCAAGCCTAGTAGCCACAACCAGGTCGGCGCGCCACCACAGCATCGAAGATACATCGAACCTAAGACCTCAGCTCAAGCTCAAGCTCAAGCTCAAGCCCAACCACACCCAGCGCTTCACCAAGAAACCGCGGAGGTCATCTTCGCAAATACAGCCACAATGGACGAACCAGGGGACCCACCAGAGCATTGGCGTCATCAAATCTTCTCCCTCTGTGAGCGTCACCGGGCCCGCGCACAGCGTCAAGGACGCCTTGAACGCGCAGATGCCGAACGCTTCGCCAGCTACGATCGCTTTTGCGGAGTTCCCGACGGGATCTACTATCGCGAACTCTATTGGCATCTTCTCATGGACCACGAGATGTGGAAGAACATGTGCAAGTCCATCCGAATAGGCCACGTTCAGACGGTTTGTTGCGTAACGCTAACAGTGAATATAGACCGGTCTCCTTGTGATCCGGAGTGGCCAGGAAAAGATCTTTGGCAGACAGATCTGTGGGGTCCTTTTGAGGATTGGCAGAATGCCTACAAGGAAAAGAGGGAGTTGTATATTGACGCTGCTATGGTGGACAGGGACAAGAAGGCCTGGCTGGACTTCCGGGCTTCGAACGGGACCACTGACCTAGCAGCCCTACCCTACTGCTTCCATACTTCCGTCAAGGAGGAGGCCCTCGAGGCTTCTTTCAAGGACCTGCACATCAAGGAGGAGCCGGTCCATCTTCCACTTCCCCCCATGGATGACGTCGAAATTCCGCGCGCGCTTCTCGGTGGTATGCAGACCTTGCAGCATCCAGTACCAGAACAGATCAGGAATTGGGCTCAGCTGAAGGAATGGGTCAACGAGCTTGATGGCGACATATCGATACCGTGGAAGGAAAGATGGGAGCGCTTGAAGGAAGTCGACAGATGCCAGGCCCAGCATCACCTGGCCATCATGAAGCAGTGGTCAACGGAGCGTCAAACAGCCATGCGTGAGCACTGATGCGCCTCGCTTTTGCAGCAACGGGTCCGAGATCCGCTCAATGAGCTTCAGTAGCGAGGGTCAGAAACGGAGTCAACGAGCTTGAACTCACCGCGATGAATTCAATGCTTTTTTCCAACTCAACAGCGTCCAAACACCTGCACTTGCTGTGCTACTTCCCTTCGTGATTCCCGATGTCTCGTCAGTATGCTAGCTGGGCAAAAAGACACTGCACTCACCCTCTCTTCAATCCGAACAGTGATACCACAAGAGCCAAATTCCATGACCTGCTAATCCTGTACTCAGTCAGCCACAAGACTCACGTCCCTACGAGCCCACTCACCACTTGAAGATTAAACACTGCCGAAAAGAGCGGCAGCTCCAGCAATAGTCTTCTATCTTCCCTTTCCCACCAGCTTCCGCCTCCACGGCATAAACTACTCAATTAGAACCACCTCTACACCTGCGGTAGCTGTGACAATTTCCTACATGAGTTCCGATGTCTCATCAGTATGCTAACTGAGCAAAGAACCGGCACTACACCCACCTTTTCCTCAATCCAAACACCAGTGTGACCGTAGCTACATCCCAAGACCTACCAATCCTCACATGTGTACCTAATCAGCCACAAGACTCACCATCCCGCAAGAAGATCACTCACCACACAACCATCACACACCACCTCAAACCCCGTTCACCCCTGCAAAAATCTTCTACTTCCCCTTCCCCAGCAGCCCCAACCTCCCCACCACAAGTCTCCCAACATTGTCCCTCCCAGCCCCTCATTTCAAGTTTTCCTCGCACACTATTCCTCATTCCTCCGGCACCCAATAGTGCCACCAACGCTCCTTATGTCGAAAAGAAAGTGAATCGAAAAAGTGGCTGTGCTAGGTACATAACACTAAACACAGTTCCACCAACAAATCAGCAACAAAGATCAAGCACTCAAAAACATCCCAGAAAAAGACGTCTACGGCGCAATTTCTATCGTCTCTAACACAGTAACACTCATCTCGTTTCCCAAAATCTCCCATCCCTATCCCGGGCATCCCCCAATCTCTTCCCGAGAGATCAGACAAGCACTGCCCGCTTCATGTCAAAAAAGATCTAGCAGAAGCCGGCACGCCGCCGCACATGTAGTGATTTCTGCAGATAGTTTTCGTAGTCGAGTGGCCTATATGGGAAACAAAAAAGCCAAAAAAGCCCAAAAAAAGAGGGCTCGAACCCAAACACTACGGAGTACGTCGCTTTAAAGTTCCTTGGAGCAATATGATACCACTGGGCCATATCATATTCGTTAGGATTTCTTTGCGAGATTTGTGTGATATGGTCCTCCCGCCCCTTCTCTTTCGCGCCATCTCCCCCCACTGCATCTCCTGCCATTCCCTCAACACCTCCGCGCCAGCGTACCTTACCTACCTAGGTAGCAAGCTCCCATTGCGCAATAAAACAGATTCAAGGTTTTGCGCCCCTGTGAAGAAGCCTCGCAGCCCAGCAAACATCTTCTATTTCTCCTCATTCCCCTTTTCCTCTTCCTCCCCCTTTTCCTCCCCATTCTTCTCTCCCTTTCCCGCCAACCTCTCCCTCCATCTCACGAACTCCTCACTCAGTATTCCCCCATACCCGTCCTGCTCAATCCTAAACACCTCAATTTCCCTCCCCCCCTCCCTCCTCCTAACCCTCCACACACCCCCCTCTTCCCCCCCTATCGTCTCCTTCAACCACCCCAAAAACCCACTCGCAAAATTAATACACACATTCCCATCCCACGCCGCCCCCCTCCCCCTCCTCTTCACCGTCCCCGGAATCCCCTCCGTCCTAATCTCCTCGACCCCCTTCAAATACCCTTGTCTATCTCTCCACCCGACCACAATCTTCGGCACCCCAAGCAAGAAACTCTGAATCCAGAATTTAAGCAATTTGCGCTCGAAATACTGGGCATCGCGATCATTCTTAATCTCTTGCGAGGTTTTCAGCTCGACCCAGTTTATAGGACCTATGCCTTTCATCACATCGTGATCTGGAGGTGGCGTGGGTTTGATATCCCAGACCGCATCGACCTCGCCGCCCAAGACCAGTGACGTCTTTCCTATTCCCGTTCTCACGACGGCGCAATATTGGGCATGGTTCGATACTGGTGCCGTTTCGCGGGCTTCGATGAAGTCGCGGGAGACGGCGTCGAGGGTGTCGGGGATGAGGCATAGTTGTTCGAATTTGTATCCTGCTTGTGATTAGCACGGGAGGAAGGGCAGAAGTAGTAGAAGACGTCAGAGAAAATGGGGGAAGGGTTGGCTTCAGAGGTTGTGTACGGTTGAGATCATTACTTCCGAGGACTCTGAGAGTCTTTGGAGCGGTCATCCTCTTCCTATTATGTAAATTCGGTCATCACTAGCCGTGAAATCTCTCATCTCTCCGTCTCTCCCATGAAAGATCATTGACAGAAAGACGCTGTTTTGCGAGAGGACGTGTAGAGTAAATAACTCGATAAGTCGACAATGACTCACCCCAGTAGCTCATCATATCCTGAGACGGTCTCCCTGGCGCAGAAACCTGCTGTCTTTGCTTTGCCCACGACTGCAGCTTATAATCATGATTCTCTTCCAGAAATCTAGGAAAATTCAGCTTGGCGCACCATCCAACGCAAAAGACAGTTTTCAAGAGTCATACATAGTTCCCTTTTCACCAGTGTTAGTCGTTGTATGAGCAGTCGGAGGGATGGCGCACTTGGAATACGGTCGCGTTCATTTCGAAGCCGTCGCGGTCGCTGTAGGGCGTTGCCATGATCTTTTTTCTTCGTAAGCTTGAGCCTCATTCAGTGATGGGGATGGCGCAACACACCTTGGTCATCATGCCTCTCCATGTTATCAAATCGGCTTCTACCCTTTTCCCAGTCTTCTTTTCCAATTCTCGAATCGATCGCAAGAGGCCATCTAAGTGGTCATCTGCGGTATCGTCCAGTTTCCGAAATGTCTCGAATCCCTGACTGAGAGAGACGTCCAGCGTAGGCGTATAGTAATATCTCAGCGACGAGTCATCAGAACGGTATTGGTGATCATCATCGTAGGAGAAGCAGGTAATCTCCTTTGGTCTTTTGATGGCAGCGCTGGAGCCAGCAAAGGCCGAGGGATTGATGCTGAATTTCGCACTCATTGTCGTTCGTTCTCAGCTTGCGAGGCTCCAGGTTGTGAAATGCGAGATGGAAGGAGGCATGGCACCAAAGGGGAGTTTGCTGCAAGTTTTTGTCGGCTGTCCAAACTTGAAGATGTTTGGAGATCTGCAAGGGACTGTGGGACGATACTCTAGCTCGTTCCCCGCCTTATCGCCTTATCGGCGATACGAGCTACGAGATGTTATCGCCGTGGCTGAAACTTTTGAAGTCCATTGAAGCTGTCGACGACAGTCGTCATCTTCACTCCTGAATATTATATTGAAGCAATTTGTACAATACGCAAACCCCCTGTTTAAGCTCACTACCGTTACTTTCCTGCCATCCATTTGCTTAGCACACGCTTCAATACCCTCCCCCATTCGCACGAATCCAATCCTCGAATCCTGCCGCCCGTCCCCCCCCCCCCCTCACACCCCTCCTCACTGCGGTCGCTCCTCCAAAATGTCCACCCGCAACTTCTCAGCATCCGCCCCTTCCACCTCCAGCACATCCACCTCCACCTCCCGCCGCCTCTTCCCCTCATCTCGCCGCGCCCCCGCCACCACAAGCACCACTCTCCCACCCCCCCAATCCCGCACATTCAGCTCCACATCCGCCATGTCCGCCATCTCCTCTCTCTCCAACAGCACCAACACCTCCGCCGAAACCCTGCGTCTCGACCAAACCCCCTTTCCCGACCTCGCACCCTCCAGCTCCCAAAACCACTTCCAGAACAGCCAGAACAATCAGGAACCACCCAGCGCCTCGCAGAGCACGCAGAAACGCTATGCTACGCGCCAGAGCTCGCGCTCTGCTTCAAAGTCCCAAGAACCCTCGCACATGCCGCCTGAATTGAAAGTGCCGAAGTTGGCGGGTTTTGGTGCTGATGCTGGCAAGGAAGAAGAGAGCGAGGAGAATAATATTGTGGCGAGGGATAAGGATGGCGAGGTGCTGTTTGTGGCTAAGGGGGGTGTGGAGGGAGATGAGGATGAAGATAGTGATGAGGAGGATAGTGATGGCGAGTTGGAGGGGGATGAGGAGAGGGAGGCTGAGAGGAGGAGGTTGGCGGAGGTGGTGAGGAGGAGGAGGTGTGATGGGGAGAGGGCGCCTAGTGAACCTGCAGGTATGTTGATTTGTGTGTGTTAAAGGGGCAGTGGGTGACGGGTCAGAGGATGGGGGATGAGGGGTGATGGGAAAGATGAAGGCAAATGCTAATGGTGAAGCAGATAAGGAATTGATGGATGATTTGAAGGCGAGTTTGCGGGCGAAGGTGGCAGCGCTGGCGGACGACAATTGGATGTACGAGCCGGAGCTGGAGGAGGATATGGTGAGGTGAGCGCGGGGACTACGGAAAGGAGGACCACGGAAAGGAGAATCGCAGTCTTAACAGGACCGGCGGCGAGAGCTTGATGACAGGTGAAAGCTTGGTACTGGGGAAAACTTCGATTCTGAGTGCAGCCTCGGTCCTGGGGGAATGATGATTACGGGACGATCTCTATGCATAGCGAGCGACTGCAGCGTTTATTTATGATACCCCTGGGAAATGCAAGTTCTATGCTCAATCGCTATCACGCTTATGTTATGGTATTTGTGCAACGCCATCCACCCATAGTGACCTGCTCTCAGTCCACATCGTCACTTATAACTCTCAGCCCAGAAACACGGTCAACAATTATCGCTCAACAACTCAGTTCAAACCCTCAATCGACCATCACCCATGACTCTGTATCCAGCGCCCAACCCTCATCCCCAGTCGAGACTCCCGGCCCACATCCCTAGTCTATATCCCCTGTCCATACCCTCTGAAGGTAAAGAACTCCTCAGTCCAACCCCTCCGAAGGCAAATTCGACTCAATCCTCTTCGCCGCCGGCTTCTTATTTCCTCCCCCACCTCCAAACCCACCCCCAAATCCCCCACCTCCCAACATACTCCCCAGCATATCAAACATTGGATTTCCCTGCCTCGGCCTCTGAATGCCAAAATACATCTCCGCCACGCTCTCCAGCGCCTCATCCCAAGTCCCCACCTCCTTAATATGCGCCTGATAGTGATTCTTCAACATCCTGAACAAATCACCCTGTCCCTTCTGCAGCGCCAGCAACAGCTCGCCCAAGAAATTCAACAACGGCAGTGACGGAAAAACTCGCAAATACAGAGAGTTGCCGTTGACTTCGGTTTTGGAGAGGTTGGGGTTTGAGTCAGCGAGGCGGGATGTGAAGAGTCGGTAGGAGCGGTTGGCGTCGCGCACGTTGCCGAGGAGGAGGTAGGGGAATATGGCGCGGGCGCAGTAGAGGGCGGCGGTGTGGGGGGCGTCAGTGGTGTACCATTCGTATTCGAGGCGGGCGAGGGCTTCGGGGGAGTCTTTGGTGCCGAGGACGAGGTGCTTTTCGGCTTCGTAGGCTTCGTGTTCTTCGGCGTAGAGGATGCCGGCGGCGTGGTGGAGGTCGGGGTCGCCGGCTGGGTAGGGGCTGAATTTTCCTGACCAGCTGTGTTCCCTTGTCAGTAATGTGGACTTTAGAATTAGGAGCTGATTGACAGCAAAGAAATGGACGTGTGGAAGGACTGATGTCAGAAGGGCAGTGCAAAGAGGACAGGCAGACTTACGCAATGGCTTCGTTGATAAAGCGCTTCCTCACAGGCTCCTCGCTGTCAAACTCTCGGAGCAGGGAAACCACCTTCTTCCTACTCTCCTCATCCACTTTCACTTCACCCTGCTTCATCACATCCACCATCATCAATCCCAAATCGCCACCACTGCCTCCCTGGCCCGCTTTGAGCAAGCTGGATGCCACATTGTACAGGATGTCGATGGCGTCGTTCCAGCTTTGGGATTTGACGTAGCGGGCGGCGACGACGCGGGTTTGCTGTTGCGCTTCGTAGAAATCGCCGTCGGTGATTCTGTGGAGCTGGTGGTTAGCTGCGTGTTTTGGGTGTTCATGCGCCAGAGGATTGAGGTGCAGGAAGCTCCACTGCAGATTGGTGGAAGACACAGAGAATGTGCCACTGGTAAGGGCATAGCAGCAAAGACAGAGACAGCTTACTTGGACTGCAGCCGCGCAATGATCTTCCCAATCTTTCCACTCATCTTGGCGGCCTCTTCTCAGAACTTCACTTCCTGCACAATAAAGTCTTTTTCCCAGGTGCGCAGCTGTAGATTGCTGCAGTTTCGCGAGGCAGCTGGTGTGGTATCGAGGTTTGCGGGGTAGAGAGTGGTCGAGGGTTGTCGAGGTCGGAGGAGCTTGCCGTGCTTGTCTGACAGCTCAGATCGCAAAGGTGTTGGAGTTGAGGTGAAGCGGGCGGAATCCTACCCCGCCGTTGGACTAACGATTTTTCGCCAAGCTTTATATATTGTGATCGTTGCCCCTCCTTCACAATTTAAAGCACCGATAGTTTAAGGGTAGAATCGGCGCTTCCCACCAGCCAAGCTGTAGATTGCGCCGGGTTCGGGTTCGAGTCCCGATCAGTGCATTTTTGTGGTGTTCCATTTCGTTTTTGCTGGTTAAGACCTGACATTTTGCTCTGCTTGGCAACCGTTTTTCTTTCTTGGGAAAAATTAATATAGAATTTTGAGGGGGGAATGGAGATGAGTGACGAACAAAGGAAATTACACCATGTTCATGGAGCTACATGAAATTAGTCGACAGCGAATTACGCTTTGCAGCACACCCATAGGCTGACGAGCTGAGAAGTTTCCGTCCACATCACATTTCAGAGTCTTGGAATTGCTAAGCAATGTTTACAAATCACAAGACTGCCGAGGGATTAATCGGTGATCCTTCTTCTTACCAGCATTTCCTATCATCCCGTGTGTACTATCTTGAAATTTCGTGAAGTATATAAAGCTGCCTGACGGCTGTCGTCAATTCCAAGATAGCTTTCCAGATTCAACTTGTTTTGTTTCCAAGCTCTCGAGATTTCAAGCTCTCCTACTGATATTCGAAAGCCGAAGAACACAGCCGACTTCTTAGCAAGATCATGACTTCGACAATGAACAAGAACCAGAATCCGACAGCATCGAGGGAGGCTGCGCTGGAATGGATGCGTTCGGTATAGCTCCTCGCTATCGCTTTATCCATGTTGCCTGAAAACTGACCCGGAAATACCAACACGGGAACTTTTCTGATACAGTTCCACAAAGCGTCAGATTCCCTAAACGCCTCCAATGTAGTGTCTTTCTACGCAAAAGATGCCGTGATGGTATATTGTAACCTCCCGCCCATAATGGGTAGAGATGAGATCGTTTTCGTGAGTCTCTTCATGACCTCAAGTTCTTTTCGTTTCTCCTAACAATACTCCAGTTCTTCTCATCATCGCTGGGGAAACTGAGTTTAATGAAGCACGAGATTGACGACTTTGGTGAGTTCTGCCTCGTATTTTTGGACTACGAGTTCAGAGAGCATAAGCTGAGTAGGTAACTTGCTTTGTGTCGTAGATGTAGTAGGGAATAGGATATATCTGAAGACGTACATCTCGTATCAGGTTAAGGACGATCCGAAGAAAGAGGTGTTGAGATATCCGGTTATGAGGGTTTTTGTGATTAACAGGTCTGGAGTGATGGGGTGTATAGAGAGGCTGGAGATTTTTGGTGATGTGAGGGAGGTGTTTGTGAGGATGGGGGAGGTTGAGGAGGCGGGAGAGATCGAGGAAGGTGATGTTTGAGTGACTTGGAGAGCGTGGGGGTGTTCTGGTCTTCAAGTTGCGCTACACAGAACACCACCCTGAACTTGTGACGGTGGTTGCGACTAATAGGAGAAAGCTCAATGATATAGGAGTTTTGTAGGGCTTTCTTGGCAAGCTTTCCAGATCAACACGTGGCTAGCAGTGAGAGGTCGTTCAATTTTCAAGTGCAAGTTTAAAAGTTAGCTCTTTTGAGCTTCATATTTGACACTGGGGATTGCTACACAAACAACCTTATGGTCAACCTTCACGATGATTCGACAGCAGCTTATCACAAGTGACTATGCTTCGCTTGACTATCCTTTGCGATTCTACACGAAGTCGTTGATTGATCAAGTAGACAGGTCACGTATGCCACAGCCCATGAGATGAAATGTCTCCCCTGAGATGATTGGAAAATCCGGATTGCTGAACTGTCACGAATCAGAACACTTGCCCCATGACCCAAAATTCTAGCCGTATTTTGCTACCATATCACGCCTTATGTCTTCGGAATTTGTCAAGTGTATATATAGAGGCACATTCGAAACCTAGCGTCAGTTTTCAGAATGTCTTCCTCGCCTCTTCTTCACCTCTCTGATATTCCAGATCTAGGAGACTAATACAATGGCAGTTGTGCCTACTAAAGAGGGCCCGACGGCGTCGAAAGACGCTGCGTGGAAATGGATGGAACGCGTATGTAACTCCTCTCGGATTCCACTTCTCCAAGCATTCCCTACGTTTCCTCACATCCCCTTTCCCATTTCACGCACCACGAAGGATATATGTGAAATACTAATACTCACCCCAAAAGTTTAGCGAAGCGTTGAATGACTTGGACGCTTCACTAGCAGCCGGTCTCTTTGCGACGGATGCCGTGCTCGTCTATTGCGATTTGGAGCCTGTGGTAGGCGACGGAAAGATTTTTGAGGTCAGTCTTCACCAAGCTCAGATTATTCTGGATGTTTCTTGCTGAAGAGACTACAGTTCTTCGCGTCCCGGTTCGACAAACTGAGCTTCATGATGCATGAAATTAATGACTGGGGTGAGTTCTCGCTTGTTAACTGGGACTTTTGATAATTGGCATTGACGTGCGAGAATCTCGGTGCTGTATTGTCTATTTTGAGCGGAAAGCTGATGTTAATATCTGGTCTGGATTGTAGATGTTGTAGGGAAGAAGATCAACTTGAAGATGCATATTTCGTGGGAGGTTAAGGGCGATCCGAAGGCTGAGCTGTTTATATATCCGGTGGCGGTTGTAATTTTTATGAATACGGATGGCGACATAGGTGTAGTGGAAAGGATGGAGATATCGGTTGGTGTTCGGAGGGGGGGAGATTGAGAAGTTGGGAGCGGATTGAGTGACTTGTGGAGTATGGGGGGTACCCGTGATGAGGAAATTTGGTTTTGATAAAGAAGCATGCCATACCGAAGACGGCGCGATGGAATATGGATATTGAGAATACCATGGTTGGGTTCTCAGGGGAGTTCTATTTCTGGGGAAACGCGGGGTGAGCGATGCCGCTTTGGGAGGAGATCGGTATGATGACGATTATGTGCTGGAGCTAAGTCATTGGAACCCGCTGTCGGGAATTAGATATAACCCTCATGATTTTTAGAAATATTATTGTGATAATGTTGTTGGATTCACTGTGGTGTGAATAAGGGAGTGTACACTCAAAAGGTAGGGTAGTAAACGATTGATTGATTCTTGGTTGAGGAAAGAGAGGTAGAGAGCTCTACGAGCTATATACCCTCCTTCCTACAGGGATAGCTACAGGGGTAGGGCGCCAGGGAATTTACGGACCGCTAGTCGGTCCGTAGCCCCAACACCCAACATGGTGTTGCAGTGGTTCCGACAAATGTGATTGGGTGAAGGGAATATCATACTTCGAGGGTGTTCGTAGCGGTTCAACCCGCACCTCCTGTCGGCATCGACCGTAACATGGGATGATGGGTTTTGACGGCATCTGCTCCTCTAACCTGCTCTCCAACCTTATCATGACGTTCGTGGCTATATAATACTGAATGCCAGCCCGTGTAATTGGCAAAAGCAATCACTTACAGCTTCTAAGCACAGCTCTACAACATGACGCACTGGCCATTACAAAAGTTCGAGCTCAATGCTCCAAACCTTGAAGATCTCGTCGAACCCCTCTCGAAAGGCCTTGCCTCCAACTTCAAGCACTCATCTGTGGAGATCGTCTCCTGCCCAGACCTCACTAAAGCGCCATACAATCTCGCCGCTCCCGGACTATGTGGCAATCCTCGAGTTGCAGACATTGGCGGACCCCCGAATATCCTCCCTGTCCCGAAGTTCGATCGCAAGTTCTCATTCGCCGATATCTGCCAATTGATGGGAATGGGGAATAAGGGTGCAGTCATCGGGGCAGCCGCCGGGCCGTTCCATAGGCTCGGGATCAACTCTGAGCTCATTCCGAATTTCAGCTTCGAAAAGGATCATGTCAAGAATCATACATACGTTGCTAAGATCGATGAGAAAGGGGCACCCCTCTGTGAGAGATTCGATGCTTCGGAGTTCGGGTTGATGGCCAATCTCTACGGAAGCGAAGGACTTCCGGGTCCAGTTCTCAAGATCACGGCCAAAATCCGCACCGGGGAAGAGAATTTCACCGCTACTATACAACGGGCGTTGAAAGACAAGTTTGGTGACCACAACGTCTGCGTGGGCGGAGTCTTCGTCATCAAGAAGGGCAAAGCGAATCTTCATGTCATGCCGGACTTCAGTAAAAAGCCTCTAAACTCCAACGAGGAGTTAGAGAAGTGGCTGCGATTCTTTGACATGAGTGCGCCACTCATCTGTCTCTCTGTTCTCCATTCCCACGATCCGGGTCTGGATCTCCGGATGGAACATACTCATTGTTTTTCGGACCACAATGAGGGAGGGCATTATCATGACGATGTGACCCCAGCGGAGGTCGAATATGAAGCCTATTTCAATGTTGCAGACATGCTGTACAGGATAGACAGGCCGGGTATCCTGAACTGATCGGACTTGCTCACCTGTCTCACTGGTTCGATCCTCCTGCCCCCTGAAACTTGGTCTTTTGTTTTTAGAACAGCAAGATACTGACTCGAGATGATACAGAAATCGCCAGCGAGCAAGAGCTATGGAAGCATCAAGGCCTCGGCAAGAAATTGTGTCTGAGAGCCTCGAGTGCATGAAATGGCTTCAATTGTGCCTGCAAAGTGCCTGATCCGACGATTGCCCAGTATAACTTCAATATCGGTCAGATGAGTACCTAACTTGTGAATTTCTGGGGGTTTCCAGACTGGAGGCTAGAACAGTCATTTTCGAAGGACTTTCAAGGAGGCATTGGCAAGGACTAGAATTCTTTACTAGATTCTTACAAATCGTTCACTTACTTGAGAACTGCGGCTAGTATTGCATAATAAGAACCCCAGAAATCACGATTGAGGTGCATCATACCATACTAGTGAAGTTGAGTTGGTGCATATTTTGGGTGCAGATAAGGACGAGGAACCATGGTTCGAACCCTCTAGGCCATGCCGTGATCGGAGGGAAATATTCAGTCATACTGTCAACATCATATCTGGACTGTTGACCCTCTGTTTCCTCGTTTTTCCATCAATTCTCTGCGACAGCGAACATCATTATGCCTAGGAAAACGACTAATAGAGCGGCTGAGAGCACAGCTGCGACTAATGGCAGTGTCCACTCCGAAAACTCAGCCAATCATACATCTAACTTAGAGCAACGGATAAAGAACCAGAGCAATGTTGTCGAACTTGCTTTCGATGATTCTACGCTGCCTCCAATGGACGGAGGAAAAGACGCATGGCTGTTTCTAGCAGCCGCATTCTTTGTCGAGATCCTAGTTTTCGGTGAGTCCAAGCCTTGAGGTCACTAAGTAGCTTCCTATCATACTCACCTATTGAGAAATATAGGATTCAGCTTCTCATTTGGAGTCTTCCAAGATTACTATACCACCACCAAGCCATTCGCCGGTTCCTCAAATATTGCCACTGTTGGTGTCCTGGCAATGGTAAGAAAACACAGCAGATGCGACCTCGTATCGACTTTCCTCCTAATACTGACTGAACATCAGGGCCTCCCTTTAATCTGCACACCAATACTCCTCCCCATCTGCAGACGCTATCCCAAATGGGCTCGCTGGATGGCAATCACGGGCTTCATCGGCGCCATCTTATCCCACATCTCCAGCTCCTTCTGTACCAACATAACCCAGCTCATCGGAACCCAAGGCGTCCTCCTCGGCTTCAGCGGAAGCCTCGCCTTCTCCCCCTGCATCGTATACGCCGACCAATGGTTCGACAAGCGCAAAGGCCTAGCATTCGGCGTCATGGGAGCCGGGTCTGGTCTCGGAGGTGTATTTCTTCCCATCTTCCTCAACGCACTGCTTCGGAATGTAGGATATGCAAATACGTTTCGAATCTGGGCTTCTGTGCTCGTTGGGATCGGCATTCCATTGGCGTATTTCATAAGGCCTAGACTTCCGCCGTCGATGACGGAGAAGAAGCCATTTTGGAACCTGAGAGCTGCGAGGTCGCGCTTCTTTCTGCTCAATCAACTCGCAAATTTCATTCAGAGCGCGGGCTACTATCTCCCGGGCGTTTACATGCCTCACTACACTCATGAGGTGTTCGGTGCATCATCATGGTTATCAACCTTGTCGCTCATGCTGCTCAACGTCAGCACCATCGCAGGCCTTGTGATCATGGGCTATTTCACAGATCGATGGAGCTCTCGAACCTGTTGTCTCATTTCCGCCATCGGGACAACGGTTTCTGTACTTCTGTTCTGGGGCCTGTCGATGCATCTTGCCATGGTGTATGTATTTTGTGTATTTTTTGGTATGTTCGGGGGCTGCTGGCCGGCTATATGGCCAGCTCTTATGAGGGAAACCGCGCAGAGGAGCGAGCAGCGAGGACTTGGCCATGTGGATACTTTGATGATATACTCTCTGCTTTCTGTTGGTAGAGGTTTCGGGAATGTCGTCTCGGGTCCTCTGAGCGATGCGCTTCTTACTGGGTGGCGATGGAAGGGAGAGTTGATTGGAGGCTACGGGAGCGGTTTTGGTGCGCTCATCGTCTTTTGCGGTCTGACCTCCTTTTTGAGCGGGATGAACACTCTGTGGTACCACCGGCTGTAAGGTTCGGATAATACTTGTTCCTAGTTTCGAATACCTATAGTCTTGTTAATAAGTTGCTAATTTGCTACGCGGGCTCTGTTTGCACAGTAGGGGAGCATTGGCGTGTAATTTCTGGTTGAATTACAACTAAAGCCTTGAAACGAACTTATTGCTAGAAAGTCGGACGCTGTGAAAAAACATCATTTCCTCATATCATTCCATCTCCGTAATGCTCTACACACCCGCTACCCGCAACATCCTGGCGTTCTTCTGTCGATTGAAGGATGGTGTTCTTCCACCGATAGAAGGATCCACACTCGTCAGAAGTTAACTCTTCCATACGACACCCATCAATAGTAAACTACACTGGTCAGCAACATGCTTTGGTTGAATTTCAAATGAAAGCAGACACAAACTCACCCCATGTCAATCTGCGCACAGGCATCAATGCCCTGAATGTGTAGCGGTTTCGTGTCCGTGGCCATTGCCGTTTTGATGGTCGCTATTTTGTCGTTGTTGGTGGGTCGGTACTAAGTTCTGTCCCCATAGTCCAAGTGTGCTTTCAACGACCTTTGTAAGTTTAGTTGAACAAAGAATCGGAGAACTTTTGCACATCTCCTGAGCTTCTTCAACTAGCGCTTTCGCTTCTTTGAACATCCTGGTCGCTCCTTGAACGTCGAAGTTTTGACGTTGAGAATATTCATGTAACGAGTGCGCTACTTGGGCATAGTAGAGACGTGCCTTGATGCCCAATTGGAGGAAATCTGCAGTTGCAGTTGTACAGTCCTTGATGAAATTGAGACAACTTTCGGGGAACGATTTGAGGATTGACACCGAGCCTGAGAAGAAACGTTTGAATGCTACTATTGATGAGAACTTTCGAATAATGGCAAACACGTGAACTATCACGACTTGTTGGAGTCTCAGTTCGAGAAACCGTGCACCCATGGATGTTTGAAAGTCTGTATTGAATGCGGTGGCATGCGGGGGCATCGTCGACACCCTCTCCGTGTCGTATAATGGACCGGGTTTTCTACTGGCTCTAACGGTCGCTTTGTTCTGTTCTTGGATGGCCTGGTGTTTTTCTGGGGTCTCTCCATGGAACGTACGAAGTGCTTGCAGGAGACCGTATGCGGGATTTCTAAAATATCGAAAAACCTTGATTTCTTTGCTGGAAGTGGTCGAGTCGGTAACATTGTTTCGACACCCTTCCAGATCGCTTTCGAACTCGTCAATTATGCTATCGAGTTTCTGGAGATCTTCTCCGCCGCTGAGCCGGAAGTCGTTCGAATTTGCAGCGGCCAAAACCTGGAATGTGTCAGTACCTATGAAAGTATTTCACTTCCCAAAGGACTCCGAATCATGGAGGTGGTGTAGCGTGCTCAGGAGAGAAGTTTGCAGGAACGCCGAGCTTATAGAATAGACCATTCACTCCATGTTTGGCAGGCCCTCCGGAACTTGGTGCTTCGCCTTGGAGTCCGGGACTCCGAATTTTTCCGATAGCTCTTTTGGCTCCTGGAAGATGCAAGCTTCATGAGCAGAGATAGTTCGTGTAAGGTGGACTCAGCCGAAGATGAAGGGAACATCGAGGAGTGTAGGGAAGCTTAGGTAGCGCAGGGGAAGTCAGGTCGAGACACACCATTCAAGAACAAAGAAATACGAAGCATACCTTACAAATCCTTCCGTGGCAATCGCCGCAAGCTTCAGAGTGACATAAGTGGGGACATGTGTGATAGCATTTACCATAGCGACGTCCACAGATCTTTGGGCACGCGATGTGACCGTAAGGACCTCTGCAAATGCCATAAGGTCCTGTACAGTAGTGACCGCAAGAAAGCAGAGTTCCACAGCATTCCCAGCACATTGTGTGGCCTCGAGGGCCATTGCAAGTGCCACAAACTCCTCTACAAGCATGGCCGCACCCAAGAATGATTCCACAGGTCCCAGTGCACGGTTTGTGGAAGGGAGGAATTCCGTAGGCTTGAATAGCTCTGCAAGTGCCACAAGTCCCTGTACAAGAATTGTTGCAGGAAAGAATAGAGCCGCAAGTTGCCCGGCACCATTTGTGCCTGTGAGGACCTCTGCAAGTGCCGCAAGTTCCTGTACAAGTACTAGTATGGCCGCAGGAAAGCATACCTTGGCAAGGTGTCGGGCATGAGAGTTCCCCAAGGGTATTCCTCGCCGTAACAGCGACACCGCCGAGACAGGAGTCGCAAGGCATCTTGACTGCTGGATAGTTGGAGTAACAATGGCGTGTGAAGATGTGTAATGAGCGGCGTGCGGTGTGAAAGTGACAAGCGATGGTGCTTTGGATATGACCACGTAGAAATGTCGGTTGTTGAAAGAATGGCGTGTGAAGTTGTGAAGTGAGCGGTGTGTTGAACCTGAAGGAAGTAATAATTCTCCGCGTAAACATGACGGCAAGCAGGCACGAGCTTGAGGGTGCGGATGTTTGGTTGCCTGCACGATCTGAGTTCTGAGGTGACATAACCTTCCCACCATGGAAGTTTTGCTGGGAAGGTACATCGGAAGTCTTCGCGCGAACGTGCTTTCCATCCCCATCCTCCACCCGGCTGCAGCCTCGGTCCCAACCCAGCCCCTGACCTGTACCAAACAATTCAGTAGACCTAACTCGGAGCTATCATGACCGAATCAACTAACATATTTGAGAATTTAGAAGTCGAAAATCAATTATCTACAAAATTGGTGGTTCTACACCTCAATTGAACTCTACAGCCACGTGTAATCACGTGGCTTCTGCCTCCCAGCCCACGCCTAGCCTTGCCATAAGTACCCAAAAACGCAATTGTTCTTTCAAGCGGTGACAGGCTCCTTAGCGCAATGGTTTGCGCACTTTGGTGTATATTCTAGATAGGGAGCAAAGTGCCCAGGGTTGTAACCGCTTACCTGGGAAAAAAAGAAATGACCTCTCGAGGGGGTTACTTACATTCGCAGCCTAAGACGGGTTGGGGGTGCATGTAAAACCGGGAGACTTGGTTTTTTTTGCCCCTTTTTGAGACCTTTTTCCGGCACTAGAGAGGTGGGAAGTTCTCCTGATTTTGGACAAGTAGCATTCACGCCCAATTACGAACTCAAAATTCAATACTTACAAAATCCAATGCCTTTCATTTGAGTAAACAAAGGTGAAAAGTCATCATCCAAATACATGAATTAGTTTCCCAGACACACCAGCCCGTCGTCTTCAGTCTTCCATATTGGTAGCTCTCGTCATACCTGCGACAGGTACGTGAGATTGGCCACCAATTCGCGCTCCACACTCAGGACAGCGAGCCTCTTGCATAGGCATTCCACATTCACCGATTGCAAACTTGAGAATTGTTAGAAAACTAGATCTTGACCGGAAAGAGAGCACAACTTACCGGATGACCATTCGCGCAGTTGTACCAATGTCCAGAGTGAGTGGCGATGCCCCCTTTCCCGCTGACCATTGCTGCCTTGATAGCAGCTATCTCATCAGCAGTAACAGGCTGGTAGTAATCTCTCGCAAGAATCTCGAGCATTCCCTCAACTGCCGCTTTAAGCTCTGCCGAGCCCTGAAAGGGTTGCTTGCATAACTCCAAAGCTTCTTGAAGTAGAGCTTCTACATGGTTCCTTCTTTCGATTGCCAACTCCATGTCAATACTTCTCGCGAAGCAATAGGAACTGTATGACTGCGCTACCCGTGCGTAATAGATTCTTGCCTCGACATTGAGTTTCGGAAGGCTCATTGCAGCAGATTCAATGATAAATTCAGAGCATTTCTTGAAAAAGGTTGTAACATGTGGACCAGGATTCAAGTCTGTCAGGCCAGAGGGACTGTCGTCTCCCAGCTCTCGGGCTCGAAGAATGTTGGATAGCTCTTCTGGTATGAGAATGGCTTGGAGCTTGAGCTGAAGAGCTCGTCCGCCGAAGGATATCCGGCGGTCGAGGGCGATTGGTTGGTCCTCGGTTTCGTCGCTGATGTTGAGCCGGGCCATCTGTTCGTCAACTGCGATATTTCGCTGAGATTTCACAGTGGCGTCGTGCAGTTTTCGTACAGGCTGGTGTCTGTCGGCCGTCTCTATCAAAAATCTGTTGAGACGGCCAGCCAGATGTCCTCCTTTCGCGGCTCGCTTCCTGATGTCTGCAGCCTTCATACTCTCCCGATCTCCATCCTGGAGTTCTTCTTCGAAATTCTGGATCGACGCATCTAGTTCTTGCAAACGCTCTTTGCCGCTGACCATGAAGCGCTTGGACATCTCATCGATGACAGCTCTGTTAACAATACGATTGTAGCGCCGAGTAGCAAATTGTCGAATGGGTCTGCGACAATCAGGACATTGAGGGATCGCCTTAGCGAGCTCATGAGATGCGTCTTTCAACCCGAAGTAATCACCCTCGACATCTTGCTCGTAGACTTCTGACATTCCCATGAGACCATCTAGTGTCTCCGCGGTGAAGAAGTGTCCGCAACTGAGCACCACAATGGGATCTTCGTCAAGGTTGATCTCCTCGTAAGTCTTAAATTCGAGCATGTCGACCCGGTCATTCTTTCTGGTCTGTGTGCAGAGTTGGCAGTATTGAATGTCAGGACAAACTTCGCCGCAAACTGTAGGACACTGATGACCACAGCTCAAAAGTAGAGAACATCTCTGATTGCATGGTAATCGGTCGCACGGTGCAGAGCATGGTAGCGAGCAAGATCCTTGATGCTCGCATTCCCAAATGCACTTTTCGACGCAGGGAGCGCATGGCTCGTAGCACTTTTTGTCGCAGACGGAGTGCGGACACTTGACCTCGCATTTCAATTGGCATAATCCACACGGACTTCCATCGTGACAGGGGCTATGGCACGTATGATTGCAAGTCCCTTGTGCCCGGCCACAGACCTTCTCGCATTTCTTGTGTCCCTCTTGCCCGGAACAAATTCCGCATGTCCCTGTACATGGATGTCCACATGGCAAGATCGTTGAACATGGAGAGGGGCACTTGAACAGTCCAGAGGTGACATCTTTGCAGCATGGCACGGTAACTTCATGGTCACAAGGCGTCGTCTTGAGCGTGGGAGCATTGCAAAAGACTTTGCTAAGGTCTTGGGTCTGGTGACAGGCAAGTTCGCTTTTGATATGGCCACAAGGAAGAGGAACTCGCGGTAATTTGACTCGGCACAATCCACAATCTTCGCCACATATTTTTGGGCACTGATGGCCGCAAACCTTATGTAGGCGTTCGCATGGCTGGTTACAGTGGAATGCTCGATGAAGCTGGTTGCTATGGCATTTACTGGTGCATTCTGTGAGGTCTACATGTTAGTATGGGACGCTGAGGACGATTGAGGTGGCCGATAAAAGGGGCAGGACTTACGGTGGCCACAGTCCAATCGCTTGTCACATGGAAGTCTGCACCCCCCTTCCGGACTTAGCAAATCGAAGTCCTCCGGTTCTCTTATTTGAGGGCACATATCAGGGTGCCTGGGACAAAGTAACTCAATGGAATCTCCCACAGCGTTGTCGGCTCGAAGCATTCCCAAAACCTTTTCCCACATGGGGACGTTGGAATATGTCCCAGAATTTCCGATCAGGTACATCCCATGTTGAGCGCGGCTCAGAAGAACATTGATCCGGTTAGTCGTTTTCAGAAAGCCGACCTTCCTTTGCTTGTTACTTCGGACAAGTGATACGATGATAACCTGAGCCTCTTCTCCCTGGAAATTGTCTACTGTTGCAATTCTCAGAAGCTCAGAGAGCTGCTTGCGCTGGATCATGGAAGAATTGGCCGTTTCGGGATTGCTTCCGCTATCCAGCTCGAACCCGTCTCGGACTAGGTCTACAGATGACATGTTAGCAAGAGTTGACACGGGACCAATTAGCTCTTCTCACCCTCTTGGTCTCGGTCGCTGAGCACTATCTCAAAATCTTTTCGCAGTTTTTGCCTCAATTTCATCAATTGGCCTGTGTATGGCGTGAGGACCGCAATCTGTTTGGAGTTGTAAACCCCTTGACGAATGATGTGGCGAACCAGGGCTCTCGTCATATTGGCCTCCCATTCGTTACTTTTCGACTTTCCGTCCTGGTCCGCTGCCGCACCGTCTTCAGAATGTGTGTGGTCAAGCCAAAAGACGTTCTTACGCATACCAACAATATCGGGCAGATCCTTAGTGCTTTCGTGGTCAACGAGCCTTGGATACAGGGTGTTCCGGACGAGCTTGGAAATTTCCGGCCGCATACGCCGCTGGATGTTGAGCTGTGAGATGGGGAATGGAGCTTGGTTGCCATCTGGAGCACAAAGTCTTTCAAACTGGCTTCGATCAAGTTTGTAAGCTTGACCTTTGGCACTTTCCAGAGACAAGTCAGTGAAGTTGGTGATTTGAGGACGCAGCTGCTGGTGATCCCCAATTTGGATCACATGCTCTACGCTCGGAAACAACGTAGACAGCATATGCGCTTCGAGAACTTCGCCTGCTTCTTCGCAAATGATGACTTTCGACGAAATACCACGGAATGATGTGATTTTGCGGGCGAGTCCGGACGTGGTTACTCCAATAACTTCTGCTGTCTGCATCACTCGAAGATCCGATTCCTCATGTATGTCGTTGATCTTTTTCTGCACCTTCTCACAGTTTTCTAGGTAGTCGAAAAGCTCGTTGGCAATGTTGGCGCTGATGGTATTGATCCAAGATTTGATGAGTGCATGCCGTTCGCTTCGACTCAGTGAGTGAACATTCTCGGAGGCTCGATCGTGGAGATGAGTGCGCTGCGCTGTTCTCAAATTGTGACTTGGGCCGTTGTTTTCATCCCCTGTAAGTGGAGGCCCAGCCCAAATCTCGAATGGTTCTCGGCCGACCTGCTGAAAACCTTCTTCATCGACTTTGAGAAACTGTTGGTGGATCCTTGGATAGAATGCTTTCAGATAATCCGAGAATCCATTCCATTTGTACCTCTGAAGGTTTTGCAACATGCGCAGATTGCCCATGATAGACTGCTGATTAGTGTCCAACTCCTTGTATGCGGTAGCCAAGAGGTAACCTTCCATCCTTGTCTTGCCTTCAGATGCTGCAACGACCCTTAGGTTCTTCCCCTGTAGTCTGTCTGACTTGCTTTGGCCGCCAACTCGAATGACACGCTCAACGCCGATATCCAGAAGATGCTCCACTTCACGAGCGTTAGCTGCGACTAAAGTATTTATAGACAGAGGAAACTAAGAAACCTACGAAACTGATCAAGGGCGTGATTTGTGTAGCAGCTGTCTAGTATTAGCCAAATACACATGGATATGGCGACATTTGGTTTGGTTTTGGGCCCGGTGTTGGGGGTTTGGACGCCACAACTTACACAACAACAACTGGGCCCATATTAGCCTTTTCGCTGTTTTCAAGTAGAACTCTCATCAACTGAACACCCAAAAAGCTTTTTCCGGTGCCAGGTGGCCCTTGAATAAGAACGAATTCTTGGGTGAGGGCATTCAAGAGGGCTTCGCACTGGCCCCTGTCAAGTGTTGTCTGTTGTTCAAGTTGCGAGACGGCGTTACGATCGCCAGAGCCTTTTTGCGGGTCGATAGTGAGAACTTGGCTGCGGTCCTTCAATATTGAAGTCAAGCTGAAATTGAAATTTGCCCGCTGCGCATACAAAGGGGGCGGGACTTGTGGCTTTGGTGCACCGGGGGTCGTAAGCTGTGGGACGATCCAATTGTGGAATGGCATTTGACCGAAGCGCTGCATAGTTTGGAGGTTCTTGAGAATTGGCACGAATGTTGGAAGCAGAATTCCAGGAAGCTCAACCAAGATGCTTGGAACCTCGGCGCGGCGTGAAAAGAGATCGATGACTGCCTCAAAACTTGTTTGCTGGGGAGACTGTAGAGAAGCACTGATTGTGGCAACACCGGCGGCGAGACCGTAGGCATCATCAGGGTCGATAGATTTTCTGGCAACTGTGAAGAAAAGCGGAGCTGCTGTGCCCTCTTTGTAAGAGACAAGACACATCAACGTACCCTCCTCAAGACGTTTCGACTCTTTCCACCACTTACTTCGATCTTGCTCGCTTTTCTTTCTCAAGTTCTGTGGCTGAGCGAACTCTATACTACTCAGTAGACCCCCACGACGGTCGTACTCGAGCCAGCTTATTCGCGCCTCTGAGTAGACTCTGGCTCGGAAATTGTCCAGATGCAGTTTACCGACATAAAGAGTGGCCGGTTCGGTCTCGATGGCGTGCATTAGACCACCCAGGGCATTTTTGAGCTCGCCGAAGATATCGTGCCGTAGCAGACGGAAATGAGTATCCAGCCAACGTTCCACGCCGCTTAGGAAATGAGGTTGAGCAGGATCGGTAGAAGGCAAAAACTCCATGTGGTTGCTTCTGATCTCGTCTTCGGTCGGAATGATGTGGATGTCAGCTATGTCCAGCTTATCGTTGTCATGACGGTCAAGGGGTAACTTGATCTCAGCGGGGTATGTCGATGTAGGAAAGGCGTGATGTAGCTCCGTCGTAGAAGTATCGGCTGTTGTATCAAGCCGACCAGCTGCTCGGTCGATCATGCGGCGAAGTTCTCCACAGCGACTTCTGACAACAGCAGCTGAGACTGAGTCACGGGTCTCAAGTGTCTGGGCGCAGGTTTCGATGTCGCCAACAAGCCTGGGCAGCTCTTCATTGAAAACCAGCCTCTGTACTCTCCTAACAAGCTCTCGCAAGCAAGTCGTCAGGGGCACGAGCACATCTTCCTTGATGGATTCGGAAACCTCGATGACGCTGTTTATTCCTTGCTGGAGGCAACGAATCATCGAGTCGAAAAAGGGAATAGCATATTGGCCACCACTTCCGCTCACGACACTGTAAAGGTCCCCCACGGCAGTATCGATAGAGAGGGATTTCAAGATGTTAGGGTGCGCGATGACCCTCAGGAATTGGTGCGCCATACGAAGAAACTGCTGTGGGTCACGAGTATCAGGGTTGATTGTCAGGATCCTTCGAATATGCTGAAAGCCGCAATATTGTTCGTCCACGAGATCCCGAATGAGTGTCTGCCTCATGTTGTTGTCCTTGCCAGCCATTATAGCCGCGGCACGGCTCCAGAATGGTTCCGTCATTGATGCGTACTGTGGAGGGTCCCTGAGCAGACGTTTCCAGGCAGAATATTCGGCGCGATTTCTCTCATCTGCAGGATTGACACTGGCTTGGTTCGTGCCATTAAAGGCCCCGCGTGGATGACCACGGCCCCTTCCACGCGAAGATCCTCTTCCTCGATGTTGTCCCAGGCCAGTATCAACATCACCAGTCGCACTGTTCCAATCAGCTGCGTGTTGCCCACGTCCCCTTCCACTCTGCCATGATGTTCCGCCGCGCCACGGACCCGAACCATTCCCCCTTCCACCGCGGCCGCGGCCTCCACCACGCCAATCACCTCCTGATCTTCCGTTATGCATCTGTACCCAATGGCCGGATCAGCCTGGCGAGGCCCGCGATTGGAAGTCTTTATCGTCTGTGGTGGTGGTGCTGGGTCGACCTCTTGCTATGTAGTGAAAGTCAGATTTGACACTTTGAGCGGGGAGGCATGCTAACTTACAAAACACAAATACTTCGCCCTCAAGTTGAATGTCAAAGGTGACAGCGTTTGCAGTTCATTTCACGAGGTTTCCCGCTGCTTCCTGTGCCGTCATGATGATTCCGCTGCTCTTCCGGTCGTACAGTTGCGTTTGTCTTCCATGCGGATAGCCGGCAACAGATACAGGAAACATTGTTAAAAGACAAAGCCACCAGTTCAGTATCAGAATGTATCAGAATCAACAAACTGTGCTCTTGTCTTACATGTACACCGAAACATCTCGTAACTTCCGGGATTCAAGACAGATAAGAAAAGTATCAGCGTGTCGATCAAAAGTAAAAACCCCACCGCCTCGCAGCTCCAAACATGTACTTTCATGTGAGAAATTAAACGAGGACCTTTCAGACTCCAGAGTCCAGGCTCTTGTCGCAATTGAGCATCTGCACGGTTATAAAATAAAGAGTACAAAGAAATTTGCTTCTCGTAGGCCATGAAGAGTTGTTGTAAGCTAATCATATACTAGAAACGTGCGAAAAGGAATAGATGAGAATACACGTACCCTCAGCTGATGACTGTGGCATCATGATCATCGAACAGATAGCCTTAGAGAACCACGTGGTCCGACATGGCCTTTTGAGTTCACCACAAAGCCAATTCTCGGACTGTTCTCCGAATAAAGATGCAGCAAACTTTCCTGCGTCAAGTCCAATCGCGTGCAACCTCGAAGCAAGCTTTCCGAATTCTGCCGAAAGGCATAAGTATTGGAACAACTCAATTGGTCAGACACCTGTCAATTGAACAGAAACCCCTCAAGTGGGCAGAAACCCCTCGAGTGACTAGAAGCTCCTCGATTCACCAGATAAAGCTTCGCAACTGGTAGAAAGCGTTCCAGTGACCGAAACCCCTCAAGTGAGGAATGCGCCGAATGGAGAAACATCCATACCATCCCTCATATGCCACTAGTCCCCGGACATCAGACACTTCTCTCCAGGGCCACGCCGCTTCGCTGCGCCTCAAGATGCGTAGCAGTCGCCGCCTCCTTAACATCGCCCTCAGTCCCACCACCCCTCCGTTCATCCCCAACCTGAAACTCATCATCCTCCAATTTCTTCGCCATCTCCGTAACCCCAAACAAATCATCCATCTTCTCCAAACTCAGGCCCTTCGTCTCAGGAATGAAAAACCACACATAGAAAAACATCACAAAGCAGAAGCTGCCAAAAATAAAATACGTCCCATACCCCGCATTGCCCACCGTAGCCAGCATATTCGGCACCGCCCTCGCAACCACGAAATTAAACAGCCACTGCGTAGCCGCCGCAATCGCCACATTCAAACTCCGCAGTCGTGCGGTAGGTATTTCGGACACGAAGATCCACGGACAGGGTCCCCAGCCGAATTGGTAGAAGCCGGCGAAGAGGTAGATGCAGACGAGAGAGACGTAGCCGTAGGGTGGGATGGCGGCGCCTTTTACGGGTGGGTCGGTGTAGACGTAGGCGCCGATGATGAACATGGCGGCTGCTTGGGCGATGGAGGTCCAGAGGAGGGATTTACGGCGGCCGAGGGAGTCGGCGGCGAGGAGGAGGAAGGCGGCGCAGGTGACCATTTTCACAATGCCGTAGACGCCGGTGGCGAAGAGGCCGGAGTTGACGCTGTCGATGCCGAGGTCTTCGAAGATTTGGGGCGCGTAGTAGTTGATGGCGTTGGTGCCAGTCATTTGCTGGCAGATCATGATGCCCATGGAAATCAGGGCTCTTTTACGGTTGCCTGGAATGAGCCACATTTCGCGCTGTTGAGGGGGATTGTTAGTGAGTATTGCTCGTGCGAGAGACATCAGAATGACTAACCTGTAAGTCCATAAACGAAGCACCGCCAACCAAAGTCCGCTCATGTGCCAATTGCTCCCGCATCTCAGCAAGTTCCATCTGAATATACGGATGTTCTTCCGGCAGCGTAGTAACCTTCACCATAACCCTCGTCGCCTTCTCCCAATCATCCTGTCTCGCCAACCATCTCGGCGACTCATTACACAGTGACATACCGACCAGCAAAAATATAGCAGGAAGCATTTGCATAGCCAACGGAACAAGATAGGTCGACTTCCCACTCAAGTTCAACTCAGCGCCATAATTGACCCAAAACGCCAACATCGTCCCAGTAGCAATGAACAACTGATAGCATCCAGTCAACCCACCACGAATAGCTCTCGGAGCATTCTCAGCGATATAAAGCGGCGTCAGCATAGAAGCAGCGCCGACGCCGACACCGGAGACAAATCGACCGACGTATAGGCAGGCAACTGATCCAGAACTGGCTGTCTGTATAACAACCCCCAGGATGACCCATATCGATGCAGTGATCAATGCCGGCTTTCGCCCGAACTTATCGCAGAACCAGTATGAGGCAAGTGATCCGAAGAAACAACCTGCTTGAAGGGTTGAGACGATATTGGCGCTCAGGTTGGCCTCTTTGACGCTGCCTGATTCGCCCAGGTTGTAGTCGGTGTCGAAGGCGGGTAGTGTTAGGACACCGCCGATGGTCCCAATGTCCCAGCCGAATATCATGCCACCGAAGCAGGCAGAGGCTGCGAGCATGAAGACCCTCCATCCGTAGATTTCGGGCGGACTATTGGACGATTAGCTGGGTAATTTGAGATGGGAAGCTGCGTCAGGGAATACATACTCATTCTTCATAGCCTCATTGTGGACAACACGCTGGAGGAGACCCATCTTGAACTCGAAATACCGAAAGACCTACCAGAAAAGTAGAGTGAGAAAGTCAAGACGAGTATAAAAACAGAGGAGTTCTAGGGCTTTATCCAGCACCTGCAGCTCGACATCAGATGAAGGGACCAACTCCCCACCGAGGCGGTAGCACGGACAGTACTCGGGCAATACTGCATGTACCCAGCCAATCCAAAAAAGCAAGAACGATGAGATAGTACCGCCCGGCGGGTCACCCGTGCAAACCCCACCGAGGCGTCTGGGGAATCAGGAGGAGGTTCCGAAATTTCATGCAGGTAGTCGAGCAGATCATCAGTTCATCACCCCGCAAATGCAATGCCGTCACGCCGCGTGGCATGTATTTACCCTAACGGCCCGGTTAAACTCAATTTATCCAGCCTGTCACCGCACTGGCGGATGCGGGCTGGATGAAAGCCGTTTAAGCTGGACTGCTGGAGCTTGAACGTAGAACATAGAAAATTCGGCCTTGTAGAATTGACACTAGTCCAAACAAATCGATGGGGACGGCAGGAGAGCGTTTTTACCCTCTAGCAATCCTTCTCGTAAAATGCGACTGAGGAATGATATTCCGTCAACCAGGGAGTCAAGGTTCAAGGTTGAAGTGACCATAATTGACGTTGCGGTATACAGGAACGAAGCCCTATGGAGGTTTGATCATAGAAGCTGAGCCGCTACTCCAGGAATCTCTCCCGTCATCCTTCCGTGATATGCGACATGGCTCCTGCGTGACTATAGTAGGAGAAAGAGAGTCTGGATACGGTTCTAAGCGAAACCACCGCCAAATCGTATCCAGACTTTATTCCTCCACTACTGTAGAACGACAATCATCACTCGGTCCCTCTGAAGACCGAGTTACCAGTCTCCGAGAGCCTCGTCTCCGGCCAAATCTAGGACGCCATCTCTCGCTTCAACCACTCCGGAACGACAGGCTTCTTCTCCCAACCCTCTAGGTAGCTCTCCTTTTCGACCCCCTCACCACTTGGCTTCGCATAAACAGCACTCACATACCACTTCACATCGCCCTTCTTCAACGCCCCCCTCAGCGTAGGAATAACAGTCCTACTCTCCACCAAATTCGAGTTCGGATCAGCATTAACAATCATCGCCGTCCTCTCCTCGTGCTCCTCCAAAGCAACAATCCCCACAGCACCAGCAGAAACAGCGAAAGCGCCTTTGGAACCCGGAGCACTGCCTTCGGAAAACTCTTTGTCGTAGTTGCCGATGAGTTTGGGGAATGTGCCTTTGCAGGTTTGGGGGTCGTAGGGTTTGAGAGCTCGGCCGTCTGAGGTGTTGATGTTGCGGATGGCGAATGAGCCGTCGGCTGTTAGGACGTCGCGTTCTGCTGAGATTTTGTGGACGCGTAGGTGCCAGTTGGGGGTTTTTGCGATAGAAGGAATGAGGTATGTTTTGATTTTAACGTCGGAGAAGGGCCGCCATGTAGAGTGAAGCACAGGTTGTCCATCTTGCTCGATGATCTCGGCTGTGTCGCATAGTCGTCTTGTCTTCCAAACTTCGCCGTCGTCGTCACTGAGTCCGAGTGTTGAGTCGAGAGCAAATTGCTCGAGTGTAAAGCAGCCTGGCGGCACGCTGTAGGCGTAGCTGCTCGAGTAGGCAAATTTGCCGTACTTTGCATGTGAGCCCTTCATTGGATATGAACAGGCTTGTCCGGAGCTCAGGAGCATTCTATGGCCTCCTAGATAAGTGTTGATGTGCCCTGGATGCTTGAGAGCCTTGACCTTGGGTAGAAGAGCTGTTGGGTATTCCTCTTCCTGCGAGCTCCAAAAGGGATGCGACTCGGGGACCGCGAGGCAGATGAATGCGAGACATGCCCAGTAGGGAGATCCAGGGCTGTTGTAGTTTTCTGCCATGTACATGTTTGGATAGGAGTATCCCTGTAGAGCTTATTAGCACAACGACGACAAGTCAGACTTGAGAGTTCGCGCACAATAGTGAGTGTTCCCGAAGGACCAAAGATGTCTGGCTGCGTCTGCCACCATCTGAGATGGCGCAACATCAACCCCTTTACCACCCCCCACGTCAACGGAGCCGGCAATTCAACCTCAGCATAAGCAATTGCCCCCCAAAAAGCCATCATACCAAACCTATATCCCACAGATCTCCCAAAAGGCAGTGCTCTCCCCTCCTCATCAGAATACAGCACGAAATCAAGCGCAAACTGCTGAGCCCTCTTCTTGAACTCCTCCGCTCGTTCCGGATTCTCATCCCCAGCCAATTTCGCATACAGCAGCTGCAAAAACTGAATTGCAAAGCTCCCCGAATAATAATCCATCTGATGCACTCCCTCCGGCCCATCATTACTCCACCCATCGCCCCTATAGAACGTATCCAAGTGCTTGATATCACTCTTCAGCCTCTCCTCCGAATACTTCGCTCCATTCTTCTTCAACCCCAAGTTCGCAAACACGCGAAACCACAGCCAATTGGTATTTGGCATGTCCTTGTCATTGCAACTCCCCAGATACGTCTCCACATTTCCACGCTCCTGCTCATTCAGTGCTTCCCAGAATGCCGGAGCTACAGCCAATGTGTATCCAAGACAGCACATTTCCACCATGCGCTGATCGCTGTTTCCACTCAGACCCCAGAATTCCTCGGAGGATGGGTCGGTGCCGGCTTTTAGGCCATCGATCCAGAGCGATGTGCCATCGTAGGTCCCGCCGCCTGCGAGCAAGCTGCCGAGACCCCAGAGCGGGCGCGCGAAGCCTTCAATCTCGGACGCAGCATTGTCGAAGCGGACGGCTGTGGCACCGGGGATCTTGACACGAGAGCGGAGGGGCGAGAAGTGCGATTTGAGGGGGTCGAGAAGGGTTTTAAGGAGGTCTTGGACGGAGGTGCGGTCGCTTATGGGGACTTGGGAGAAGGGGTGGACGTCGCCATAGCCAAGGACCGTGGCTCGTTCGTTTTTGGAGCTTGCTGTCGCCATTCTGTTAGTCTTTGGCGAACTTTTGGGGAGCTTGACGGATGTGAAAATTGGAAATGGCGAGAATTTCGTACCTGGTCACTCAATTGCATAAAAGCCCCTCTCACCTGCCAGTTCATGTCGGCGTCGTGTACCTTCCTGTACAATGGCGGGGCGATGTTACTCTGGTGGATATTTGCCGGTGCATTTATCCGGCCTCGGAGTGTATTTGTCCGGCCTCGGGGTGTGCTTCCCCGAACCCCGAAACTTGAACTATGTCCTTCTGCTGTTTCTGATGTTATCATGTATTGCCAAGTCATTTATGTATATCCATATCTTTTTTAGGGCTCCGACCGAAAGTTGTGTGTGTGGTCTCAGTATTCGGAGAAAAGTTCGCTGTCATACTGTTCTCTGCTGTCTACGCCCCTGCTGGCTGCTACTATATTCGCAACTCCGAGTCACAGGCACATAAACAAACTCGGTTCGCCTGCAAGATAACAGGAAATCAGAACTTGGGGATAGTAGTGGGTTCCGCACCGGCTTTATCTCAAAATAACTACCATAGACAGCCCCCAAACTCACCTAGTTATTTACGAAATGAGGCATGATAATGATTGCCAGTTTCAGCTACTGGTATACATAGCACGAAACTCTCTCCTTTATTATTCTCTCTCCGCAGCCTACCTTGGTGCTTTTTGAACGATAGAAACATTTGCATTCGATAATTTCATAGCTTTCCCTTGACTACAGCGAGCATCTTAGTCGGTTTCCGTAAACCTGCCGGGGTTACCGTGAGGGAAACAATTCACAATCACTTGCTAGGTGGAGCAAAATGGACGGAGAAAGTCAAAGGAAGGCCCCTGGCGGATCAGCAAAACGGTCACCACTGAAAGCAACAATCAACGACATATTATGGCCGATGCTAGGGAAGGAGGTTTTCCCACTCTTTGTAATCCTTGCGTAGGTAGGTAACTACACCCCCTTCTGTCCCACTTCCATGCTAACAAAATATCTCAGGGGTGTCGTCATCGGCACCACCTCTCAATTTTTCAAATCTCCACAGTCACGTTGCTAGGTCTTTATTTCGATCCCTCCACCCAACTAGCAGCAATCGGTCTACTCAACAAAGTCCTCGATGTAGCAGTGACAGCATCTCTCCGCCACACCGTCGTCCTCCTTCAAACCATATGGATGGTTCCCTCGTCCCCTTCAACACGCACCAAAGGCATTTACATGCTCGATTTCGAACTCGCTGAAGATATTCAAGCGCCTTGGATCGCAAGTTTCAATTTCAGCAAGCGGATTCGTCTATTTGGATGGCGCAAAATCGGCTGGCTGGGTGTTCTCCAATTTGCAGTGTCTCTATTCATTTCCCTCGGCGTAATGCTTCTAGGTCTGTCTACCTATCAATCAAGTGGCTATTCCCAAAGAGCGGTGGTTCCCTGAAATGGATGATAATGGTCATATCGGCCTTCCGGACTATCAGTTGCAACCGGGCGAGCAATATCAAGCAGCACCTCACTCTGACCACAAATCGGTCTTCTATCGATGGTGTTAGTGGGGCAGAGTATGATGTGTTGGGATCTGACCTCGTGGGTGGTGGTGAGCAATCGAACGAGATTTACCAAGCAATGATAGCTGCTGCGGTTTATACGAACTTGAAAGGACTGCGGTATGCGTAGTTGAAGGAACCGCGGGATTGGAATGTGGTCTCTGTGAATCAGTCTGATTACACCGTCGCGGATTATGTTACCGCACTTGGCACTAGTGGTGAAGGAGCTGCAGTCACCTCTTTTTCGGTGCAGAATGCTGGTGTCTACGACCTTTTCAATAAGTTGAGAGCAAACAGCCTGTCACTTGCCAGGTCATCAACGGGGTGGCGGGGATTCATCCACTTGACATTAGTCATTACCCCGTTTGACGACAGAGTGTCACGAGCCAGACTCGTCTCATAATTCCTCTATTTTTCAGCATGCATCTTCTGTAAGTAAATTCCCAGCTCCTGAATGCCAACCCCTAAAGTTCCATTCCGCTAACTCGCCGACTAGAACCCCACAATCCCTATTCTTACCCTCGCTATTGCCCCGGTCATATCCCTCTCATTTCCCGGCGCCACCTGCAGTATTACTTACCGACAGGCACTCTTCCCCATCGGCAGCCGCATCACCGAGCTTTCCGCCCTCGAACTCTCATTCAACCAATCCAACTACTCCCAGCCCCGCACCATCACCTACCTCCCCCCTATCCCCTCCGACACCCTCCTCACCACCGCACTCACCACCCAATTCAACACCACCACCTCCGTCCTCACCAACTTCCTTCCTGGCGGCTTCGCCTACAACATGCTTCTCATAGCCCGCAACATGCGTTCCCTGCAAGGCCTGCACACAAACTTCGCAACCGACAGAAAAGCACTAAGTCCAGTAATAGCAACATTGACACAACACTTGATAACCATTAGCGACTGGCAAATCAGTCACACGTCAGATGAGACGACAGTTTCGTTCCCAGTCAGGTGGCAGACTTATGATACAGGTCCGGGCCTGGGTTAGGAGTGGGCGACGCTGGCGCCGTTGCTGATTTTGGTATTGGCATTGCTAGGAGATATGGCCTTGACGCTTTTTATGCGTGTTAAACCTGGGCTGTGGCTTAAGCTTGGGGGGATGATGAGGGTTGCCAATGGGTCGGGGCTGTTGGCGAGGAAGAGGAGGTTTTGGGTGGAGGAGATGGGGGATGGGGGGTTTGAGTTGAGGGATGGATTGGGTGGGATTGAGCGGAGATGCTGCGTGGAGAGAGATAATTGTGGTAAGTGTTCTAGTCGGACTTGCGTGGAGCTGAACCCCCTGAAGGAGAGTGTAGCTGGGGCAGTGAATTCCTGGGGATGGCCGGTGGGTCTGAAAAGGAGTGGAGTCTACATTATCAACGAATGATATGAGACGTGTTAATGAGATAAATCTGGTTAGAAAAGTGGACACAATGCATATTTCCAATCCAATTATCCGTCATCGAAACTTACCCATTAATAAATCTGAATAGCCGCTCACGGCACGCCTCGAAGAATGTTGCAAGCTCGCGGTCTAGTAGTACCTACAGAAGACACCAACGCGAAAACACGCTCCTCCAGTAGAAAACCTTCGCCAGTACTCAATTTCGAAATTCATTTCTCCAACAGAAAAATGATCCGCGCGCCTAAGAACAAGGCCAATCACGGTCTCATTCTCATCCTCCATGCTCTTCGTAATGCCCACAATGGGCATCAAGGTAAGCTCTTCCGGCATCTTGACACCGGTGTCAATCAGCTCAGTCTCAGTGGAACTTCCTAGAGGCACTGCCACGGACAGTTCACGATCGACGCCTCGAGGAGAGATATGTGTTATCTTGCCTGTAATGCTTGGGGGTGTTGAAGAAGCATTATTCGGCTGCCAACGTATTGGTACTAGTGGACCCGAGAGCCTAACGCATCCTTCAACGAGCACGCCGAATTGATCCGCCGGGAGCACGTATCTTACGGATACATCCTCCAAGGTGACAAGGTAGTTTCGTGGATTGTAGTTCAATTACTCCATGTAAGAGAGACTTTCCCAGGAGCATATGGCCAAGAAACGCGTAACGTACCAGACCCTTAACTTCTTCTCATTGAGCGTCTGGCCCAGGTTATCTTGAGTATTCCGAGTCACTTTGGATATTCCAAGTTATTTTAAGTATTCTTAATCACTTTGGATATTCCAAGTTGTTTTGAGTATTCCAAGTTACTTTGAATATTCCAAATTATTTTGGGCATTCCCAATCACTTTGGATATTCCGAGTCACTATGGATATTCCAAGTTATTGAAGAAGAGCTGACTGTTGCCTAGTATGACCGGCTGTTGCGCCCATGAATGCTACAGTGTTGTGGTCGATGGCCAGCCAGGTCAGCTGACTCCCAAGCTGATCATTCCCCTGGCTAGACTTAGACCGCTGTGCTAGTAGAAGCGTTTTCTACACTTCCCACATGGGCTGCAATATCTCTAGATACCTAATTATGAATAAGCTGACTTGCTTGCTACCTCCTTTGTATATCTGTCTGTCTGAGTGTAGACTTTACATTCCCCAGTCGATACCAACATAAAGAAACCAGAGTCTGTGCGAAGACAGACAAGGAAACATCACGTGAATTCGCTTAACGGTGAAGGACTTTCAAATGACAGAAACCAAAATAGCCGCGCGCTTCTAGACGCGTGTAGGAAAAAAAGAGCTAACGGTTCGCCTCCGGCAGTCAGCTCAACCGCGCACTCCCACATCTTTGCAATTCTCTCCGCAACCCTCCTCGCCCGACTCACATTGACCGTGCCATGTCTTCCCTTGGTCCTTTCTCCGAGGTCTTGAAGAACCTCACACCCGTCCGACCACCCCCAAGACCAGTGTCCCCGTCCGCCGAAAGCCACGAATTTGACTCCGGCAATATGTCTGAGCCTGCTCCCAGAGTGAGGCTCCGGGAACGCGCGAAGTCTATGTATTCCACGATGGTGTCCGGCCTGAAGATCAAGACTGCGCCCGCTCCACCCACTCCCTCCTCGACCCCAGAGCTTGAGCCGGCCCGAACAGCAAGCACCTACGCACCCAGCACGTCTCCCCCACCCGTTCCGCGAGTGAGCTTCAGACAACGCGCAAAGTTGTTGGGCACTCCCTTCGCCGCCATCTTCACCATCGTGAAGGAGAAGATCAAGGCCCCACGAGCGTCTGAAGCTTCAGATTCAGACTCCCCGTCCGCTCCCACCGAAGAACCCAGCGATCCCAGTATGCCTGAGCCCGTGCCCAGAGTGAAGCTACACCAGCGAGCGAAGTCTCTGTATGGCCCTGTCTCCGCGATCTTCACCAGCATGAAGGTGAAGATCAAGTCGCAAAGATCGTCTCCAGCTTCAGAGTCCGCGTCTACCCACACCGATGAACCCAACGCTTCCAGCATGGCTCGATCAGAGACTGTTCCTGGAGTGAAGCTGCACCAGCGTGTGAAGTCGCTGGGTGCTCCGATGTCCGCAATGCTGACCGGAATCAAGGAGAGGATCGCACTCAGCCCATCCACTGCAGCTTCAGACCCCCCGGCCGCACAACCTCAGAGCCCCAATGCCGCCAACGCACCTCGTCCTACCCCCGGCGTGCGCCCTCCTCTTCCCGAAGGCTACATCAACGGCCTCGCCATGCACCCCGTCGAGGTCGAGCGTGAGCTTCACCCTCCCCGCCGCCCGTTTGCATCCCTCCCCCCAGGCCCGTCCCTGCCAGGTATTTCACTCCCCTCTCCTCCCCCACAATTCGCCCGCAGTACTAACACTTCCGCCCACCTCAGTTCTTCCCGAAATCGTCATCACGCGTTTCAGCACAGGCGTTTCCGGTTCAGCAGCCGGCACTCCCTCCGCAAGCCGCCCTGACGAGAATCCTGCGGCCGAAGAATAGTGAAGCTGTGAAAAGACGCACTCCGGGCGGTTTTACCATCAAGCAACTCTGCATCGCGCCTGCCAGACCCCTCGGGCGCCATTGCTGTCCATCCAGGTATGTTCTCCCATCTTCACCCCCTCCCGAGCCTCAAACTGACCACGGACTTCTAGAATCTCTGTGAAAGATCCGTCCGCCTGCTCTGCACAGCCAATAATCGGGACAGCTTGAAAAGGATTTGGGTTTTTGTGTTTTTCTGTTGAGATAGGATATTACGGCTATGGCCGCGACAAGGGTGACAAGCATTACGAGACGAGTGTGCGTCAGATGAGACTGAACTCCATTGAGAATGTCCTCAAGACCCTGGGCAGCGAAGACGACGTCATCAAGCGACTTTCTGACACGCCGACTGATCCCGAGTCTGGGGAGGGTTTCGTGGGCGCTTGTGCTTTTCCGCGTTCAAGTCAACAAGGAACATCACGAGAAGGTCATACATAGTCAGCAGCCGTCGGGCGGCCTGCCGGCTCTAGCTTGCTTAACAAGCTTCGATAACACAGACGATTCAGTACATCGTATTCCCACTTTTGCGTGAATCTTTTGAACAGCTCCGACCGTGAAATTTGCCAAACCCGGTGACTGGGATGGGGAATAACATTGTCTAGACAGGTGAACAGACAGACATACAGTTATGCGTCAAAAGTCTGAACCCCCTCCAATGATTTGGAATATCCCCAGTAACTACGAGTATCCCCAGTGATTGGGAATATCCCCAATACTTACGAGTATTCCCAGTGATTAGGAATATCCCCAGTAATTACGAATATCCCCAGTAATCACGACTACCCCCAGTGATTGAGAATTTACCCAAAGACTAAGAATATTCTCAGATCCTAAAAAATATTTCGATGAAATAGCGGCCTACCTACCGCCACACATTCGTTTCCATCAGGAAGTGCAAACTTTTGTCATCCCACCGCAACTTGACATTTATAAAAGTCAGCAAGTGATCAATCAGCTTGTCTAAAAGTTTCCACTCACCAATGAATCAAAAACCACTCACCTCAAGCTATGACCTTCCATCCCCAAATCCCACACAAACACATCATCGAACCAGCCTGACCAGGTCTGTCAATAAACAGAAAAGACAGCATAAAGATAGCAATTCTATTCGCTATAGAGTAATTAAGGCTTGCTCCGCTTGCTTCTAATCTAATGCTCAACAACACATTCAGAAGCCGTAGCCTCCTCTCCCCCTTTTCTCCAGCAATCCTCAAAAAATAATCATACAAAGCTGTGCCGTGCCTTCAAAACAAGCATCAAAAAAGCAAAATAAGCAGATAATAAAAAACAACGCATGGGTATCGTAACAGCATCGTGGACGTCGTTGAAAGCCGGTGAAAGCAAGCAAGCAAAGCAAGCCAGACAAGGCATTAATCGCTTTCGTAATAAGCTGATGTAGTGCGTGCGCGTGCAATCGCAAAACCGCAAACCAAGCCCAAAAGCAAGGGAATTCGTTGGTATCATCGTAAGCTGTAGTGGTCGTGAAAAAAGTTCGTGAATAGGCATGGCCGTAAACATGGTGGTGGTGATACAAAGGCCGTTCGTTCGTGTCGTGTGCCGTTGCCGCGATGCCGTCTTTCCCATCTTTCCCCCCACAACGCCCCAGAAAGTCCCTAGAAGCTGCCACGAAGAATAAAGCAGAGAACAGGCTAGGCTGTCTCCTCCACATTACTGAGCCACCACCTGACTCCCTCTCGCAAAACGCTCTCCCTGCCGACCGCACTCTCGTCCAGCCCCGCCTCGCCATCTTCCCGTCGCGCCTCAACCACCTCGCGCACAATCTCCTCGAGCGCGCCCAGTACCATCCTCTTACACTCATTCCGCGGCACCTCCAGCATAGCCGGCATGATCGGCACAGCCAGCGGCACCGCCTGCTCCGCTCCCTTCACCCCTCCTGCTTCTTTTGCATCCTTCTTCCCCATATGTTCATCCAGCCCCGCCAGCACATCCGAATTGCTCCTCTCCCTCCCCGGACACACCTTTCTGCTCGTACTCCGACTACTAACCGCACTACCACCCCTCGCACTGCCCTCCTTGGACGCCTGCATGCTCGCCATCTCCGGACTGCCACTCTGCTCCATAATCCTCTCGACAGCATCAATAAGCGTCTCGTCCATGCTCACAATGGCCTCTTCCACAAACTTCTCTTCGCAGTGTGCTGAGAGTCCAAAAGCATCATTAGCGCCGGGCGTGAGCAAGTTGCCGTTTGCGGCGGCCGCCATGATGTATGGGTTTCCATATTGCGAGCGAGCATCAAGAAGGGCTGAGAGGCCGGGCGTGCAGGCTGCACGGGCTTCATCGTTGAGGCGGGAGGCTTTGATGAGGCGCTTGTAGCGGATGCGCTTGATCGAGAAGTTTGTTGTGTCAGCGATTAAAGCGGACGAAATGTCGACCCAGCGGTCCTTGGGAAGCTCGTCAAGACTGGGTGTCAAGGCGAGCAAGGGAGTGGGCTCGGCGCGCATGGATTTCTTGATCTCTTCGATGAGAGCGTTCCTGTCGGTTTCTGGCGAGGGGATGGCTTGCAATGTGAAGTCGGCATGGTAGCTAGGAAGCCAGCCGCACACATTCAGAGGAAGTTCGGAGTCGGCGCCGGTGCGAGAGTAGTGCTCAAAGCCATCCAGGCCGTTGCCGAGGCCAGGAGTGGTGGCTGAGAGATAGCCACTGCTCGAAGGAGAGGAAATTACGGAGGTGGAAAGGAAGTCGGGGAGAGGGACTTCGATGTCAATACTGCCATCGAGAGCGTTGATAGACGTCTTGACAGGCGACTCATAAGGTTGAGGAGGAGGTCGCTGGACTTCAGTCGGAAATCTGTCCAACTCTTCATTCGCGTGAGGTGCCTCGTCCTTGGGAGCAGCACCATTTGTGGCTGTCTGCGTCCTTAATTGCTGGGCCTCCTGTACCATCTCAGCTAGTTTGCTTTTGGGTGGTGATGGTTCGGCTGGCTTGGCTTGTTGTGCTGCATCCCTCTCGGGACTTTGTGCTGGCTGAGTGATATCCGTGATATTCGTCGAATTCCTTCTCTTACCACTCCAGAAGCCACTGATCATGCTGCCCCACCGGGATTGTTGGCTTTGCGAGTCACTGCTAGCATTACTGAATTGACCTGTACTGTCACCACGCTTCAGTGACCGAAGTAGGTCATCAGTCGCAAGACTCCCACTACTGTCGGGTCGAGGAAGTGGGCCTGTGCCTCGAACTTCTCGAACAGAACGCCTAGTCGAGAAGTGGGGGACAGTGGTTACGGGTATTACAGTTGCTGTAGTAGCTGCGCTACACTTTCTGGTACCTATGTCACTACCTGGGATGGGAAGGTTTGCCGTTTTTATAGAAGCGGCATCGGATGTCCTACGATCATGGTGGATTTCCGGCGCAACTTGGGCAGGAAAGCTCATGGCACGATTGTGCTGTGAAGATCGGACACCACCACCTCTCTTATTCATTCGGCGCCGCAAAGATGCCTCCCTGTTAACGGGTAGGAATGAAGGCGGTGATTGCGAGTAGCCACCAAAAGATGCCGCTGTACTTGGGCGGTGGACTCGAGATGCAGTAGTGTGCGAAGTCGCAGGAAGGAAAGCCGACAACAGGAATACAAGTCGACGAGCAGCCATCTTGTCGTTAGAAATGATGATTGTTCTTGCTGGAATAGCAATGTCATCGTCTCTGTTGGCTCGCTGTTGCTGGTAGTGACGACGTCTGTACCAACTGGGGCCCAGTGCTCGCAGCCACTCAGTATGGTTTCCAAGAAACCCGGTGAGCAAGTTGAAGAAGAAGAAACCCTCTTCTTTGTTGCCAGCCCATTTACCGACCCAGCGAGCTTCTTCTCGCCAAATACCCCAGCGACCTTGAGCAGTGACTACTTGCAAAGCCTTGATTCCGTTGACAACTCGCCAGCGAGCAGAATCAACTTCGACCTTGATCTTCTCGTTATGAGCCAGGATGTTTGGGATCAACTGGACAGATTTGATCGTCGATTTCCATGGCTTGCTATACTTGACTTCTTCTTCGAGCCTCTTACCAGATACAGATATGCTGGCAGTGGCACGTCGATGAGCCCATTTGTCTTTCGGTGGGTCTGGAGAAGCAATATCGGCTTGTTTAAGCAGAGGAAGCAGAATAGAGGTAGCCACCGCTTGCATGTGACTGAGCGTTCGCATGATAATGTCCCAATGTTGGGTGATGGTCTCCATGCGATCGTCGCCATCAATCGAAAAAGATGAGTCCATGGACTCGACGCCGAATCCATAGTTGGGAAGAACCCATTTAGATGAACTAAATGATGATGGACATGATTCATGTTCGTTGTAGGATCCAGAACCCTTGAAACCGGTCTTTGAAACGGGTATCGCTTGTGGTGTGTTGGGAAGCTGTATAATCAACGCTACGGCGTACATCGGTGTTCGCTTTTGTTTGACCTGCCGCTTCTTTGGATCCTTTGGGTCGGCTGGCTGACCGTCAACCCGAGGGAACGGGTAACCAGAGTTTTCATCGTTCCCCATATTCTTCGGAGTGGGCGTCGCATTGCGGGCTTCCTCAGTTTCGTCGTTCAGGAGCGGTACAGGAAATGTCCGTGTGATCAAGACTTTCCTCCTCTCGGAAGCTCGCGGCGGTATCGCAGACCCAGGCAAGCCAGAAGGTAGCCCCATATTACCGCCTTCGAAAGTAGTCGACTGCGCCAGTTTACTGCCTCTCACGCTTGCTCGTCCAAAGGAACCTAGCCCATCGGTGAACACGGTACTCGGAGGTGGTTTGGCATCCGTGGGAACAACATGCATCTTCGTACCCACGCCCTTATATGCAAGTATATCCGAGCTTCCAAATATACAATTCGAGAAAGTAGTCATTTCCTCCCTGTACTCTCGCGCCGACCTCTGTCCATCTGTCTCGACAAGGCTTGCACCGCGATGCAGTGCCGCGGTCTTGCGATCAAAGGCACCAAAGGTTCGTGGAGCAGCGCTCTCTTGTGTAATAACAACCGGACTGGAGATCTGACCCAGACTTCCCTTGCGTCCGGTACAAATCGACGCGCGACTTCCACGCCTCGGCGGCGCATGCATTGTGGCCGTCGTTTGAGGAGGCCTGTCCTGCACAGGTTCGCGGAGTGGGCAGCTGTCGAATAGCAGCGTCGGAGTCTGGGAAATCGAGCTGGAATCCTGCATGATGATTACTCGAACATCTTTCATTTCGAGTTCGCTGTCGGGATTTAGGTCGAAAGCCTGGGCGACAGCGCTATGCGCCGCCGCCGACGACAGGGGAAACACCTGGTCATGGTGATGCTTGAATAGGGTGTCGGTGTCTGGAAACAATAGGTTTCGAGTATGGATGTCCTCCTGCACGCTTTCGAGAGAGGTGGTCGGACGTGAAGGGTTCGGCGTGTTGCCTGCTCGGGGCGTCAGGGAGCTGGCCGCGGTGGAGAATAGCTTGCCCAACATGCTGTCGCTAGAGAGCCCGCAACCGCGTGGCCGTCGGTTTGTGTCGATGGGATCTGGAGCAGTCCTCAGCAGACTCTGTTCGAGCACGACGCCATGGCAGCAAACACGTCTCGGGCTCCAGTTTGAAGGTTGACAGCGGGAGGGTGAGTCAAGGGATCTGCCCAGTTGCGAGCAAGCACCAGCCCTGCAACTGACGAAGCTTGAGAGAAGAGGGGAGATTCGGTGTCGGCGGCCGAGGGACGTGGAGATGTTGTTTGTTTGTAATGCTCGTGCAGTGGTAGAAAGCGGTGGAGACAGTGCTGCTCGGGGTGTCGCAGTGGAGTAGTCTAGCCTGTCGCTGGCTCGTGAAGGCCCGGCGAGTGCGGGCAACGGCCAGTTCTTCACTTAGGCGTGTCACTCTGCAAAATAACAACAGGCGGTGTGCACGCTCCCCCCACGCTGCACCCCATCTTCCCTCCCACCACCCATTATCTCGGATATAATCATATATTACTTTAATCGCCTCCCGCTTACCCCAGACATGCCCAAATCAAGCCACTCCGAACCCCGTCTCATCGCGACCTGCCTGGCTCCGTCCACCACGACAGCCTCATCATCCCTCGGTCGACCATTCCCCGGCCAGCCCCCTCCCAAGCCTACATGTACCGCAGCCTAGGGAGCTAGGATAGCCTTTCCGCCGCCTCATCCCGCGACTCACGTCTGCCCTTTCGACCATCTTCCAGATCTCCAGAATGGCATGATCTCAGCCTGTTCGGCGAAGAGGTCTGAGGACGGCCATGACGGGCCGCTTCTTCATCATCGCAAGTGTTCCTGATCCAGGGGCAACTTGCTTTTGTGCTGATTCAGTGCCAGAGCAGATGATATTGATGACGTTACCAGCGGCCTCTTCATGAAGTTGATGCTCTTATTCAGCTCCTTAATTACCGGTGCAATGCTTTCTATCAATTAAGCGCTGTCGTATCGGACGCTATTATGGGCCACTACTGTCTAGAGGACCAGAAGACGAACCGTGATGCGGATGATGCTGCATCTATTCGCGAGCCGACTCCCCGTCGAGCCTGTTTTTGGAATGCTTCATGTTCTGCAACCGATATCGCTCATTAAACAACGATAAAACCTGACAGCCTTTAACCTGTGCGACAGCGACAACAGCATCCCAGCATACTTGGACATCTACAGGACTACAGATTCCTACCAGCTGTTGTGCTGCACTTGCCGCTCCAAGACTGGATGGTCGTCTCAAGAGCCAAGCATCATCAGCTCAGGGTACATGGATGTATCAAGCGCCTCAACATTATCGAGTCCAATCTGCATCCACTCTGGAGACTAAATACGAAGCATCTCAGCATCTCACACGTGCAGCCTCGTCTGGTCTTTGACGGTGCCAGACTGCCAGATTAGTTCCCGGAACATGGACGAACATAGAGACCGGTCCAACACCCCTTCATCCCACCCGAATCACAACGCAACTGGCCGAGCAACAGCCACCAACGGCTAGCTGAGACCACTCACAATCTCCATGAACGCGACGTTTTCTGCTAAATTTTCCGGCCTTACGGGCCATGATATCGGAAGGGGAAGGCTGAACGCTGCCATGCCGCTCGCTATGACGCCGACACGGATCGTCCCCTTGTTGCAACGCTTATCAGCCGGTACATGTACCATGTCCTCCGAGAGACTGACCTCTGACATCTCAAACCGCCTTGATCCTCTTCCACCGCCATATGGACAAAATACGGTCAGTACTTCTGAGAATTCCCCGAGATAACGAAGCGAAGCAGCGAACAGATCATTCCAGAAACATGATGAGTGTGGTGATGATCACTCTCAAACACACTCCACTTCGGCTCGAGAAACTTGGATCCAGCTCCAAGACTTTCTGCAGCTTTGCCTTTCAGCCCAGTCATGAAAGAGGCAAAAGGCTGAACCTCGCTGTAACATCCGACTCTGGTCATATGAGTGTCAGAAAAGAAAATACAAAGTCAATTCAATGATGTTGAGGCCACAGACCCCGAGACCACGACTCATGGAATCAACCTCTTGGCCGTTGCGGCCGCGAGAAAGGCGTTGGAACGGCGACATCCTCGCCATGGCGTCGACGCCCGTGCATGGGCATATTACAAAGTACCTCGATGTCACCCAACAGATCAACACCTCAAACGACATGCGTCCACAGCCAATTTCCAGGCTTCCACCATGTCACCAAGAGGCTGAAGAACCTCTGAAGTACACTATCGTCACCTTAACCTACAGTCTCGACCCGCCGGTGTAACACAAGCATCTTGCTCGTAAATTTCAGTTTACGTCAAATCGTACAAGCTTTCTCAGCAGGTGCTCGCCACGATGTTACAAACCTACCGTTCGCGCGCGCCGAATCCTTAAACCCCGGATCCGACGACATGTATTCGTTGGTATCGTCGAGCTGACGAGTGTTTGTTCTCCCGCGGCGCGGCTTGCCTTTCGACGTCTCGTGGCGGCAACCTAAGTCTCGCCGTTTACGGTTTGAAACCTGCAGAAACTCTGAGCCAGAAGCAGACTACCATTTCGCAGAGCACACGACGATGAGCTAGGCTCCAGCTAGCACGATATTCTCTGAACTACGCTGCCTCAACGACAACTTTGGACGATGTAACAGAAGTATCTGGGGAGTCCTTCAGTCTGCAATCTACAGACTCGCAATGCTATCCCCTCTAGTCTGAATCCCCTCGGGTGTTTGCATGTAGCGATAACCCAGGTTATAGAGACAAATGATTTAGATTATTAGGACCCCCAAGAGCTCATCAACCTTGGTTATACGACAACATTGGGTTGCATTGCAATTCCTTCAATGTCACTGACCTTAGCATCTTTTCATTTCCTTAGCGCCGCACTCTGCTTCACGGAGAACGACTTCTCGACCTCAACAGTCAGCTTGTACAAGGCTGTTCAGCTGCTCGTGCTGTCGCTGGTTGGCGTTGCGGTTGGTTATGCTGTACCAACACACCCCATCGCGTCCTCTCAGCCTTGATTTCGCCATGGCTCGCGCAATCCACCTGCAACTGTCATTCGCTGATCGCAGCTCCGTTTCCTCCGCACGCATGTAATGCTAAATTTACAAATCCCGATGTGTCCAGTGACGATGCAGAGCTGCCGGCTGCGAGGGTGGGATGACGGGAAAAGTGATGTGTTGTCCAGGTCTGCAGCGACCCGAAAGGATGGGACGAGGTGACAGGTAGGAATGTTTTGGAGATCGATCAGGCAGACCAGAGAACATGTGAAGCACGGCACTACTACTCCTGATCTTCAAACTTTTGGGGTGGCAGGTACCTAAACAAGGCATGTATCGGAAACACGAGGTTATCGGCGGGCGTTTTGCTGAAACTTTATGACTGCTAATGACTGCAGTAGCTGATCGGTACAACTCTTGATTCTTGGAGTTGGAGCTGGAACGTGAAAAGCACCTCGCAGTTGGCCGCAGGTGGTCATTCATCGCCCATTCATATGACAAGACTACTTGGAGAGAGCCACATTGAGGAACCCGAAATCATGGAAATCATGATCATCGTCGACTACTGCCGCCTACTATCGACTATTGGATCTCTAGGTCCAAGACTCCAAGTCATCCACTTTGTTCTCTTTCCAAGGCACCCAAGGTCCAAAAACACCGCAACCTACTGCACAAGCACTCTGCAGCACCAGACGTTTCCCACAGTGATTCCAAAATGCATTGAAGCCTATCGCTTTCCAACGGACCGCAGCACGTCCGGTCCTTTCGTCCACTGGACCACTCCCGCAGCCAGCCCGAAGGCAAACTGCCGTTCAAAATCTCTACCCCGCCATCGCGATACCCCACTTCAAACAGCCTCACCGATACTGGGAAAAACCCAAAGAACGAAGATGTCAGACATACATGTATTCTGAGACATATCCCAACCGTCGCCCAGCCTATCAAGACTTTAAGAAATGTGTTGGACGGTTCGTGCTTCGCTGGCAAGTGTCAAAGCTAGTTTGTGGCGAGAGGGTGTGGTGCTGTCAGAAATGCTGCCTAGGGCGACTTTCTTGGAGTGATGAAGTCATCTCGATACTATCGCCAGTCGCGTGCCGTCCTCCTCGTCAACGCGTCGTTTCGACACGGTGTTCCCAGTTCCAACTCCCTATATCGATATTGAAGAATTAAAAATTCGGGGTCCAAAATGGAAGCGCAACAGCCTCATCGGCCCTTCTGTCCACTCCCAGGATAATCATTACTGCTTATGCGCATCACAACCCCAGATCCCGGCGAAGAGGAACACGGGATGATCATCACTCATCCCGTCCTATTATTTTCCAGGGTCTTTCTAGCCCCCTCTCCGTGGCAGCGGCACGAGAGCTGGCCCGATAGCCCGCTGTCTCCGCTACAGAAATTACGAGATGCCATGTATGTGGCTAGTGTATCCAACTCCACCGAGGTGACTGGAGCCCTATATGTAAAGATTGACGCGCACCGCCGTGCCGGGAGTTTGGGCGCCGAGGCGATAGGGCGAGAGTAAGGCGAGAGTAAGGGTCTAGAAGGCGGTGTGTAGGGCCATGGGCAAGTGTGAATAGCATCATGACAGACTGTTTATTTCACCCGAGTGCCGACATACTTCGTAGCTCTCCGCAAAGATGCTTTTTTTTTTTTTTTGCAAGTCGATTCATTCACTCCGGCTGGCTAAATCAAAATACCAAAATCGCTATGTATGTTCTTGAGCAACGTGATTCTTTATACCAACACACTGAAGATCATGACGTCCCCTGGCATCCACACCCGCGCTCGGCCACATAGCCCGGAAATTCACATCAATCCCACGTGGATTCTTCGTCCTCCATCGTCAAATCCAGATTTTCCTCATCTCGGTCTTTCGGAGGATGGACAAATACAATCTCGTGGTTTCCCGGCTCAGCTCTTTGTAGACGAATAAGACGATGACCCCGACTACTTACTCAAGAAACATGGCGGTTTGTTGAGCCAGCCTATGTTCCTTGGCGTCGTGTAACGGGCCGTCGAACCGTAGCCGTCCCGCGTCGACGTCCTCCCGTCCGTCCGTGCGTACCAGCCACGATATTTTCGTATGTATTTTCGCATCCTTCCTCGCCGTCTCTGACGGTCTCCCACGCATTCCCGCTCTCTTCTTCCTCATTGAATGCTTTCAGTCCTCAATATCTCCACTCGGACTCCGTGACGGGAAATGGAATCGAAGACCACATGGCCATTTCGCTTCAATCTTGTTTCGCGCCTCGTGTTTTTCGAGGCGGAAATGGGGGGCGATGACGAATATCCTCGGGCTTTAAGCACGCTGCGAGGCGAAAATAGTACGCCACCAGCACGGGACTACATGTATGGGAACTGCGGCCTGCCAACACAGCACTTTTTGACTCATGGGGCGGCTGAGCTGCCGGCCGGACGGCCTTGCGATGTTGGTCACGACCCAGAACATACGCCGGTTACTACTAGCAGGTTTGTGGACTGGAGCACGTCAAGTCAAGCTGTCAAGCCCTTGCGCGGCTACGCCTACCACAGCCACGATGGCACATGTCGTGGCCAAGCCTCATTATTATCAAAAGAACCGAGACGGGTGTGTTCGCCGAAGCTTCAGGCCGAGATGCCTAGAGCTTCAATGAGCTGATCTGTAACATGTTGGCGTGTAAGAGGGATGGCGACATGTGATTTTTGGGGTGCTTGGCCTCGGTGGGACATCGAAGCAGCGTGGAAACCAACAGCGTGCTGTATCTTGGAGCTGGAGCTGGGACATAGTTGGGACATATCGATCTGATAAGATCTTGAATCCCTCTGGTACCGCGCCACATTGTTGCAGTAGGCACGTGGGTCAAGTGTCCTGCGGTCCTGCGGACTCCTGTTTCTCGGTTCGAAGGCCGGTACCGTGTACGGCACGCGGGCCGTGGGAAATTAGCACAGATGATAGCAGCGGACACGGTAGCTCGGACCGTGGTAAGCACTACGGGGGTATATGTGAGTTAAGTTATTTTGGATTCTGCCGTTTCTGCCGCTTCGGGGATCTGGGGTTGCCTATGTTGAATGTGCATTATTGATTTGGGATTCGGGATTTGGGGGCTTTTATCTTGGGGGGGTGAGATTTTGGGGTCGAGATACATAGTGGGAAAACGGGATGCACATTGATCTGTTGGTCGTTGGGGTCTTGAAGGAACAGAGGAACAGGGCTGAAGGATTGATGGGGCATCTTTTGTCAATCCCCCACGCTGGTACGGCCGTACGTGTATGTGGGGGTGGAGATGATTTGGACGTGGGATTTGGGCATGGGATCGGGCCCCCACGACTGGAACGGTCGTTGACGCCCTTGTCGCTTGTTGGAGCTGGGTGGCTGATAAGCAGGATTCTGGACTAACTGACTACCTTACTGCTACCCTGTCGAGTGGGTGGACAGAACCCTTTATTTGTGTTCTGATAACGTCTGGGTTCGGTGTGGGAAGGCCGAGCTTGTGATGGGGGACTTTTGCTTTGGTGCGAGGCTCACTGGCTTACTGTCACATGTTATTGTCAACGAGGTTGGTAAGTTGCGTGGTTCTCCTTGATCGTAACTGTGGGAATTGCTGGAAAGGGATCACGAGATTGAGGTGGAATTCCGAATGGGAGCTGCTTCGATTTCAGATATCTGAACTTCCAAATGGGTTACTAAGGTGATGTACTTCATAATGCACTGAGAATTTCAGACTTCAGGTGTGTTTCAAGTTGGGGCATAATGCTCAAAGTCTCCAGATAGTCAGTCTGCTACTGAACTTGGGCATCACCGCTGCTAATAAGACTGGTTTCACTTGTTGTCGAATCTCAAGTTTTGCTTTCATCGACTGACACATCATTGAATTTAGGCTTCTTTGTATTTGTGAAGTTACTATTTATAATGCCAAAACCTTCTCCTGAGACGTCTTCATCGCTTGTTTCCTGTGAAAGTTCACGACGAGAACGCGGGTCCAGTACAAGCGGCTCAGGGTGCTGATGTTGAGCTTTGCAAAGATGAAGGGCTGGTTGAAAGAGAGACCAGGACAGGAGATATCGCCATCCCAGCTCGGGAGCAGCTAGCGGTTGGTGAATGGGGCCCAGCTAACGATAGTCTCGTCAGCTTCACCTCCAGCTTCACCAACGTTCTGGCCAAACGGTGTGTAACAGCTTCTCAGCACCTTGATTCTGGTGCGCTCCGTAGCAAAGATTCGCGGGGCCAGGGGGATCTTAAGCCGAGTGAGTGAGGGTAACAGCTTTTGCGGTTCCGATAGAAGTTGGTCTCGGGTCGGAGTTCGCTTTTGAGAACCCTGGCGGACACAATGCAGAGTTTGGAACTGTGCCGACGGCAGGGGGCTAATGATTGTGGGCCGTAGCAGCTGAAGTAGAAGACATCGCGGTGGAGGAGGGCCGAGCACTGCTGGTTGGAAGCACAAGGTTGTAGCCACTAATTAACTGGCGAGTCTCCCGGTCCCAAGCTTTCCACCATGGCTTTCACGCAGAGATCGAAACAAAGGTCTTCCCGGTACCTGGCGGTTCGTGAATGATCGCAACCTTCTTTTGTGCCATCGCTCACTTGACGGCCTCTAGCTGCGATACATCGAGACCAGTATCGGCAATAACAGGCCATTCGCCATGAATGTCGACGGTTCCGAGACTCCTCGCCCTTACAATCTCGAGCTGGCTGAGCGTTAGCACAGTTTGGTGCTTCCCATTACCCGAGCGGCCCACGAGAGTCTGTCTATGGGAACGCCCAGGTCATAATTGTCGTCTTCCTGGTCTTGCTCGGTTGAAATACATTGTGGATGAGGGAGAGAGCCTTGACACAGTGGTGATCCTTGAAGTTCAAAGCCCCGTCTTTGCGTCGATCGTGTATTCTTGCAGCTGGGCCTGCTGCTCATTCTGAGGCGAATGGGCAGGGCGAAAGTGGGAGCAGGCGTTCTCCAAATTGCCGATACGCTGGCACTGAACTTCCAACAGGTCGGCCTGGGAGTTGGCGGTCTGGCGAACACCTCGGGTAGCATTGGTGTTGGCAGTGATCTGTCCGTTCAAACCAAAGAGCTGTCGGTTCAGATTGTCGACCTGGAACTGGAGGCGCTGCATTTCCATGGCATTGATTTGGGCAGTGAGGCCGTTGATGCACTTGTTGGTTCGGGTAGCGAGGCCAGAGCTCTGGCGTTATCAAGGGCGAGAGGACATGTCTTGTATCTTGCTGCTATCTTCTCATCAGACTAAAGCAATCTGGCTGAGCGTCAGCACTATGAGCAATCCTGGGGGTCAACGGGAATCTCATACCTGGGAGAGAGGCGCCGGAGAGACTAAGAGAATGCATCACCAACAGGCAGGTCGCAGGTTAGGCCATTTGATATAGCCCTCAGGCTGCTTAGGTCTAACTCCTGGGATAGCCATGTTGACGGCGTGGAGTTTGCGACTGATGAGGCCGGTGACTCGAATTGGAGACGATTGCGCAGAAGGAAGCACATGGTGGTATGGTGGTACGTTGGTGAACGCGCTCCTCTGAGGGCTTGAGCATTTCAAGGGGTGTTTGTTTTGGTCTCTGTTATTTGCATTCACCGTTAAGTTGAACTCACAAGCAGTGTTTCTTGTCTGTCTCTTATTGCAGAATGCAGTTTGTCAAAGTGTTTACCATCCTTGTCGCTACAGCAAGCTACAATCAGTCAGCTCTTATTCAAGCTCCAGCACAAGGCCAGGCGCTCAATGAAAAGGTTGAGGCGATCCAAGATGGGGACCATGGTTGCAATCAAAAATTAGGACAGCGGATATACCCTCGGGTATTCCGACACTGATCGACCAGCGCGGTGCAATGCCGATCTCACAGTGTGATCGAAGCCATGCGTGAGTGGCTCGATCATGTACGCCTATGGTGGAGAGAAAAAAGAAAAAAAAGAAGAGAAGTCGGGCGTGGGGCTGGAGGGTTTAAAAGCTGTTGGCGGATCCTCCGCTACGCTAACGCTTAGCGCGGGAAATGGAGAGAAATTGTTTGCCAGCTCTGTGTGGTGAACAGGCGATGGTTGGTGAGCGGCAGAGGCGAGGATGTAGCGGGATTGCTTGGTTGTTTTGAGAAGTGTGGCGATGAGGTTGCTAGAGGAGGTTGGAGAGAAGTATATTCAGCCCTTTCGTCGCCCCTTCGATTTATAAAGGCTGAGCACGGTATGGCGCCAAGGTTCTAGAATTTCGTGAGGGTAGTATCTGAGTATTAATGGATTCAGCAATGTTGATCTCTTTAAATGGTTTCAATCTGAGACAATTCTTGGAGATTCTCCCATGGAGAACCACATTAAGTTGCATCTTACTTAGGCTTCTAGTTCTCACCCATTGCTTCTGGTACTTATGACGTCGTTGTCTCCCTTCTTCTTCTTTGTTCTAATACTTGCTACAAACGTCGATTGATGCGTGCAGCGTCAGGTGTTGGTTGATGCGCTCATTTCTTGTTTCTTTGTTCCAACTTCAGTACTCATTCTTGTTACCACAAGTTGCAACATCCTTCAAGCTTGCTTCATTCACTTTCGGTAGAGACAGCTGGACTCCGCAACCTCTCTGAGTACAATACCACATAACGAGCGCCTTCCACTTGCTCAGCGCCTCAGGAACCGCCTTACCCGCAGGCTTCGACGAATCGGCCAGGATGTCAAAGTGGGAACATAGACACGATGGTCTAGAAGAGGGCTTTAAGAGGAACAGAGACGGCAAAATCGAAGATCACCGATCCATCAAAGAACGTGGAGCTGCTATGGGCCTCTATGCACAGGGAGGGGTGATCAGAAATGATGATGATATTCCAGAGGGAGTTGCGACAACTTGGGGATATGACCCCGATGTAAACCCAGCCTACGCACCCAGCCACTACGTACCCAACCCGAACAAATTCAACGCCGATTACAACCCAATGCTCGACAACCCACCGATCAATCCTCCATACTCGCCGCGCGTGAGCAAGCCGCACAAAGGGTATAAAAAGTATGATCCAGATGAGGACCCCCTTATGCAGCCATGCCAGCAGCACCGCCATCCTAAACCATTCGTACCAAAGAGCGAAAGACCACCATGGTACAAGGGTTCCTTTTTCCGCTACTTTCTGTTCCCTATTCTCCTCGGTATCCTACTGTGTAGTTATCTGGATGTTTTCCAATCGTCGCTCTTGAAGCCGCTGCCCAAGGTTCCGTACAATGGCACCATTGACGACTACTCTCATCGCAAGAACAACAGCGCGACTGTTCTCGAAACCTTTTTGGAAATCAATCATCGCATCGCAACCGTCATCCCACCAAAGGAGATTTGGCAGTTCAGCTATTACTTCAATTCAACTCGCAATCGACTGGAGGGGCTTTCGGCCCTAGCAGACGAAGCTGCCTTCGTAAACCGCCCTCAAGATGGCTACCAGCCCATTAGTAGTTTGATCGGGTCTCCCATCAAGTTCAAGGACCACTTGAAGTGGGCACGCTTCATCACAAATATGGATACCGTCCCAGAGCAGCTCGATACGGACCGGTACGGGCCGATGGAAGGGCGATGGTGGGAGTTCCATCAGGCCCTTGGAGGGTTCAATGGGGCGCGCCAGCACGTACCTATTTGGAAAGCTGTGGCTGCTCTCAGTAACGGCAGTAGTCCAGCAGACCCGCGTATGGCTACTATTGTTTACAATGTGATCAAGTATTGGATAGACAATGCGCGTGAGCCCTTCAGGGCCCGCGCCAGGCCTCGCGCCGAGGGAGCCATTCTTCCTCGCCAAGCAGCCGAAGAATTTGTCTCCGATGCAAAGCAGCTCGTCGATGCCGTGCAAATGGAAATGTACAAGCTCTCTAAGAAAGACGAACACAAACACACTTGGGTCCATCACGGCGCTCCAGCCAACAGGCAAGAAATTTTGGACAAAGCGGAAGCATGGGCAAAGGAGATGAGGAAGCTGATCTTCGGTGCTGAATATCTGAGCATTGCTACGAAGCGCTGGGAAGAGAGATATGCTGCTATCGGAGCCCTGGTAGATGTATTGAGAGGGTGGCTGAGCCAGGAGGAGACTTGCGAGTGGCAAAGGACGACCGAGGAAGAGCACCTTGGTGGGGAGCACCCTGAATTCGCTCCTCGTCCTGGCTGTGTTGGTGGTTCCCTTTCAGACTTGAGCTACAATGTCCTGGTAGATGCTATCAATGTGGGCAGGAAGGTGGAAAAGGAGTTCACTCAAGCGAGGAATAGGTACAACCACCAGCGGAATTAGTTTGTGATTGATGGCACGGAATTATTTGAATATCTGGACTAGGGAATCGAGCAAGAGGACTATTCATTTCAGAAAGTTAGAAGCAAAAATAGAATCCATCCACCCGTTTCGTAGCCGTTCTTCTACGCTCGAGGCTCAGACCCGTTGAGTGTGGCGTCTGGTGAGGTATCTGGGGCATCTACACCTGCACAAAGAACCGCGTCTTTCAGTCAACGGACAAAGACGCAAGATACCGAGTATAAAACGACAGTAGTTCAGATGTTCACTTTCCGCTTCTCGATGTTGTAGGATACGGCAAATACGACGACTCAACGCTCTCTACACAAACCTAACGGACCCCTTCTTGGGCCCCAACTACCCTGGTCCCATTCCTGATTTTTAATTTGTTTCTTGCTCGCAGCAGCTCATCCCCTGCACCCAACATGGCAGACAATATCAGTGGCGCTGTCAAGCACTCGCAACAATCCGGGGACAGTCCCGCCGCCAAGAAGCAAAAGTTCAATCCCAATGACTTCACAGACCCCAAACTCCAGCGTCCATATTCATTTTGGCTCAGATATAGACATAATGTTGCAGACGCCAATGACATTGCGCGGAGATGTGGCATAGCTGAGTCAAATACACATACTATGCTAAATGGCAAAAGCGGTTTCACTCCGATGACCCCTATATCACACGGGGAAAGCGACAGAAGATTCTGGGAAAGTAAATGGAGCGAGCTTGATCAGCTACGAGCATTCCGCGGCTTCACTGCCGCCGAGTTGAAAGAGATTGATGCACTCGCTCCATTTCATGACCTTCCACAGTTATCTGAAAATAACTTGGCAAACATAGTCCCCATACACCCTTTGCTCGAGAAATCAAATTGGATAGACTGCGTTGGTGCTCATGCTCCTGCATACCCGTTAGGCAAAGGGAGGCCGGGCGTCTGGGCAGTAAGTGAAATCTGCCCTGAGTGGAAGCGTTGGATCAATCTGGGTTTCCCTCTTGCGTTGGCTTTGCATTTTTAGTCCTTGCTTACCTATTCCTGTGGCTAACGTTTGGACAATATCTAGGCATCGAATGATCCAGTATGGCACATTCTAGACCCTATATTGCGCCTGGTCAGCTTGATCATCACCAACATGCATACAACTCCCTTTTTCGACGCTCTTGTGCATTACAACGTAACGACTCCTTATGGACCAGAAGCGAAAGGTCCTGGTGAGTTTCACCCAGTACCCAAAAAGCTGTCAGGGAGAGCTCCTGGGGCACCTTTCCCCCTAACTGGATTTCCTGATACCAAAGACGCCCTCCAAAAATTATATTCCTCGGATAGACCCAAGATCAAGTTTTTCTTGACTTCAGGTCAGACAGATAATCACACAGGATACGCAACAGCACGAAGTTTTGGAGCCCTGGGTGAGACGCAGCCGTCTGACGATATGATCCGTGTGGCCATCTCCCTTCATATGCTTGAACCTCTTTTTTGGAATCTTTCAACGGCTGAGCGGTTGGCTCATCAATTTCCTATTGCCGTATTAATTGTACACGAACTCACCGTAAGAAGAGCCCCTTGTTTCTACTTGAACCCATTTGTATCTGCTTCAATTCTTGTCCGTCTCAACTAACGGCATGACAAGCACGCAACATGGCGAATGGTGGTTCATGCAAAGAAAAGCGATCCATGGAGCACGGACAACATGGCGGAGCCATTCTTTGAGAATGAAATTGTGGCAGAACTGGGGAGAGCGATGGAAGACAGTGTAGGTTCCAAGGCTTCTCCAACACCCATGCTCCCTGGCTATTCTAATATTTGGCCAGGTTTTTGGAGGTTGTCGCGAATATCTCGACCGCTCCAAGGTCTACAGATCATTGGATAGCCTTAGTCTGGGCACATTGGCCACCCAGGTCTTCCCGATTGCAGCTCATTACAAGAACATGTTAGAGAAAAACGACAGGACAATTCTGTATGGATTAGATCCTGATAAGGATGTTCCTAAACGTGGCAATGTCTGGCTAATTCCGTTGAAATACTTTGAAAAAATCCAGCAAGCCGAGTTTTGGTCACACCAGGTACAGTCAGTTGGTGCTGAAGCGATCCAATATACACGGGATGTCGAGAAAGGATCTAGCGGCGCACCTATCTATATAAGATACCCGAACAAAGTACAAAGGCGTCCTGGCCAGACTTATGACGACTACGTCGAAGCTTTAAAGGAGATAAGTCGTGACAATACGCGGATTGGCCCAGGTGCGGCCGAGTCTGCACTAAGCCTTCTTGTCGGGAAATACACCACTAGCCCACCCAGTGCAACAACAGATTTAGTATCGCACCCGTACCCGACACCATTCAAATGGTACCATGGATTCGAGGGGAAGAAAGTCTACGGCGATCCCCTCAATAAAGCAATAAATGGCGAGGAACTTGGCCCGGACATGGAGGAGGGACGGTATCAAGAAATCAGAGAAAGACTTCTTGACCCAGCCGACCCCCTTGGGCTGACAACTCTGGACTACGATCACTGGACAGAGTGGGAGGTGGCAATCGAGAGACTGTATTCAGAAAAGGATACGGATGACAAACAAAAAGAGTTCCTTCTCAAAATTCTTCGTCCCAGGATCCTCGGTATGTGTGAAGGAATGTATCAACACACGGATCCAATCATAGAGCACATGCGTCAAAGATACGGCCTTGCAGCCTTGCGTCACTTGCAAGTTTACCTGTGTCCCAATTTTCTATGCGAGGATATGCTAACCTGAGAGATAGTATTGTCTATGAATCCAATCTTGATTGTAGATTGTATCGTGAGGTTACCCGATTGAGAGCGCTCCTACGTCAAGACCGCGCCATCGTACCGGTAAGGGCGGAAGAGTATTTGAACACGTTGCCCAAACCGAAACCGCAATGGCCACCTTACGGTATGCCGGAGAATACACTGTATACGTGGTTCAGAAACTCAAATCCTGACCTTGACGTGAGTCCCGAAGACTTTCGCCAGTGGATGGTAACTTCAAATCGACGGAAGGATATATTAGAGTAAGTTGCCGTTTCCGTCAACCCCTGAATCATCAATTCTTGTTACTCTTATACCTTTATAGCTCAAGTGGCTGGGTTATATGAAAGCTGCCATAATTCGTCTAATATTCACTAAAACCTTTTACAGATGGAGGCCAGAAGGTTTGGGCATGATATACAAGAACTGGGACTACTGCGATGAAAACAACGTCCTCATACCCGCTCCCTTCGATTTTGAGGTTACGAATACTAGCTCCGAATCAGATACTGAGGTTACGAACATTGGCCCCGAATTAGCGCACGCAATGGAACTCATTCGACAGTTGCTCGAGTTGAGGCGAACCCACAACCAACCGATTTATGTTATTACCCGTTTCCACATGGATGTGGATCTTGAAACACTAAAGGCCGCTTTCACCGTCCATCGTGCCAAATTCTTTCCAGAGTGTTTCGCCCGGTTAGAAAGAGAAATAAACAGGCTCGAGAATACCGATATACCCAACGGGCTTTTAGCACGCGAGGAACGCAAAGAGATAATAAAACGACATCAACGTGAAGTAGAACACGTGAGGGGTCTAGAAAACCACCCAGATAATTCGAATTTTGATTTGGCAATACAAACTCTACTCGAGCAGCGGGGCATAGTGATTTAAGTGTCCAAGCTTCCTCTCTTATGCATTTATATTATTTCGAAGGTTTTGGGTGCAAAGCCGAGCCCACCGGCTGTTCTTATTGGATATGTTTGAAACTCAATGCTAATCTTATAACAGGAAATCTGGACCGGGTTGCGTTAGGAGGGTGATTGATCCAAGAATCCGCATACCAGAGCAATGAGAAGCGAGTATCTGCAAATGATGTGGTTTTGCTGGAAGCTGCTGAAGGATGATAAGAAGACTGAAGAGAAAGAAGCCACTGGCTTATTCTCTCAAGGAATATATAGGACTCTAGGATCACTAAGCTACACTACTAAGAACTTGGGCACCTTCTAACAGGACTCATGTGAGATGAGTCACCTGATGGCACATGATCCGAAGCCTTGCGGCCTGAAGCAAGGAGAGCGACAGGAATGGTTGCAAACGACGGGAAATTGACGATTAGAACCTGATTGTCCCTCCTGTTCCTACTCTCCCATTTTCATCAATCTTGGGGCTGTCAGAGGTCTCGATTTTCATCCTCCTGCCCCCTTCTCGTTGAGTACCTAGGTAGGGACGAAAAGGCGTAGATTGGTAGGTCTAGCTAAGGAGGAGCTTACATGCTCCAGGAATGGCTAGCTTCCAAAAGGCCTTTGTCACACTCTAACATAAAGAGCTGAAAGGGGCTTAGTCCTGTATGAGCATAGCTCAACACTTCTTTCTGTACATAGTTATCTATCCAGCTTCTTGCGTGGCTGGTGGCTGATTCAGCTCTAGTGCTCTGTTCTCACTCTTTTCACTACCAGCCTACCATCTTTAGTCTGTTCACTATCAGAAAAGGTGAAGAACGGAACCCGAGCATGAGAAAAAGAGCTCCCAAGCTTCCATACAAGGTTGCTTCCGCCAAACATGACTAATTCCAGTCATCCTTTGCACGCGACAAGCGGATTTGACACAAACTCCTCTAAGCACCGCAAGTATTTTTCTTTTCATTTTCATGGTATCGTGGCATACCTTAGATCCCAGAAACCCATCTAGCTGCTTATCAAATCTCACAATTCAATTGCAATCAAGCACCAAGCCTCAAGTGAGCTCATTTCCATATCTACAAATCACCATCCCATGCCCACAAAACACCTACACATTTCCCCGCACCAGTATATATAAAGTACCGATATGTCCGTTTTTCCAGCCAACGCCTGTACTTTTCAGAAGTCATGGAAGTCTTCCCAGCCAGTGCGCCACTAGCCATAGTTGATATGCGATTTAAAAATGCGCCCAGACCTATGCAAGCCAAGTCCACCAGCACCGGAGAAAGAGAGAAAAAAGCAAAGATTCCCACCCAAGCAACCACACATCATTTTTCATAGCTCATAAAGGGAAGGCGAAATGTCGGCTTCCGGGAAAAATTGGCATCTGTGGTGCAGGAGCCATGGGGTATTGCATTTGGTTGTAGGCAAAGCTGAGCAGGATGACTCATGGGGGGAACGGTAGACCATGTTGATGGCTTGTAGATGCGGCGAAGCGTAGGATTGGGCTGTGTGTGAGGTTTTAAAAGGAACCTGAGCCGAAGCCCCTGATGCCCCTGAGGCTACTGAGGCTAAGCGTCCTTCCTCCACTGCCTTTTTTGTCCTTATCATCGCTGTCCTTCTTCTTGTGGAGTTTCTTGTTCTGGACACCACCAATCCCTTGAACAACCAATATCAGTAATCCGTAAATCCAGACCAGAGCATCACTTCGGTCGAGCAAGTGAAAACAACCTACCGCGGCTAAACAACTTTGGCTCCACAGCGGGCTTAGTCTTTTCTTTATGCGCCACCTCACTACCTGCACCACCCTCGCTAGCACCATGTCCCTGACTCCCCATAATCGGAGGGTTCTCTTCGAATATCACTGCATGGTCAATGCTACTAGAGTCATGACTCCAGCGGCCAACCTCCCTCTCCAGCCGCCTGCCGTGCAAAAGATCTAACGAGTCCCCAACCATCGCACCGTCCAGCGAAGGCCCTCTCATCGGGCGGCGAGACTCCAAAGATTCTCTGGCACGCTGCCTCGCCAGGGTCGCCAGGTTCACCGACCCCGCCCTTTGGACTCGCATTCTGTTGGCTCTGTAATTGCTCACCGAGTCATCAGGGTGCAGTGAGACAGCCGTGCCGTCATCGCTGGCTGCTCGGATGTGCGAAGCATCGGAGAAAGTGCGCACGCGGCGCGGCGCACGATGGAATCCTATGGGGGCCTCGGACAATTCTTCGTCAATGTCAGCGGGGATGCGTTGCGGGATGTTGCTGCGCACCCTACCCCGATCCCCGCCGTCATTCATCACGGTAGAAATTGTGGAAGCATACACCGACCCGTCCGAGACTGCGCGCTGGCGCTGGCGCTGGGGTGATGCGGGACCTTCGCCATCGAGGTCATTTAGGGGTCGTGCTATGCTCTCATCCTCAATGGCGGTTGTACCTTCCTCTAGCTCAAGCATCTGAGCTTGCAAGTCGGCGTGTTTTCTCTCCAGCTCGACGTATCTCCTCTCCCACTCTCGAATAGCACTGTGTGCACGTTCAAGGGCCTCATCCATCATCTGGGCTTGTCGTCCTGTGATCTCGGGAATGCTTCCGACCATCTGTTCTAGCTGTGCTGTCAACGTCTCTATTTCGTAACGTGCAGCGGCCTGGGATTTCTCCAGTTGATTTTGTAGGTTGTCAAACCGCAGCTGAAGGAGTACCAAGTCATTGCTGGTGGCGTCTGCCCTTTGAGTCGCTTCCTCGCACGCACGCTCAACATCGCTCTTTGCGCAGAGCGCTCGTTTGAGCTCAGTAAGTTCTTCTTTGAGGGCGTCGAGTTCCTTGAGCTCGGTCGCAGTGGATTGGAGTTTCTGCTGCGACTGCAGCTCTTTGGCCTCGCTGGTGGTAACAATCTGCTTCAGGTTGTTGACGTTGGTTTGTGCGATTGTCAAGTCTCGCTGCAGGGTCTCCTTTTCGGCCGCCCACTTCTTTTGCTCTTCGCGCAAAACGCGCAGCTTGACCGTGAGATCTGCTTCCCACTTCTTGGATTTCTCGCGGCTCCTTTCGGCCTCGGTTTTGACCTGGAGCGCAGACTTCCTGGCATCCTCAGCTTTCTTCTTCAAAATCCGGTTTGTGTTGATCAAATTCTGAGTTTCGGCTTCTACCGTAGCCTCCCTGATCTGCTTTCGTCGCAGTTGACCAATGTGTGATAGATGCTGCTGTTTAAGGTAACGCTCAAAGTTGAGGTCGTTCTTCAACAGCATAAGCTCTCGTTGCAGGTATGCAACGCTGTTTTCCGTGTCGTCCGGAACGGGACGGAGGGAAGGAGACCTAGGAATAGGATTCTGCGGTGTAGACTCAGACAGCCGGTCCAACGAAACTGAGCTGTCATTGGCTAGGGAGCCCAGCAGAGTGGTTCGGAGTGACTTCTGAGGACTTAGCATATCCTGAACAGGGCGCTGACCAAGCGAAGCCATAGGAGGCAGGGTTGAACTGTCCATGTGGTCGCGAGGTTGGAGCATAGGAGATCCAGCAGACTTCCGGCTGCTGTTGGATCTCGATACCACAACCGTATCAGATGCATCGTCGTCCCTTTCTAGCAACGGAACATCTTCTTTTTCAATAAGCGGCTGCTCTGGTACGTCATCAATGGAGGCACTTGTTGTCTTCCGCTGTGTGTCGACATCTCCCAGGCTAGTTTTCGGAGGATGTGAGAGACGGTCTGTGTTCGTGTACGCAGGTACGAATAGTGCCATACACTCGGCCACCACATCAGAAGCCTCGATCTTCATCCATCGGTCGACATTGGTGAGCTCCGACTCGATAGTCACCTCGAAGAAATTACGATGCAGAAGGTGCATTTGACGGAAAGCCTCCGAGCGAGCACGAATCTCACTGGGCTCAATATCAAGATCATCGGCTCCTGGAAAGTTGGCATGTCGCAGGTACCGCTGAGGCTTCCGAATGTAGTCCATGAAATTGATGGGGTAAAGACCGTAGAGAAATGTGAAATAGTGAAGAATTTCAGGTACAGTCTCATCATCGGATTCAAAAGAATATGTCAACTTCTCCCAACCAGTTTCATCTGTATGCATTTTGAGAGATTTCTCGTTCTTCTCGTCATCTTCATCATCTTCATCATCCGGCAGTTGCGGCCCAATAACCTTGGCCCGTTCTCTTTCCCAGAATAGAATGCGGGTGTAGATGTTAAAGAGGGCAGGTAGATATGGCGGCAAGGAATTGGGTATATGAGGGAGAAACATGGTCAAGGCAGTCATTGCCAAAGATACAACCGTAGTCGAAGTATCGATTGCGAGGCATCGTAGCAGGTTCTTGAATAAAGGTGTCTCCATGAGCTGATGTAGATGGGGCGGCTGAGTTCGGATGAATTCACCCAGAAGCTGTAAGCAAAGACTTCGGTTGTCTTTTCTGACGAACTCGGCATCGATGAGAATGAGGAAGGCCCTTGGTCGCCTCCTGCCAAAAGCCAGCAAGATGGCCTGTATCTGGTCTGCCATGAACCCAGAGCGCAAATCAGAGCCTTCCCATGCAAGACGAGCCCTCTTCAGCCATTCGTGCAAGAGCTTATTCGAGATGAGTCGGGCGGTTTCAGCAGTATCGGTGCTGTCATCCTCGTCGACATCGTACACCAACACATCTAGTAGTATATCCCGCGATTCCTGCACAAGGTCCTTTTTGTTTCCCAACTGTACCAACACCGGAAGTATCAGGAGATCCCACCATTGTACAATGCGACTGGGTCCTTTCAGGTTGGGTAGGAGTTGTCGCAAGATAGTGAGGAATGAGGGGTAGGAATCCGTGTTTCCTTTGACGTTCTTTTCGTAAATCGTAACGAGCTCGTCGTGTAGCTTCTGAGCGTCATGTTCGTCCCATTTATCGTGCCTTTCAAGGTAGGCATGTACAGATTCATTCACGTTGTCAGGTAGGGGCAGTTCGACGATAGGAAGAGCGGAGGTCAGCACCTTCACCAGGTCTTTCGTGTGTCTGTGCCAGACGATGGATCAGCTTCACGTTGCAGACAATCCGAGAGCAAAGAAGAAGACATGGAGCCTACCCAGAAGACATGATTGATCACCGCAATCGCACATGTCCAAGCCTGACTATTTCGTAAGAACGTGAATGTCGCTATTCTCGCTGAGATGCGGGGAAGGTAACCACTGTCAAAAAGCAGTGGAACAATTGCGCCTGAGCTCACGGAAATCGCACAGGAAGGGTGAATGAATCGATGCGACCCGAGGTGAGCGACTTAATAAGTACGGACACGAATATGAGCACGCGGATTGAAGCAAGGTCAGGATGCAGACATGAACAAAAGATGATGATAGCAATAATTTAAGCCGAGCCGCGCCTCTTCAGCCTTGCGAGCCGCAGGCCAAGCCACATTTCGAGTTGCCGACATACGAAATCAATCAATTCAGTGAAACCACCTGCCCCTTGTGGGCAAAGCACGTTCCGCGGCTCTTAATTAAGCTTAAATTTTAGCGCCATTGCTAAGCGCAGCCGCGCTCCATTGAATCCCTGGCGCCGGCGATTGAAACCTCAAATCTGAAGATCCAGAATTCCAGCCTCGCCCATCAAGCCACCCTCCAACTGCCCACCATGACATCTCTTCTTCCCCGCGGACCCCCCAAGCTGGGCCGCAAGCAGGTCTTCCTGTGCGTCATCCCTAAACTGTCCAATTGACCCTGCTAACACTATCTCTCAGGCCCGACTTCACCCTAACACTCGTCCGCACGCCCTTCCTCCCCCCCACCTTCGCCTCCTTCATCGTCCCCCTGAATCTCAACAAGCTCGACCTTCGCGACTATCTCTGGAACGCCTACGGCATCCGCGTAACAGCCGTGCGCTCCTACATCCAGCAGCAGAAAGTAAAACAGGGCCGGGACAGCGATGTACGACCCCGGGCACGCCAATGGACACGTCCGCGATCAATCAAGAAGATGACTGTCGAGATGGAGAAACCGTTTGTGTGGCCCGACGTTCCCGAGGACCTGTCTCCGTAAGTTCTGCCATATCTGGTTCCGTTGTTAGGGGAAGAGAAGAGACAACAGATTTGAGGCGGATTGCTGACTTTGGCGTGAATTAGATGGGACCAAGACACGTGGAATGAAATGATTAAGGCACGGACGAAAGAACAGCAGCATTCCAACGGCGAGTGGAAGAGACAGCCAACAGATGAGCGTGCCTCGATTGCACAGCAGGCAAAGGCTTTGCTGAGTGGGAAAGAGCAGTGGAAGACAAGCAACAGGTCCTTGTGGGTGGACGATGGAGAGGCGAAAGAGGTCGAGAAGGATGTGTCGTTGCCCAAAGATTCCGAGTAACGTGCTGGGTAGGGTCATATACGGTTTGTACATATGTGTAAGATATGTGGGATTGGCAAAAGCATGTTCACGACCAAGCAAGGAATTCTACTGCGTCTTGAATGTGAGGTCACTTAGCCTCGCTTCATGTTAGCTGAAACATATTTCCGGAGCGCTTCGGACACGGCTGGTAGGACTTGTTTAATTGCGGTATGCAAGCGGCATACCACAACAAACGAACCCTCCAGGTGATGTCGCTCACAAGTACACTCGCCTCGCAACACCAATCAACATCTCAACCTTCTCCCTCACCACCCCCTCGTCACCCCCCAACCTCCCCACTTCCTCCACAAACACCCTCCTCGCCCTCTCCACTTCCTCCTCCCTCATCTCCTTCACCGGATACAGTCCATTAGCATTCCCCACCACCTTCTCCCACATCTCCTTCACCTTGTCCCCTTTGACATCCGTATCACTCTCCCTATAAACCCTCGTCCTAAAGACCTTCTCCACTTCCAACTTCGCTTCTCCACTTCCCTCCTTCGCTACATTCAGAATCAGCTCTTTGATCGAGTCCTCGTCTTTTATCCAGCGTCTGTCTACAACCCGCAAATCAGGACGGACTGAAGAGATGGCTCGATTGGGGAGGTCTTGGAGGGGGGAGGAGCCGGGAGCTGGGACGTCGAAGATTAGGATGCCGTCTGGCTTCTTGACGTAGGTGGCCCAGTGTGCGAGGATTTGCTCGAGGCTTTTGGGAGCTGGACTGGTGCTGGAGGTAGACTGAGATGCAGGCTGGAATTGGGCAGAAGCAGGGACGCCGAGGAGAGGGATGCAGGAACAGCAAGTGATGATATCGTAAGAATCCTTCCAGACAGTAGTGAGAGAAGCGAGGTCGGTGATATCGTGTTGCCAGAATCTGACCATGAGTCCGATGTCCGCATGGATTTGTTCAGGCGAACTGGCCAGCTTGTCGCGGGCGACAGAGAGCGAGACGTCCGAGATGTCGATTCCATGGACTGTCATACCTGGTGGGAACCAGGTACGGCGGGGATCTCTGGTTCTTTTCACTTCCTGTGTGCGTTTGTGGTATTCCTGGAATAGGGAGAAGGTGACCATGCCGGTGCCGCATGCTAGATCGAGACAGCGGATGTAGGTGGTGGGAGAGGGGTCTTCGACGAGGGATAAAGCGGTGGTGGCGAAGTCTTGGGCTAGGGGGACGTGGAAAGAGGTGGGCTCAGAGTCGTAGGTTGGGGCGCGGGTGTTGTAGAAGTTGCGGATCTGGCTGTCGAAGGATTGTGAGGATGAAGTCATTTTGGATGAGTTGTTTCTGGTTTTTGTCTAGGTGGTACACGAGGTACTCCCTGGTTTAAATAGCAGCTGGAAGTGTTTGTAGTCCGGTTTGTGACGTGAAAGGGAAACCACGAGAGAGGCAAACCACAAATGTTTTGAAGGACTACATACTTTCGACTGATATTCTCATGAAATGGAGAGCAGGCACCTGCAGTGATCACAAAAGGCCTACTATCGATGTAAGACGAAACGGCAGTCCAAATGAGGAAGTCCGAAGATGCGGAGATACCTAAAAATCGACTGCATGGCGAGCTGAATCTCAATCATTGGACTTCAAATCGCACATTTCAGAGACTGGAGAATCATGTAGAAAAGATTTTAACAGTGACCAACAATGAATTCCACAGCCGCTCACCAGTATTCAAAGCCAAAAAGAAAATACATACATGTTCTGCTCTAAAAAAGCACACCACCATCCCAGATGAAAGCGTCGATGGGAACCTAGAGGAAAGGTGCAGCTGGGAATCGATTTTGCCGAGGTCGCAACCCTCAGAAAAACACATACCAACCGGCCTTCAACCCATTCAGCTTTCATCGACCGCCCAAACGCGGATCATGCATGCAATCCCGTGTTCCCTAGATTCAGAATCTTCTTTCACATTAGGCCTGAACGTAATCGCACGATGGCTGTAGACACACGACCTCAAAAACGTGCACCAAGGAACTCTACCAACACCACCAACATGAAGAATCGTCCAAAATGTCCACCCCAATTCTCTACCACGACGAATCCCTCACAACCTTCATCCTAGATATCCCGCGCTCCCTCGAAATAGCCCAACTTCTCCCTCACTCTCCGGGAACTTCCAGACCCCAGGAACTGCCTTCTCGAAGAATTGTCTCCAGCAAAGCACTTCAGAATCCATACCTTTCGCTAGAACCCAAGTCCGCAAAAGCTGCTGCGAAATTGGGCTTTGATCAGGCTGAGAGTATCGATATGCTTCTATTGCAGAAGCACGTCCAACTGTCATTCGAAGCAGCGAAGGAGGAATTTTCAGGCCCGTGGTGTCTGCCTCGGATCACACCCGACGATCTTGCTGCACATCACGAAGAATCACCATCATCAAAAAGCCACGCTCACAAGAGAAGAAAGCCAAGCCCATCATCTCAAGAATCAGAAGACAACGGGAAACAGAACGACGCCTCATCTGTCAATAAACCAAAATCTCCACCCAAGCCTTTGAATCTCACCGCTCCAGCACCACCCGAATTCCACCAAAACCACACCCCCTCCCCCAAAACCCTCACCATCAACGCCCAAACCCACTTCATTCCCCCATTCTCCGCCTTCCTCAACGGCTCCCTCACCACCACGCTCCCACACCTCCTCTCCCTCACACCAATCCCAAAAGCCCCACTCATCCTCCTCGACCCACCCTGGCCCAACCGCTCCGCACGCCGCAAGAGCTCCTACAAAAGCTCCAACCACGAATCCCTCGCCAACCTCTCTTCCCTCCTCTCCTCCCTCCCCATACCCCAACTTCTGATACCTGAGAATAGTCACGTGGCGGTGTGGATCACCAACAAACCCGCTTTTCGCGAACTGGTACTAGGAAACAGCGAGCAGGCGGGATTGTTTGCGCAGTGGGGCGTGGAACTGGTGGAAGAATGGGTTTGGTTGAAAGTCACCGAAAGCGGTGAAGTCGTGGGAGATATTGCGGGGCGAGTGAGGAAGCCGTATGAGGTTTTGTTGATTGGGAGGAGATGTGGGAGTACGGGGGATAGCGAGGATGTTTATGGCGACGGGAGAACGTTGAAAAGAAGAACCATCATGGCTGTTCCTGATGTGCATAGTCGGAAGCCGCATCTGGGGGTTTTGTTCGATATGCTGCTGGGAAGACCTGAGGATATGCATGGTGATGAGGGGAAGCAGGGTTTCAAGGGTTTGGAGATCTTTGCAAGGAATTTGGCGGCGGGGTGGATGGGTTCGGGGGATGAAGTGGTTAAGTTCCAGGAGGAGAATTGGTGGGTTGATGGTTGAGCCGAGACGATCATCGAAGAGACTACGGGTTTTGTTCTGATAGGTCCTCAAACAAGGGGCGTGACAGGGAAAGCTGCTTGAGCATCACTGGAACTTGGAGGAATTCGGGAAGGAATCGCGCAAGACTTGTACTTGTGACTGATCAGACTGAAAGGGGTTGAGATTTCAGACATTTTACCGAGTGGGTGAGCTGTGTCACTTGCCATAATTGACCAGCCAAAAGAACATGGACACACACTGGCTACGATCAGTGCCCCGTCACGTGGAGAATCAGGGTCGTCAGTCGACGCGAAATGGGCACATGTGAGGATGGCAGAAGAAGCAGATCATAATAGTGATCATACAAGATAGAATTCGTCATCTATCCCCGGTTGAGCGTATTCCCAGAGCCCCTATATTCAGATTAGCACAGCCAAATGAAGGTAAAATCGCCCGAAACTTACCTAGGATTAGCCTCCACGTATTCATCCCACTCCCTCGCCTTCATAGTCTCAGCATCCGCCTTCTCATAATTATCCTCATCGGGCTCCGGCGGCACCCCACTAGCCTCACCACCTCCCTCAATAATGCCTCCCCTCCTCCTCTCTTCCTCCAAATACTCATCAATCGTCATAGTCGGCAGGTTATGTCCCGATCTGAAAACTCCCTGCTGTAACGTCTGTCGGGTATCAAGCAGCGTGAACGGCCGTAGCGGTTTGCCAGCTGAATTCAAGATAGGTCCCGACTGGTTTGCCATAAAATCCCGTAACGGCCTGTCCAGTCTCTCGGAATAGTCGCTTCCGTCTCGTATGCCGTTGCGTTCTCTGTAATCTCGTTCCAGCGCCTCTGAGCCTTCGGGATGAGGGGGTGGAGCCATGGCTAAGACTTCGAGTTCGCGGTTAATTTGCTCGAGGTTTTGGAAGGTGTTGTGGGTGGCAAGTGCCAGGGCGGCTAGGTTCAGTTCGCGCACTACATCATCGTCTCGCTCGGCGTATGCAGGATTCCTGTACAGGAACTTGGAGCTGTCAGTTTGTGACACGAGGTTTGGAGGTCATGGATTGTGTACCTCAAGTTTCTGCTTCAGCTCTTTCTCTCGCTTGAAATTGGCTATCTTGGTATTCCTTTTCGCGTTGGGATCTGTGGAAGAGATGGTGGAGAAGGTGGTTGGGTTTTCGTTGTAAAGCTCGTACAGCTTCTTGTCTGGTTGTGAGAGCAGGGCATAGTGGTCGATGAGATTCAGGTAGCGCTCGTATGCTTGACGGGATTTCTGCAGAACGGCCTTGCGGTCGACGTCGGTCACTCTCGATATCAGGTCTCCCAGGCGGTAGTTGATCTGTAGGTATCTTGCGCATTATTAGGAACAAAGTCGCATTCAGTGAGCTCGAACGAACATACTGAAGATCGCCGGACGCCACATCGTCGACAGTTTCATTGGGGCTGAAGACGGAGAGGCGCTCAACAAGATCGCGGCATACCTCGTAGGCGGAGATAGTAGCAGCGAGATTTTGCCTGTATTGGAAGGAATTGCTGTCAGTGGCGGACTCGACTTCTTTTCTCTTCGTCTCGGCGGTCTGAAACAGAGCTCCCAGATTTTCTTCCGCCATAGCTTGCTTCGTTTTTGAAGAAGGCGCAGACCGAGTTGCCGGGATTCAGAAGAAGTCGCTACTCCGGGCGCAATATCGACAAGCACGGATGGTATTGGCGCGTTGAGTGTGGTACTTCAAACACCACCAGGCAGGACGAAGGTGGACAGCTTCGCACTGACAACTTCACGCCCACAGCTTCGCAAATCGCATTGAAGCAGCTTCAATTCGGCCTAATAACACGCTAATGACGCAAGCGGGGCAGCACTTTAGCGACGCGTCTCCCTACGCGAACCTGCGGAGCCTACCCGCCAGCATAAAACCACAACCTCTCCAGGTCAACCTCTACCATCTCCAACTCTCTCCAACTCTCACCAACAACAACAAAACTTCAACAGTCAAGTCCCTCCAATTGAACACCAGCTTCAACACCAACAACCAATTCTCTTGCGCAACAACAACAACAACATCCATTGGCACTTGGAAAGTCTCAAGACAATAATCACTGCAATTGCGCAGATTGACAACGGCGCCTCGAGCTACTGTCATTACAGAAGCCCGCCGTTGGCGCACTCTCCCGAGTCAACCGCCGCGAGTGCGGTCTGCTGTCGTTTCCGTTTGACAGCCACTCTCGTTTCCGTCATCTGCCGTTTGCTGCGACAGCAGCCGAGACTGGCGACAGCAGCTCCCGCCTGCAGCATCAAGCATCGTGCATGACACTTCGTTTGCTACTGAACTAACCATGGCGCCAGCACTACTTATTGACTTCGGGGATGCCGCTGAGGAGCCCTCATCTCCTCTCTTGTTCTCCAACGCCTTGATTCCCAATCCCTGGAGTGCCAAACCTTCGAAGAAAACCCCCAAACCTTCCAAGGATACTTCCATTACGCCAAGTCTCTTTGATCAGCCCACTCAAATATCGAAAGCCACTCAAGAGAGCCTGGCTCTACTTGATGCTTCGTTCGGTTTCAACGAAGGTTATCGCCGCTCATCCTCAACTCCAAGCCAAGCGAGCAGTGACGGCCCTTTCTTCGACGACATCATGGCTCCCGCAGCTGTAGCACAGCCAGTGGTAGTCCCACCTCCCCAGATCAATGTTCAGGCCCCCCAGGTCAGTGTTCAGCCTCGGCAGATCAAGGTTCAACCTCAAGAAATCAAGGTCCAACCTCCCAAAATCAAGGTCCAGACTCCCCAGATCAATGCCCAATCTTCGCAGATCAAGGTCCAATCTCAGCAGATCAAGTCCTCGAAAGCACATCCGGCAACGGCCTTGGCCACCAGAACTGCCGAAGAAGTCGCCGAGGACTTGAGAAATTCCAGTCGCAAGTTCGCTCGATCAGCCAACACTGAAGCTGACGGAACCGATGCTACCCCCGAGACCACTACCGGAAATCGCGGCAATGGCGCTAACCAAGCAGATACTCCTGACGTTCAAACACGTGATGCGATCGAGGAAGAACCCGACTACGATACGGAGTCCGAAGATGAGATCATGCCGGTACTCAAGCCCAGTCTGCCATCTGAGAACCGACGGAGACAAAATGCCATCTTCGAGAGTCACATGCGTCAAAATGTTTTGCAGAGAGTGGAGGAAGCATCCAAGATCACCACGAATCTTGCAGATGAGAAGCTGTCCACTAGGCAATTGATGCAGAGGGCCGAAGGTCAGAAGATCATTTCAAGCCCCCGCGACTACCAACTCGAGCTTTTCGAAAAGGCAAAAGAGCAGAACACGATCGCTGTTCTCGACACTGGATCTGGAAAGACTCTCATTGCCGTCCTACTTCTCAAACATGTCATCGATCAGGAGCTCGAGGACCGCGAGCAGGGCAATCCCCATCGCATTTCTTTCTTTCTCGTTGACTCCGTTTCTCTCGTATTCCAACAGCACGCGGTGTTGGAGGCCAATCTTGACCAAAACGTCGAGAAGTTCTGCGGTGACATGGGCTGTGACCTATGGGACAAGAACTTGTGGACCAAGCAGTTCTCGAAGAACATGGTCATTGTCTGCACAGCTGAAGTACTCTACCAATGCCTTCATCATGCATTCGTTACTATGAAACAGATCAATCTCCTCATCTTCGACGAAGCTCATCATGCTAAGAAGAACCATTCCTATGCACGCTTGATGAAGGACTTCTACGCTTCTGAGATCAAGGAAAACAAGTTGTCTTTGCCTCGCGTGTCTTTGCCTCGCGTCTTTGGCATGACTGCGAGCCCCGTTGATTCGAAGACTGACATCCAAGAGGCAGCTAAGGAATTGGAGACTCTTCTTCACTGTCGAATCGTCACTGCTTCGGATGCTAGTCTCTTGAAGTATGTCGTTTCAGAGAAGAAGGAGAGGATAGTCACTTACCGTCAACTTGAGCGAGAATTTGAGACACCACTCTATCGGCTCATGAAGCAGAAGATCGGGGACAACAAGGTCATGCACAAAGTTTTTGGCATCGCCAAAGAAGCCTCTTCGCAACTCGGTTCATGGTGTGCCGATAGGGTCTGGGCACATGCCCTGGGAGATGAAGAAGTGAAGAAGATCGAAGAGAAGATCGAACGACTGAACCAAGCGAGCCGGACCCCGGTTCACCCAGACGTTATTGAGAAGCAGATCAAAGAACTTAGGCAGGCGCAAAACATTGTCAGGTCTCAGGAATTCGGCGAAGTCACGTACAACGTGGAGAGTTGGACCTCCGAAGTTCTGTCGAGCAAGGTTATGACACTGATGCAAGCCTTGCAGGAGCATTTCGAGAGGCCGACAGACAGCAAGTGCATCGTTTTCGTCAAGTACAGGTACACGGCAAAGATGCTGACCGAGGTCTTTCGCCAGCCCCATGTTGCAGGTGCTAATCTCAGGGTTGCACCTCTGGTGGGTACCCGGAGTGGCGAGTCTGGTGATTTGAACCTCTCGTTTCGAGAACAGGTACTCACCATGCTGAGGTTTCGAAAAGGAGAGGTCAATTGCTTGTTCGCTACTTCTGTGGCCGAAGAAGGACTTGATATTCCCGACTGCAATCTCGTCATCCGATTTGACTTGTACAGAACAGTGATTCAGTACATTCAATCGAAGGGAAGAGCCCGACAGACAAACTCTCGCTTCTTGCACTTTATCGAGGCAGGCAATAGGTCTCACGAGTCGAGGGTCCACTATGTAGTCCGCGAAGAAAAGAAGTTGCGCGAATTCTGTCAGGGGTTGCCACCAGATCAACTCCTTATGGGGAACGACCACGACCTGGATTACTACTTAGCCAAGGAGAAAGGACGCAGAGGTATGTTTAGGGGTTTTTTTTTGTCTTCCCTCGCACTACAGATTTCATGCTGTATGCTCTCTCCATGACTTTACCCCGTTTTCCCCCGGTCACTCCTAATCATGTCATTTCCAAACTCCGGCCGGTTCGAGTTGTTCTGTGTATTATACTTACTTGAATTTAATCTAGTCCACACAGAGCAATCGACAGGAGCGAAGTTGACTTACAGAATGTCCATCATGGTTCTGGCCAATTTTGTCGCAAGCCTGCCGACTAGTGCCGAGATCAATCTACATCCAGAATACACCTTGAAATACCAGGACAAATTGTTCACCGCTGAAGTCACGCTTCCTGAAGGTTCGCCAATCCCCAGGGCTGTAGGCAAGCCGGCCGGGTCGAAGCAAGTTGCCAAGTGCTCAGCCGCATTCGAGGCCTGTCTACGCCTTCGCGAAGGTAAATTCTTGGACGAGCATCTCCTGCCTATCTTTACGAAGCAGCTGCCTATTATGCGTAATGCAATGGTCGCTGTTGATGACAAGAAGAGAGAACAGTATGAAATGCGAACAAAGCCGACCTTGTGGTCCCAGAGAGGTATTCCAGAAGAGCTCTTTTTGACGGTCATCAAGCTTGCGAACCCTGAGAATTTGGACCGTCCGTCGCAGCCTTTGGGAATCTTGAGTAGGTCTCCTCTTCCAGATTTCCCCTCTTTCCCGCTTTTCTTCGGGAAAGGCCGCCAATCGTCGGTACTTCTTGAGTCTCTCAAACAGAGCATCAAATTCGAACCTGCGATCATGGACAAGGTACTGGCATTCACCCTTCGCATTTTCCTGGATGTTTTCAGCAAAGACTACAAAGCTACTGCGGCAGACATGCCCTACTTTTTCGTTCCGATCAAAGAACAGCCTCAGAATGTCTACCAGACAATTAACCGGATCGATTGGGAGGTGGTTGATTTCGTATTTGAGAACAAAGATCAACAGCACAAGGATCAGCCTGAGGATTTCTTCGAGGACAAGTATGTCGCTGACCCTTACGATGGCTCTCGGAAGCTGTGGGCGGTCAAGGTAACCCACGACTACAAGCCACGAGACCCCGTGCCACCGAACACGGCTACTCGTAAGAGTGGAAGGAACAAGTGCAATGACAGCATCCTTGAGTACAGCTGTAGTCTTTGGGCCAACGCTCGTGGGAAAGTTCGAATGGACGACAACCAACCAGTCTTCGAGGCCGAATACATCTCACTGAAGAGGAATCTGCTCGACGAGACTGCTCCGGTGGAATCCGAGGGTCCGACCAAATGCTTCGTTTGCCCCCAGTTCATGGTCTTCTCAGCAGTAAGTGTGTTGTTTCCGACCGATATGCCATTGCTAATGTTGTCCAGTTGCCTACCAAGATCGTTGCAATGGCATACACCCTTCCAGCCATCTTTCACCGCGTCGAAAGCTACATGATTGCCTTGGAGGCTTTTGACTTGCTCCACTTGAAAGTCAGCGCCGACATTGCTCTGGAGGCAGTCACCAAGGACTCGCACAACACCGACGAACACGGCCAAGAGCAGATCAATTTCCAAAGAGGCATGGGTAACAACTATGAGCGTCTGGAGTTCATTGGAGATACCTTCCTCAAGATGGCCTGCGGTATTTCGGTCTTTACTCTGCATCCGACGGACAACGAGTTCTCGTATCATACCCAGCGAATGCTGATGATCTGCAACGGAAATCTCGGAGGTGTTGCAAAGAAGCTCAAGCTCTATGAGTACATTCGCTCCAATGGCTTTGACCGGTGAGTGTCTCCCATCTTATGATCTTCCGGATAACCGCTAACTTGAGTAGTCGCCAATGGTATCCTGAGGGGCTGATTCTCACGAAAGGAAAGGGAGGCACGTCGCGAAAGACCCACAGCTTGGGCGACAAGACCATTGCTGATGTCTCCGAGGCTATCATCGGTGCTGCTTATTGCATGTACCGTGACTCCAATAACATGGACATGGCAGTTAGAGCCGTCGCCGAAACCGTGTGCAGCGAAGATCATCCCATGATCCAATGGAAAGATTACTACGAGCACTACGAGATTCCCAAGTGGCAGAAGCAGCTTTGCTCAGCGTCGCAGAGAGACATGGCTGCGCAAATTGAGAAGAAACACCCCTACCATTTCAACTACCCACGTCTGCTTCGCTCGGCTTTCTTGCACCCTTCGCACACGTACAGCTCTGAGGGGATTCCTAGTTACCAACGGCTCGAGTTCTTGGGAGACGGTCTGCTCGATCTTGCCAGCATGAACTACCTGTTCTTCAACAACCCCGATAGGGATCCTCAATGGCTCACCGAGCACAAGGAGCCCATGATCGGCAACAAGTTCTTCGCCGCTTTGGCATTCCATCTCGGATTCCACAAGCACATGCGCTCCATGGGCGCCCTGATCCAGAAGCAGATCCGCGAATACGTCGACGAGATCTCCGAAGCCCTCGATGAAGCCAAGAAGGAAGCCGTCGCCGCCGGCAAGCCCGAGTCTGAATACCGCCGCGACTACTGGCAAGCCACCAAAGACGGCCCCAAGTTCCTCGGTGACCTGGTCGAAGCCTACGTCGGCGCCGTCTTTGTCGACTCCGGTTACAACTTTGCCGAAGTCGAGAAGTTCTTCAACATGCACATCCTGCCGTTCTTCCAAGATATGACGCTGTATGATGGCTACCACAGCAAACACCCGATGTCGTGGCTGTCGCACTTCTTGAATGACGATATGGGCTGCATGCAGTGGAAGGTGTTCCATCAGCTCATGCCGGATCTGATGGATGGCACGAAGCCGTTGGTCAAGGCGGCGGTTATGGTGCATAGTACCATCGTGGCGACGGATGAGCGCGAGAGTTCGAGGTATGCGAAGGAGGCGGTGGCGAAGAAGGCAAAGGGCATGCTGCAAGGCATGAGCTTGCCGGACTTCAGGGAGGAATATGGCTGCGATTGCCGCGATGCGGGCGTGGTTAAGGAGGGCGAGGATTTGATGGAGGTGGAGGAGTACGAGGATGGGAAGGTGGTGGTTGATGATGTTGATAAGGTGGTTTAGGGAGGGTTAAGGAGGTAGCGTTGGTGGTTCGGCGGCGTTACGGGGAGTGGGAAAAGGGATTTGAGGACAATGGATATGGATCGCGGCGTTCGTGGGAGCGTGAATTTCGGCATTTCGATGGATGGCGCTCTTTCATAAGCTCTCGCATTGTGGATTTCACAGGGCGGTCTTCGACGCATGGATACCTAGGATTGAAATGGCGCAGCGTTCCCTAGATCATTAGCGTTCAGTCTTTCAGCGAAATAATCATCGCTGTCTTTCTCGAATTCAGCGTTCATGAGTGATGAGTGACGACGATGTTACCTTAGTCTGCTATTATTCACGATGTTTCGACGACGAATCCGTTTCGCTTGTTGGCTTCAAGTCCATCAACCCCAAAAGGTCGGATGGCAATAGAAACTTTCCGAGTCGTCGTACTCCGAGCATGTAAACAGATCGACATATACTTTTTTTTTTTTGGATTTTTCGCACGCCTCCCTCCGTCATCGGAAGCAGGTATGTCACCAGCTGTTCGAACTACACAGGTTGATGCTTGCTCCCCAGTGCACATACTTTCCTTTCTAGTAGAGTATTAAGTTTTTCGGTAGACGCGCCGGGAGCGACTATACTTGGCAGTTGGCACGGCCATTTGATGTCTCGCTGGAGCCGTGCAGGCATGTTTCGACACCATCTGTTCATAGCGTTAGGAGGACGTTTTGTCTTGGGTTCCATGGGACTTTCGGAGCTTTCGGACTGCTTTCATTCGCTGGCGGCTTCGTTCCGGTTTTTGGGTTTCGCCGTGCCAGCGCAGTTACTACTATATGTCTATGGTGATATGTATGTTCCACAGGTTTCAATCTTCCCCAGTTGTTCATCCGGGCTGGAATAACGGCTCCAGTGGTTTACGTATTGCTACCACGTGTGTGGAGATTTATGAGGGAGCTGGGAAGTGAGCGATCTGAACTGGAGGTGCATGCAGTTTCTGGACTCCATGTCTGGGGTGTTATCAATCAGATCAGATCAAGATCTGCATGTTGTATTTTCTGGACAGGGATGCCAATCAAGATTACATTTTTGTTGGTCCTCAAGCTCTGGGCGTCTGGATCTTGTGTGCACGGTTTATAAACTTCGTTCTAATGGTTAGGTATATGTGGGTAGTTACATCGGATTATAAGGCTTCGGGAACAGCCTGCGGACCAATGGAAGTGTCTCAAGTTACACTCGGGACTTTTTGTTTGGAAATCTTATTCTTACTTTTTAAGGAGGATTGGGATTTTGAATCCGGTGTACAACACAGCTCAAGGGACTGGAGACTCAGACACAAGGGAGACCCGAGAGCTTCTCCGCGGGTATGTGTGACTGTCGGGCATTGCGTCACAAAGCTGTATGTAGCTATCCCTGTTACATTTTGCGGCAAGCTTGATTTTTTGCGAGAACGTGCTTCCCGAGTCTGATACCCGGAAACTCATTGAATCTCGTGAAGATCTACGATTGTACCTGAATGATATTATTTTTTCTCACAAATTAAATATCCAATTAATTGACAAACTCGTTCGACGAGCCGCAAAAGCACTTTGGTTGAGTTGATAGAGTTCAATGTTCCAGTCGATGATATCCGTAAGCCAAGCCCGTGGGTCTGGAGAGCTGTGCTGAGCCGGGATCTACATGTAGTGCGCACGGTGCGCCTAGCGACATTGTGGGGCTTTAATGTGACGGCAGCGTCATAGACTTTCTCTCTCTCTCAATAATTGCCATGTTCAATACTGTGCACGGCGCGCCACGCTTTCGACCAATTATTGGTGCGCATAGGTTTATACAATGCTATAAATTAAAATACTATACTTTCGCGACCGCTCCTCCGGTCAAGAGCTTTGCTCTCTTCCTGCGTCGCGGACCCGAAATAGCTAGGTGGCTATAGCTAGCTGGCTAGCTGTGGCTGGTATAATTGGCCGTGGCTGGCTGGCTGTGGCTGGGGACGCTGCTTATGACGTCACCCCCTAAATCATTTCCGCAAGCAGGCAAAGTGGGCCCGACGACCCTACGTAGGTCGGGATTTCTGCGGGTAACCGGCAAATCGTTTTTCCCTGCACTGGATAGTCTTTCGTCCGACCTCGTTTCCAACACCGTTTTCAGAGCGACAAGGCGCCGATCCAGGAGCGAAATGTCCGCTACCACCGCAGGGAGCCGTTTGTCGATGAGCCGTATGGAGCTTTACCCGAGTGATGCTCGCCGCCGCTTGAGGTCGTATTGAGGCTCTCGCTTTGGCTTATTGCGACTCTATCTTTGCAGCAAGAGAATGGGACTGGACTCCATGTTTGCGGAAATGCAACTGAGCCTGCGCTCTCTGACTCGTCCGGAGCTCTGATGTATTACTGTTTGTCGTGCTGTCAACCTCCGGTCAGTGCAACCCCAGCTTCGACGTGGATCCCAAGCATCCGCCCCTTTGGTGACTTGGTAAGTTGGTCTCGCTTTCGTTTCTTTCAACCAGTTCACCACTTGTTCCCACGCTGCAGGAACCAGGATCCCGTTTCCGGCTGCCAGCACACTGCATCTACATGCTACGGGACGGGACTGCTAACGCAGATACAATCCCGCAACCATCTCCGGGCCCTGGCTCCCCCAATCACCGTCGAACTGGCCCCCGGTTGTCTCATAACATCATCCCCATGTGGGAGACTTTCGTCCGGCCTCGTGCTACTGTGCTACCCAGCCGCCCCAGCTCGACTACTACCGCTATTGCTCCGATCCAGCAGGGGCAAGTGTCCATGACAAATGGAGTCGAGCACGATCCAAAAAAGTCGAGTCCAATATGGACGTCATGCAGGTAGTAGCTGTCCGCCACTACGTCAGTGTTTTTCTGACCGAGCTGTCGTGTATATGAAGAGCTTCCCAGCTCAAAGCTTGAGTTTCTCCAACCCATCTTGTCTCGGTCAACTCACCCAAGATGTTTTCCAGAGCCGCATACGCAGCTGCCCTTGTGGGAGCTGCTGTTGCTGTACCCGCCCCATACTCTCCTCTTCCATACTCTTACAACCAAGAGCCTTCCGTCGAGGCCGCGAAGGCTTCGTCATATGCCTCTGTTGCTGGAATTCCAGTGACTGAGCTGCCCGGCGCCACCGTCCCTGTTGCTCCCGTCATCAGCAGTCAGGTCACCGGGGCTACCTCCCATGGCCCATACGCGGGTCCCGCCCCAACCACCACGGGTGCCGTTGCGAACGAGCCTGCTGGGACCGCTATTCCCATGCTCCCACCAAACCCAACTGCCCTCATCTACAACCCCAATGGCGAGTTGAACAATCAGGAGCCAATTCCTTACCAGCCCGCTGGTGGACTTGGAACCAATGGCACCGAGCCCGTCTACCGCGTTCAGTCCGACTTCGACTACGAGTCTATTCTCCTCGGTCTGTACCAGGAGTGGATCGAGTTGGATCTTTTCCACAACATTTTGGCTACCTTCAGCAAGGAGGACTTCGAGGAGGCTGGTTTGACTGAGTCTGATATGTTCTTGATTGAGTTCATGGTATGTGTGCACACATTTATCGATCTTTCAGGAGGCAACCGCTAACAAAATTCCCATAGGCTGACCAAGAGTCTGGACACGCAACTCTTTTGAGCAACTTGCTCGGCGGCCCTGGTGGCGCAACCCCCCAGTGCACCTACAACTACCCATTCACCACTGTCCGAGAAGCCTTCGACTTCACTCAGAAGCTCACCCGCTTCGGTGAGTCCGGTGTCTGGGGTTTCCAAGCTCACCTCGACTCCCGCGAGGTTGCTCAGATGCTCGACCAGTCGATTGCCACCGAGGCCCGCCAGCAAATGATCTTCCGTCAATTCGGTGGTCTCTTCCCCATGCCCGTCTGGTTCGAGACCGGTATCCCACAATCGTGGGCCTGGACTCTTCTCGCTCCCTACATCAGCGAGTGTCCCGCCGACAGCAAACGCCTCGCATGGCAAAACTTCCCCGCTTTGAACGTCCTCAACCCTCCCAACAGCGCCCGCCGCAACGCCACCCAATCCGGCTTCAACGAGACTTCTGGATTCGGCCCTGCTGCCCCAGCATCTGACGCTGCTGCCAAGGCTGATGGCGACTTCTGCCTCGAGACCAACGCCACCGGCTACAGCTGCCAAGCCAGCATCTCGCAGAACCGCTCGATCCCTCTCTCCTACCCCGGCCGCGAGGTCTTCCTCGAGTGGGAGGAGCCTGGCAAGCCAGTTGGACCCAACAACTCGTACATCACCAACACCACCGCCAAGGGCTGCGCCGAGTTCGTCGTCTGGGTTTCCCAGCTCAACGTCACCTACTCACCGCTCACGAACGTCTCGCAGAAGGATGGCATGTGGTATGGCCAGACCATCCAGCCTGATGTTTCCACCTACGAGGGAGACCCAGCCATCAACGGTACCATGTTCATTGCTATCACCGAGAACGATCAGTTCTACACTGCGTTCAACTTGAGCATGATTAACCCTCACGTTATCGCTGGTCCTTATCTCTACCAGGCTGGCTAAGCGCATCGCTTGCTTTTGGGCGAATATGCGGAGTTGGGGCTGAGATTGGGGAGGACGTAATGATCATATAAGGCATGTAGCATAGTGGGAGTGAGTTGGGGACGAGGAGTATGGATGAATGGGATGAATGGATAAAGATAGGATGATTGGGGTGTATTTGGGGGTGTAAATAGAATTACGATACAGGATGTCTAATTTATAATTCGATCCAAACTATCTTCAAACCTCATTGCCCGCTCGTCAATTTGATGTGATTTATCTTGCTTGAGCAACTTGATGTGATTATCTTGCTTGAGCCAAGCCATGTATTCTGGACATTATCACATGAATGACAGTGACAGCATCTTCCCTTATTTGCCCTCAACAAAGCAACGTCTGAGAGCTAGAAGACAAGGCCATTTGACCATTCAAAGCATACAAGTTACCCATGTGAGCAAGACAGAAGGGAATCAGAAGAGAACCCCCGAAACAAATTCTAGGTACAATTCCAATAATTCCAATCGAAAGATTCGTAGCGTCATCATTCTCTCAAGTGCTTGGGAGGACTGTGACAACATACCAGGCCGACCCCCAAACAGGCCGACCCTCAAGGCGATTGAAGAAAGGGAAAGGATTAAGGAAAGCTGATAGCCTGGTTCTGTTTCAGACCTTTCAGTTTTCGCCCCCGCGTCGGACGCGGTTGGTTGAGAACGAAGGGTCTGAAGGGTCTGAAGGGGGCGTTCTTGGCAGATGGTTGCGGAATTCGTTTGAGGGAGGGTACGGCGGAGGGCACGGGGGCCTATGGGTAAGGGAGGGAAATGGGGTTTGTAGACTACCTAGGTAGGTGTGGAAGAAGTGAAGAACTGAAGAAGAGGCTGAAGTGATGTGCTGGGGGGGAGGAAGACGATGGTGCGTGCGTGGGGATGGGTGGGGTGAGTGAAAGGCTTGCGGCTTTGTGAGGAGGCGCACTGATTGAGTCAGTGGGGATAAATTGGATAATGAGAATGAGAATGGGAGTGATGAGTCGATGACGGGTATGTAGTGGGAAGTGAGGGTGCGGGTGTGTGATAGTAGGAAGCAAGCAGGACAGGAGGAAAGTTTCTAGACAATACTTGGTTAGGTTTTCAGCGATGGCGGTTTGGATGGAGTTGTGCTACCATTTCGCGACACGAGCGCCGCGTATTTCTTGCCGGCGGGAGATGGGGATGGGGGGGCGAGACTCCGATAAGTCAATACGAAGGTGGGTTGGGTTGTTTGTTGCTTTACGGCTGCCTTTCTCAAGCGGCGGGAGACACTCAGACGGGCAGCGCTAGCGTTGAGAAACGGGTTCTGAACGGTTAGGTGAGGACGCGGGTTCCTTTGTCCAAGCGGGAGAAAAGGGGAATTTTGTTTCTTGAGAGAAGGCAGGCGGTCTGTGTGTGTGTGTGTGTTTTCGGCAGGTGCATGGCATCGAACTGAAGTGTTTTCGGACGGGTGACAGTGCATAGCATCGAACTGAGGGAACTTCTGCCGAGTCGTGAGGACGCGTGAAATCTTGGAATCTACGACTCGGGGACGGAGTCATGCGATGGAATGTAGAAATGGTTTTTGACACTTGACAGCAAGGTTTCGGGACTCGGGACGGGAGGAGATTTCCAAAGCTAGGTTTGGGAGAGAAGAGCCGTTGAATGGGCAATTGCAGCAGTTCGTTGCAAGTATTGCGCATCAATGGAGGCGATAAGGTAGCCGGTATTAATGCAATTGAGAAAGGCCTGAGAAATTCAAATGACAAACGGCGACTAGGCAGAGGAAAGGTCAAGGAAACTAGCTGATGGTAGAGTCTGAGAGATGGGGACAATATGGATGTGGAATCACAAACATTTCAATACCTCGTTAGTGAGAGAGCCGCTGGGCGGCAGTTTATCTGGAGCGCTGAGACTGTAGACACTTAAGTGATCAAACGACCTGGTACAAGGGAATAGAAGCCAATAATAGCCCAGTCCAAAACAGCAGTGATGCCCTGCTTTAGATTGACTATGTTGTCTTTCTATTCCCTTGTACCAGGAAACAAATCGCCATTCGTGTCTCCAGGCTCAGCTGGAGAATAAAAATGCAGGGGGAACACGTGGGTTCTTATACTTGAGAAAGGAGGTCTGTGCGTGAATTTTGCAAAAGGAGGTGCATTTGATTCAACTCTTACGAGTCGTGAGAGTTTGGGTCAAGACTCTGCGATTGAGTATCAAGAAATAGGGATGCCTAACAACAAGCATTAGGACAATGTTTAATAGGAGAGTTCCAAATGATAAATTCAAATATAAGAGCCATTGGCCAGCAGATTTGCATCACCGGCATTTCATCTCGAGTGTCAGAACGATTTTTAATACTAGTGGAGTCGTGTGAGGTGACGGTTTGGAAAAGGCAGAAGTCCAGTGTGATAGATCTACTTATCCCGACTTTGCTTTTTCGATGATGTTGTCAATCTCGGTGCCGGTGTCGAGAAATCGGTCTGGTTGATGATGGGTTTCCAGGTTGCAGACGCAAACAGGGCGAAGACGGCGGTGTGGCTGGATCCGTTTCTATACACGTAGACTATGATTTACACGCACCCCCCGTTTGCTACAACGCCACCCTCCGTCCCGCATCCTCGGCATCAGCTTCCCCACAATCTGCCGCTGCACTCCATGTCATACATAACCTTTTCTCTCTCCGCACTCCCAGATACCAAGCATTTTGCGGAGAAGCTCCTCCTTTCGCCCTCGCCATGTCACGCTCTGGCGAATGAACCTCAGGAAGGTCAGTCTCACGTTCCGAGATTCCCGTGCTGCATCTCCGTGTTCAAACTTGAGTACAACCTACGAATCTACAGTGCCTCGCCACAATATCAGAACAGCTGCGATCTCACAACCCGACGATATTCATTGTGCCAAATAATAACTTCTACCATTCAGCTTCGATAAGCCAGTCTTCATGTCATCGCTACCAAGACACTACGACATCTCCCAGATCTTCGCATCTGGCACTCCGCTCGACCCCCTTCCACAGCATGAACTAGACGCCGCCGCCATGTTCAAATCAAGACAGCCCTCGAGGCCAATGGTACGTCCACTCCATCAAACGTCCAAGAAACCAAACAACTGCACCGCTTTTCCTATCTTCTCCAATCCAACAAGCGATCTGGAGAAACAAGCAATGTATTTCAAAGCTAACTCCCTTCTCCTTACCCACAGGCCCCTCCCAAAACCTCCACCCCCCAATCCACCCCCCTAAACCAACAACCCTCCATCCCCCACCACACCACCACCACTCCCCCCCAATCCGCCACCTCCGCCCTCACCCCCGCCCCTCCATCCGCCCAAACCCAACCTCTCGCCTCCCTCTACACATCCCCATCCGCCCTATCCATTCCCCCAGCACCACGGTCTCAAATCGAAGCCCTGCCTCCCTCATCCACAGCCCCATCCCCAAACCACGCTCTTCGCTTGCATCCCGCATTGCGCCATCCAGTGTTCTTCTCGGGAAGATTACACAAAGCACCAAATGGCGTCTGGCCTGGCCTGAGTGTAAGCCCTGTTGCGGCGGGGTATGTGGTCAACGATGTTGTTGAGAGCGAGGTGGTGCGGGCTCGGCTCTAATCGTTGCAATTTATAAAGAGTTAGCTGGAGGGCACTGGAGGAAGTAACTGTGAATGGGATGATGAGTGGGCGGTCGATTCTGGTGCATGGTTCGTGATTGGTTGGCAGAGAAGGATGGCACGAGGGTTGGTATATGGAGGTCTGTGTGGCTACGAGGTTAAGAATAATCGTGTACACGCCTCAAACTCTGCCCGTTCTTTGGTACAAAAGCATATTGCCAGCCAGCAATGGACGTTGATATCTTGAAAAACATGAAAGAAACTGGTTTCCCAAAAGACCATTGACTACGTATTTCATTTTATTGATACCTATACAGTCCCCGTAACAAGACACATGCGTTACACAGCCAGGCATCTTCGAATCGAGCCAATAGACAAGTCACAAATATACACTGTTGCTCGCTGCGTACAACTATAAACCACTCAAAAACAGGGGCCTGCCGCCTTTCTCTACAAGAAGTAAAAACCGACATCGTCATCATGGCTTGCTTGCTTGTAGAGAAAGATCATCACTTACTTCATCACTTCCGCCTCCAAGAGTCCGAAAAGTGCAACAAAAAAAGTCCCAAAAAGAATTCGAGGAAAAAGTAGGCGTCGAACACGCGACTTTTGAACATCAGGGGCAAGACACAAATGGAAGAGTAAACTCAGCTTCGAGGCTAGGCCCATTGCGCCAATTAGGCCACTTTGCAGCCGATGTTCGATGCCAGTTGATTCATTGCTTCTCGGCCTACATATATGCAGTATTCATTCATTCCCTCCATCTTTTCAGGGGTAGTCACACCGTCTCTAGTCTCTGAATTGAATCGGCAGTCTTCCGCTGTGCTTATTTCGAAGATTGTGAATTGATATATGCCAAATACCTATAGATTATAGAAAATGCAGAAAATAGATACCAAGTACCAATAACGCGCTTGCTCGAAACTTCTTAACAAAAAATCTTAACATACCTAGGTATACAACCAGCGCCATCAAGTGCCAAATCACAAAACTCGCTGAAAATCGATCGAACATCTATTCAAACAAAGCTCTTCCTGACTGACTGACTGACTGAACAGCAAGTAGCAACACACATAGCGCACCGCCTTTTCTGCAAAAAACACATCAAAACACACATATGCCCTCATCACTCGTCATCCTCCCCATCGCCAACACACAACCTCAACGGCCTCCTCGCATACCAAATCCTCCTCTCCCTCTCCCCCCTCCTCGCCAGCACATCAACAAGATGTTCATCCCCCTGCTGCGCCTTCACCATCTCACCCTCCTCCCTCCTTTTCTCCTCATCCCAAATCCGCGCCTCCTCCACACTCACGCCCACCTCAAAAACGCCCCTGCAGAGCGCCACACACCCCAGTCTCACGACCCCCGTCTCCCCACTCTGCAGCACCTCCATCGCCCTTTGCAACACGCCATCCCAAGCAAACTTCTTGCTCAAGTCGAGCGCCACACTATTGCCAACCCTCTGATTCAAGCTCGGCTGTATGCGCAGGAAAGGATAAACCGGCTTCGGACTCCGGTTCGTGACGTGCATGACGAGTTGCAGAAACGCATCAGTTTCCACCTTCACAACCTCCTCAGAGCCACTGAGTGATTCCTCTTTCGCCAAGGCACCACCGCCCTCGACATCAATCTCGATTCCCACATCCTCCACAGCGAGCACCTCCACCATTCGCGGACTCAGTCGTAAAGCTCGCAAATCAATACTTCCCCGTCTCTCTGTGTGTATTTGCGCTTCCCTTTCGCGCTCAACAAGCTCGCCAGCGCGATCTTCAGCATGTCCACCGTCCACAACAGTGCGCCACCTCCCTTCCAAACAGCTGAGCAATTTCTCGCGCTGCCAAAATACCTCTCGTGCCTGTCTTTCGGCGTCTAGATTTACTTTACCGCGCGACACGACGAATTGGCGGGTGTGAGAGGCGTCGAGGGTGGGGATGGGGGCGTGGGGGTTGGGGAGGTAGGTACGTGCGATGGGGAAGGTTAGGCGGGCTGTTGTTGCTGGCTGGACGGTTTCGGATATACGGATTGCTTTATTTGAAGGATGGGATGGTGGTGCTGATGCGAAGAGGGATTTCGATAGGTTGGGTGGATCGGATGAAAGGGGTGAGACGGTGGGAGGTGTATAGGTGAGGTCTAGTGTCAGGGGCCCGGGCCAGATGTTGCGGATGTCGAGGGTAAGGAGACAGTGCGTATCGCCACTGTACTGCTCCGTTTCCCCTGTCCCCTTTTCCACCACCCCCTTCCACTCCTCATCAACCTCATCCTCGCCATCACCACCCACCTCACCCCAAAGCGTCCTCGGCATCCTCCTCGCCAACGGCAACACATCCATCCTCACCACCTCCACCGACGCATTAACCGTAACAGTCAGCGGCAGACTCGCCTGCCTCGTCCAAAACTCCTCTCCCAGCTCCCCCACTTCCTTCCCAAGACAAGTATAGTCCACACAAACCACCGCATTTGTCAATCCCGGCTTCCCCAGCACCTCAAATTCGAAGGCTTTCGTCTCACCCGGCGCGAGATATGGCTTTTGACCATCTTCTTCCCGTCTCCTTACTGCTTGTCTTCTGGATAGTATGACTTCGTATTCGTACAGCTCGGCAGGGGGTGCGTCGCGATTGGACAAGGCAGTTTGGAGGGGCGCTTGGGTGGAGTCTTGAAAGGAGAAAAGCAGAAGGTCGGCGGGTGTGGTTGTCGAGAGGTTGGTGAGCGTGATGGTGAAGACTTTGCGCTCGCCTTCTAGTACCATGAGTGCGGACTGCGACAGACTGCTTGATTTAATAACCACTACTGGCTGTTTATCAATAACGCCCAGCGTCACGCTCGCAACTTTCGGCTGCGGCACAACCGGTCTTTTCGGCTTGGTCTTTGACGAGTTCAACTTTGTCGACTCGAGAGAGACAGGTCGCGCGTTATCCCTGGCTTTGGAAATGGCAGCTAGCCCAGATGCTTTAATCTTGGTGTCGTGGAATGGCGACCAGGGCTCTTTAAATATGGGAAAGCGGCGAGAGCGACAGCCGCGGGTTTTCACAATGCAGCCGCGGATGGTCAGCTGTCCGGCCTCTTTGGGCACGCCAGATACGCTGAGGATTTGCGTGCGATAGGGGCCGATGACGGTAGATTGCGTAGACGACTCAAACTCGATGCCTTCGGATTGCAGCGCAATGCTTTCGATCTCGACATCGAAGTCGTACGGGTTTTGCAGCGTTACTTTGAAGGATGTGGGCTCGCCTGCGACAAGGAGGTGGTTGGTGTTTCCCGCGGCTGCAGCTGCGGCTTTTTTGAGAAAAGGGTTGTAGATAAATGGGTTCTTTTTATCTTTTGTCTCGGAAGAAGAGGCGACGCCTTCGAGTTCAGTTTTCTTGTGTGGTATTGGTGTTCTTGGGGTGAGGACATTGTCGACTTCGACGCCGCGGACTAGGAATTCATCCCAGTATTCCGTCTCGAGCCCCTGAATGCCTAAACGATTTGCCGCGCTGACCGTCCTCGATATATTCATGGAAAGCCTCACCTGCTCATCTCGCGGTATGCAAGGCGAGGCATCATCGCTCCGAGGTCCAGGAGCAACGCCACTTCCAGCAGTCCGTAACAGATCGGTCGTAAACTTCAGAACTCCATGGAAATCGGGTAAAGCTTCCGACAGATTAATGCAAGCGCGCAGAACATCCAGCTTCAGGTTGACAGAACCAAACATCCGCAGAGAAGAGTCTCGTAAAATCCGTGCTATCACTGCTTCATCCGAATCATCCGTGTGCTCGTACTCAGACTTGGGCATCGACGGCGACCATGGCTCAAATCCAACAACACCGTAAGTGCGAGCCAGAAGCCCCAAAAACGTATCCATGCCGGCCTCAATGTCGCCTTCGCCCAAGTCTAGAGCACTCACGCCGCTGGAACTGCCATTGATCGATCCCAACGCCGCCAAACCGGCAGCTGGATGAACACCGATTTCCGCAGCACCAACCTTGCGAGCTTGGACGAGGCCAGGAATCAAGACTGCAATAAGTTCGCGCATGACAATCGCTTTTTTCCTATGGTAGCCAACAGATCCAAGGACTGTAGCCATGCCACCGAGAATTATAGCCCGATCAGTAACAGACATATATGCCGTGCTCAGGGAGGAGGGATATGCTCGATGCAGCATTGTGACAACATCAGTCCTCGACGGCGTCACGCCTATCCTCGGAATCGAAAGATTAGGACCCTTCGGAAGCGGTACGCCCAACACAACAGTCTGCAACACATCATCATTAATCTTCCCACCCGACAAATGAACCGCCATCAACAGTTTCGAAAACCGAATCACCGTTTCCGAGAACGGTAATTGCGGCAGCGATTCCCCTGTAAAGTTCGCTGCCCGATTATATAAATTCAATATCCGGTCCAACAATTCAGGAAGCAGGGTCGAAAGATTCTGCAGCGCTGCAAGTCGATTGCTAGCCGGGACTCTGGCCTCAGGGGTGGTGGCCAGAGGGGTGTGGTGAGCAGCTTTGTCGGCTGAGCTGTAACAGATCATCGGAATCTGGAAGTCGAGACCCGTCCAGCCAAACATGAGCATGCAAACCAGGATATTCTCGAGAGCTTTGGCGTGCCAGAGATGGTCATTGGCGGTTTTCAGGATAGTGGCGGCTTCAACCAGTTCTCGCATCGCATCTGAACATCGACCAGCATGCAGATATAGAGATCCGATGACGACCCCCACTCTCCCTTTTCCCATGTTTCTAGACCGCTCACTGACACCTCCGGATCCAAAGCCTGTGAGTGACACCCTGTCTCTACTCGAGTCCCTCGAATGCTCCCTCCCAATAGCTCCCATCTGTCTCGAAACCAGACTACTTGGCGGACTTTTCGTCGGACTTTTCGTCGGACTTTTCGTACTCCCACGATCAGGACTCGACGCATCGCGTGTAGGACTAATCGGCAGCCCATCCCCATTACTTTTCGGCGCCCCCGGCCTGCCATAAGAACTCCAACTCGATTCCCCCTCCAAAACCACCGGCATCGACATCCTCGCCATGTTCTTTTTATCCGGCGACGCCATGTTCTTTTTTTCCGGCGACCGAGACCTTGACCTGAGACCCGACAGCGAACGCTGGCTCCCGCGCCTGGCATGCATGTCCGAGTTCCCATTGTAGCTCGCACCATCCAAGCCATGCCCCGGACTCTCAATCGTCGGCAGCGCCTGTATACTCTTCGCCATCGTCGTCATCTCCGCCAGCAACAGACTGCTCAAATCGCACATAACCGTCTTCATCGTCGTCGTCCGCGACTGTTCCGGCGGCGGCACCGCAACCACGCCCTCTGGCAACCTTGCCGCATCTTTCGGATGCACATAGTCAAATACCAGAACCTGGTGAGCCAAGGCATTCGAATACTGGTCTCGGATAATCTCCAAATCCTGGTCCAGGTTCCGTAAATCTCGTTCCCGCGTCGCCGCCGAATCGTCGCCATTGACTTGCGGACCGCTCTTAAACGATATATGCCCCAACTCAGCCCCATCCGCGATCCCCACCACAGCCAGCGGTTCGCGAAACAGCTCGAACGGACTCAGAGCCAAATGGCTCGGCGGCGGCAAAGCAGTCGTCAAATCGTAAATAATCATGCCCGACGGCGCCGCCAGGGGCGAGAACATATCTGCAACACCGCACCAAACCATTAGCGCAAGAATTCCAGTATATCCACACCCTCCTGCTCCCCATTCTCCCCGGTACCTCAAAGTTTGCCGCAGCGGATTCACGTACTTCTATGCGGTCTTCCATCCGGACTCACATCCCCTAGCCGCACAATATTCTCCGGCCTTAACCGCTCCACAAAGCCTATAAAGCGCGCGCGCCTGATGCGTCCCACCGGCAACAACAGTACTCTCACCCTCGCCGGCGCGACGGGTGATATCGGGTCGACACCCATTGTGACATTCGAGCTCCGCTTGCTCCGCTTGCTCTGCCAGCTAGTGGTATTTCGTTCGGATTACCGATTGCCAGGGTTGGACATGTCGGCAGATCTGTATAATTTCTTTTGTCTGCTTCGTCTCAGTTGGGAATCTGTAGGTACTCGAGAACCTGGGCTATTTCGGGAATCCGTGGTGCTTTTGAAAAGGTGAGGCACGAGATAGTTTGCGATATGCCCGATGCCCAAAGATTGAACACATGCATGTACCGTCTCCCTGCAGCCAGCCGTGAGCCGACCCGCAGCCTTGCTGACTAAGTGAGTATAGGGAGTAACGACCTTCGATTTGTCCCATGCCCAGCGCTATATTTAGCTTGAATCTTTATATCATTGACTCGAGACGGTCCTGCATCTACAGGGAATTTCTAATTACCAACAGAAAATCTAACTAAACAGTGCTTACTTTAACACCGACAGGTAGTATACAAACTGACAGATTCCCCCGTCGACCTCCTTAAGTGGGTACGACAGACCGATTCCCTTGCATACTTAGCATATCCCAATTCAGCGAGAGGAGAAGCGTGTATATTGATATATCAATTGCAAATCAATATATATGCACACCCTTCATTCAACCTCTCCATCTCATCATCACACAGCCAGCTTCACAAACTCCAGCTGTAGCCCTGTAACGCGCCATTCCCTACCATCCCTCCATCTCAAAAAAATAAACACCCCCTTTCAGTTTCAATGACCCAGCCCCGCGCCACCAACAGCCATCATAAAATGCACACACACATTTGTATGAGAAACACACGCCCAAGAGAGCAAGGAATCAGCCATCACCCGTTCCCACAAGCCCGAATATACCGGAAAATCCTCCTCATTATCTACCCCTTGGCAAAAACGTGCCTCCTCGTACCCTTGCTGATGAGCAAACATGTGATTTCTTCTTTGGTGTTAAGAAGCCCCCTCTCCCAAGAAAAATCTCAAAAACAACCCGTCATCATATACGCGCTTCGAAAGCCGTTCATCCATCATACACAGAATCCCCATCACAAATTCCGCAGCAAAATCATGTGTGTAGAAGAATCTCCGCAACACCGCTTCATCTCCGACTCCAGCGTTATGACTCTTCACCCGCCGAGCTATTGGAGAGAGAACCAGATGCCTCCGAAAAGAAGCAAATGCATAGTATCCTTTAAGGTGCCGGGATATCCGCCAAAAATTTGCAAAAAATATGAGACAAGAAATGTAAAGAAAACGCGGCGCTGACCCTCGGAAATAGCAGGGCCACCGGAAACGCAGCAGAGCGGCCTGCATCCGTTGCACCGCCAAAGATGTCAAAATAGAACAAAGAAAGAAATCCCGCACTTTTTATACTCCCGGCCGTGCCGTCCGTCGTATTACCGCCGTTCCAAAAATGTGCAATACCAAAAGCAACACCTTCGTAAACATAGCAAAGCCAGTCGAAGTCGGGAATCCGCAAGAGACTGGCGAAAACAAGTATGGCTGGGTGAGAACCGGGTAGATGCCGATCGTGTTCGAGATAAGCCACGTCTTCAACGCCGTGTATTCGAACCTCAGGCGTGCCGGCAGCATTACCGTCCGATCGTCATAAAGGATCATGCTCAAGACGAGCCACCATCTTCGACGCCGTGGATCCGCACCTCGGGCATACCCTCGGCTTTGCGTGTTGAATCATCATGAACGCCCGCAGCCACCTCATCAACAGTGCTAGCATTCGTGCTGCTAGGAAGACTGCTGCTCTGCGGACTGTTCTGCTCCATAGTCAAACCTGGAGTAGGCGCCTGACTCCTCGTCTGAATATCCAGCGGTTGTGCTCCATGTGCCTGTCCAACTTGTGCAGCCGGACCCTTCGGCGCAGTCGGAGGAGCATTCGATTGAGGCACGTAACCGCCCTGGCCCCTGTCGTTCTCCGCAATGAGCTTCTCAATAGCGATGATCTGTTTACCGTAGTTGAACTTCTTGAACTGCGCAAGTTGTGGCTTCAGGTCTTCGATGAAGTGTGTGCGTTCCTCGCCTTTAAGTTGCATGAGGATTTTCTCTGGGAAGGTATGTCAGCTTGTGCATTGAGTTCACCTGGAAGATTTGGACATACGGATGACATAGTTGCCGAATTGATCTCGCATCAATGCGGACAATGGACTGCTTCCGTCGCTGTGAAGCATCGTCAATTGCGCAATCATGGCTTTCCTCTGCTGCTCAGTCGCAGACATGATGCTCTTCTCGACAACGTTCGAGGCAAACTTATGCTTCGAAAAGGCGACAATCTGTGCTTCGATGATTCGGTTGAAAACAGCGCTGTCCTCTGGTTTTCCGAGCTGAATCACGTGCTGAGCAACATAGTTGCCATACTGGTCGGTGATGAGCATGTCTGCACAGGCAATCAGCTCTTTCGTAATAGCATCGCAGTCACCTTCAGTACAGTGCTCAAGCAGTCTCTGCACGACTCGGCACCCATAAGGATGAGTCGCCATAGCAGCCACCTGGGGCATGAAGAAATCGACGATGAAGCGGATGTGTTGCATCGGAACACGTTCGATGGCTTTCTGGATAACGTGGTTGCCGTTCTGGTCATTGACAAGATCCCTCACTTTCGGCTCCATCTCCTTCACCATAAGGGCTTGCTGGTCACTAAGCACGTGTTCCAAAGCCTTCGAACTTGTTAGCGTGAGATATAGATACGGAAGGACAAATGCACGAACCTTTTGGACCACTCTGCAGCCATACATTTGTACAGATAGCTCGAACATGTGGTTCTTCATCTGCTCTGCCAAGACTCGTTTCTGGACCTGGTTTCCATGCTCGAAAAGCTTCTGGATGACATAATTTCCAAACACATCGGTCATTAGCTGCAACGCATTTGGTTGAATTTCTCTGAAGACCTGGTCCTTCTCGTCACTATTCGCTGTTTCAAGCTTCGCTTGAATGAACCGCGAGCCGTGCTGGTCACCACTGAACTCAACAATGTGGTTGTATAAATCCTATTCAAGAGTCAGCTAAATCCATATTGGTGGATCTGATGATCCTAAAGCGGAAGGCGAAGAACATCAGAACCGTCTGAAGTTTATCAGATGGCTTTGATGTTCTTCTTCTCCCGCTCCAGTAAATCCTACCTTTAGCTCATAACGCCGGCTGTTCTTCGCGTTCGCTCTGAATTCCTCTAGGAGCTGGCTTCGGCATCCATGACCAATCTCCAGTTCTCTGGGCCCTCGAGGGGGTGTTGGCATATGAGTGTAGGCGCTCGGCAATGATATCTGGTACCCATAGGCAAACGGTGAGCCTGGCGGTAGCTTGAATGCTGTGCTCGGTGGGTAGTCGAAGGCATGCGCCGTGTATGGCGGGGGATACTGGTTGGTGAACAGTGCTTGCTGAGGCTGCAAGTATGTGGATTGAGGGGTCTGGTAGCCTGGCAATTTTCGATCCATGAAAGGAGTAGCATGGATTTGGGATCGCGGGTCTCGCATGTTTCCACGATACATCTGGTCTACATCAACCGGTGGGGTCCCTGCAAGAGAATAGTAGCCCGGGCTGAGATCTCGACGGTCGCTGCCAGCGGGAGATACCGAGCTGCGACCGCTCATGTTAATCTGCGGATTGTTGAATTGCTGGTATTGATTCGCAAAAGCTCCCTCCGGATATTCAGCGTACGGGTCAGTATTTCTGGGACCTGCGATTCCATTGCCATTCCCATTCCACGTCTGTGTCCGTGGGTTCAGTTTGAAACTGCGTGGCTGTGGCATGCCGGAATGTTGGCTGGGAGAAGAGTATGTGTCGTTACCAGAAGGCCCTCTCGCAAATGCATTGTAATGAGCAGCGTCTTCCTCCAGACTGTATCGAGACAGCCTCTGCACCAATTCATCGTTCTGGCTTTGAGATGAAAGCGTCGGAATCCCACTGGGAGTTTGTGAAAAGGAGGACGATCCTCGGCCCGTGAGGGAAGGGCGATGAGAGAGCGAGTTGTGGGGCGTGTGGCTGAAGGAATTGAAAGCATTGTGCTGTGAGTACAGTTGGGAACCGCTGTTCCCGCCCATGTTATTTCCAGCTTCCGAGCTTCGAGATGGAGGAAGACTCGAATCTCTATGCGTTCCATTGCCGGATCCAAGCTGTCCAGGAAACCGGGAGCCTCTCGTGTCTTCTGAAATGGTCCTCTGGAATCCATCTTCGAAATACCTGGACGGGTACTGAACACCGTTCTCCTTGTCATCGCTTAGGAAATTGAGGTTCGGCACGAATTTTCCAGAGGCAGGATCCATAGTGCTTTTCGATGGATTCCTGCTGAATGCAGATGCCTGGCCTATCGGTCGTGTTGCAAAATAAGGAGATGAATTCTGGAGTTCGCTCATGATCTGAGCACTGTTGCTCTGAATACTGCCCCGGTGTCGCACGGGGGAGTTGCTGCCGCTGTGAGATGTAGAGAGAGTCGGAGAGGTTGTGTCGATCTGGTTCCAGTGACCATTTGCGCGAGTGGTGGTAGTCCAGGGATCGGCTTCAGATGAAGCAGCCAACGCACCAGAGCCGCTGGGTCCTTCGAGGAAGCCATCGTGTTCAGTGACTGCGATGTTGTCAATACGGTGTCTCTTCACAAATACACCAAACGCAACAAGCCGGAATGCGACAACATACCACGAGATCGTGAAGCATCCCTCTTGGAGCTTGTGAAGCCACTTCCTATAGTATTATTGCCCCATATATTTCCAGTCGAACCCTGCCAGTTACCGGTCCCGAAGCTTTGACCAATGGTCGAACTTTGCGATGTCTTATCCTCGCCGTTGTTTCTGCTGTTGGGCGTCGGGAAGACCCCGAATTGAGGACGTTGCTGAAGCTCAAAGTCAGCCTAGCTCCACCGTAGGTAAAACGCATCCGGATGAGCTTACAGCGCCCGACATGTTTATATAGTCAGATTGGCCCCCCCGAATAGTGCGGTTTGCTGTACCTCCGTCTACTCGAGTCCAAGTAGCGGGCCGGGTTTGTACAAATCTCGAATTGGCAGACCAGGACGTTCGATGCGCTGGTTTTTCTGGTCGCGGCAGATTGAGTGGGATTCTATATTTCGGGTATTGGACAGGTTTGAGGGCCTATGTGACTGTCTTCGCCAGAGTCAGCATCGAGGAGTAGGGCTGACTTGGACAGACAAGCGGCTGAAGAGAGAGGCTCGCTCGACGACTTTGACTCACCTTGGCAGCGGGTTCGTCGGACTATGTAATGGCTGATGTACAGAGAAGTAAATCTAAGATGGAGCAGGATCTGGGAAGGGCGCTCATGGGAGAAGAGGCAGGGTAGTTGAGAGGAGAAGAGGCCGCTGGGATATTCGAAGCAGGTCGCGCGACACAACTCCTTCGTTTGTCATACACGGCGTCGAAAGAGGCGGAGAGGAGCAGGCACCCGCGCAAGTTGTAGGTGGAGTGTGGCAGGCCCTTCTAATGGCTCTGGTTAATTTGCTGGCGCGCTGGCGAGTGCAGCATCGACTCGTTTTACTTCATTCCTCGCGGGCGCGTTGGATGAGGTTTGAGGCGGGCGAAGCAAGGGAGACTCTGGCCCGGCAATGGCGAGATTAGAGATTGCCCGTGGGCTGTCCTACTCTGGTGAAAGGGTGGATAGTGGTTGCACAGCGTCGCTGATCCAGCAGGCGTATTTGCGGTCGAGAGTCGAAGACGACTCGGACAAGAGGGCAGTGGTGGGGAGAAGGACAGCAGCAGCCTCATGGATTTCGGACTGGGACGCCCGGACACGCCTTTGACTTGGGCAGAAGTTCAGGCCAGGTCGCGGGCTTCAGAACGAGTGACACAGCGGAGGAAATGACAACACCGGTGGGGGCTGTCCAGATCTCGAGTTGCGAGTCTAGTGCGAAGTATGTTTGTCGATATTCTCGAGGTGTTCTTAAGCACAGACTTCTATATAAAGTGCACCACGGCGCTTTGGGTGCAGCGGCAGGTTCAGATTGACAGATCAGCTAGGGGCCTGTATGTACTAGAGCCTCCGTCTGCACACCGTTGTCGTTTTTGCTTCTTCTAATTGTTGATAGTCTCGTGCCTCTCGCTTGTATGATGTCCGGTAAGGCGTGGCCTCTAGTAGTGGCTGCAAATAGAGCCGGCTCCAGTTTGTCCCTATCTCTGCTTTCCTTGCGTGTCAACTACTATTATCAGTAGGCAAGGTGCCGTTACTTCGACCCTCCGACCGAACACAGTGTCTTGAAACAATACAATGCAGTTGCAGGCGTGAAGAGAGATCTCGAGCCCTTCGAAGCCCGCAGACCGTGCCCGATTTCAATGTTCCGCGATTATCTCATAGATGCCGCTATGTTTGAGGCTAGCAGGGGTGTATCTGCCCTGTGCGCCACCCGGTCGGTCTGAGCAGGCCGACAACACCAGCACTTCAAGAGACTGCCCGTGTCCCCAGTCATCAACGGCGGACTGGCTTCTGATACTCGATCCTTATCACGACTCATTTTTACAACTTGCAAACTTCCATTTCTCGTTTTACTTTTGCATGTGATGGGCGGCCGAGAAGGCACCATCCATTTTGGCGAAAGTCTAACGGGGGCTAAGGACGCCGCTCAAAACTCTAACCCGCGAACTGTTTTAGCAACATGAACCGCCATGCCAGATCAAGTAAGGCGGCAACAGCCCCATCATCTGCTTTGACAGCGGACAGCGGCTCTAATCACCACCATCTCTGCTTGAGCGTTGCTTGCAAACCCAACCGACAATAATTCTTACTGGACTCCTAAACGGCCTCACCCGCTGCTAACATGCTTCTGAGCATCGAACAACTCACCATCACTCATCACTCATTTGGCTCACATTCCTTCTTTCCCCAGCGCTTAGTAGGTCAACAGCATCAGCAGGCCAACAGCAATTACAACATCCCCAGGAATGCCCCAAATATGGATATCAATCCCCAAAATATGGTTACTACTGGTCCAACGCAAACCAGCGACAGGAATAGGCCGATGTGTTGTTGCTAACCCGTCGACTGCTGTGGCCTCGAGTGGACCCTTCTTTCGTCATATCCTGCCGTCCCTCAATCTCGTTATATCCAGATGGAATCGGCAGTGACCCCAATCTCTGTCCAATCGCTGTTCCCCATCAGCAGCGATCGCTGGCAACACAGAGATCCAAAGACGCCGATTTCTGAAACCCAAGCCCAAGAATGCAGCCACAACAGGCTTTGGAACTTGTCCACAAGTTACAACCGTTGTCAGCCGAGATCCCATATCTGATTCCACGAATCCGAGGGTCCAGATATCGGAGATTCGATCCCTGAATCGGATCACTGCCACCCCAGCATGCTGCTTTTACCTCTCGATCAAACGCAGGTGCTCCGCGAGGTCATCGTCGGGAGCAGGCAGAAGCATGACATGAGAGACATGAATGAGGTGCACGATACGCTTCCAAATTAATTCTAGTCGACCTGTCAACCTGGCTATTCCAGGAATCCAGGAATCTCGGCCTGTGCTACGAAGACAACTTGATTCTGGACTTCATTCCATGATCCCTTGTTAGGGCAAGCCATCCCCGGACCCCGCATCAATCAATATATCGGACTGACATCCGGGCATCATTCTTCACTCCTAGTCCGCGCGGTGACTTCACTTCGAAACCTCAAGTACCGACGGGTACCCCTCTATTCTGGCTGCCTCGCACTGGACACAACCTCTCCATCGGCACCTCGCCTCGTTGCATATGGTCCTGCCAACTGGCCCAACGGCATGATTACCATGATTACCACGGTCCACATGCTCCCTGCTTCTTTCTTTACTCACACTCCGTAGCACAGCTCACGATGACTCCAACAACGGCCGCAGTGCAGTACAGTACGTGTCACAACTCAGGGGCAATCGACCCCGCGGCCTCGCCATATCCAATCCATTCTCCCAGACCTGCGGAGCGATCTTCTGCCCAGCTTACCTCCTACGTCCCGACTCTCTGGTCCAAAGTCGCTTCTGACAATATGACACTACTACTCATGCAAGTCAACTAACAATCTTCACTTTATCACTGGAAGCCCCTGTCCCCTTTGCAGCGACGATCTCTTGCGCCAACTCGCACCCATAGCCGAATCTTAGCCCCCAGAGATACAGCCCGCTCGCTTCTCCAAGCCGGTAAAAAGCTACATGAACCGAGAACCAAGCATATTTGGCAGCTTCACCGCCATTTACAGCGCCACCAGTTGAACAGCACCAGCAACCCAGGAATAGGGGATTGAACGCGATAGAGCAGGCAGCGGTCCCCGAATAACAGGCCTGGTCAAGTTACACGGCATGCTGGCGACCGCCATCAAAGCCCCTCTATGCATGTGAATGGATTCCACCAATTCAGGGGAATCATGGCATCAATGCCAGGTATGGCTATTTAAAAAAAACCCATATACTCGTGCACCACCAGGTTCAGAAATATCCTAAGTTGATTTGGGGACCGAAGTGCTATTGTCTATATTGGTAAACATGAACAGCCCGTTACTTGGTTTAGTACCCTCGATCCACAGCCAGAGCAATCAAAAACATGAATAATTTCCAAAAAAACCCCCCCAAAAAAAAGAAAAAAAAAGAAAAAAAAAAGCAAAGTCGCACGTGAGAGTCTCTGTCTCGTACCTTGATGAAAGTTCGGCCTTTCGTGCGTTTGCGTGGTTTGAGTGTTTCTTTTTCCAGCGCATACACGTACCGCACGATTTGAACCATTTTAGTGGCGACGGGCCGAAGCGCGTAAACGTGGTTTGATGGTGATCGGGAGAACCCTGACCGTGCTTGTTGTGCAAAGTTGTCTGGGGTGGCCTTGTCGAATTCTCGGAATGCTCGGTTCGAGTTTCCTTGACATTCCAGCGCTGGGGACATGGGATTCTGGGGATTCAGCACATATGTATCGCATTTCACGACTCTGGAAGGTCTTGAAAATTAAAGCCCTTGGGGCCGGGGCGGCCGGGCAAGCCGCACATCGCCAAGTGCCGCGTGCGGGCTTGTTCGGATCATGGATATTTCAATTGTTTTATAGTATGGTTATAGCTTGTTAGTGGGAATTGGGAAGGGTATTCTGGTAGACTGGTACCTATCCAAAATCATAAATGACTGCAAAGATCGAGTCCAGAATGGGAGAAAGCGTCGTGTCAGGTACTTGGGCGAAGAGCTAGACGAAAGCAATTTGGATACACGAGTCTTCACTACTCTCCAGATACAATTCCAGATTTTGAAAACATAGGCGAAGGCCCAGCCAAGTTCGGAATAAACTGCCCAACTACATGAAACGATATTCTGGACAAGGATTGAAGCTACCCTTGAGAGGTGTTTAAAAACGCCTGGATCTGAAAACTGGCGAGATAGAAGATTCCAAGTCTCACGGACCGGGGATTACTCTTCGAGATTTGAAAAGACTACTCTAACTCACGTGTGGAACTGGCGACTGCTTGGTATCGCCAGACTCAAACAGACGGGAGCAAACTGACGCTACCATGAGATGATGAGTCATGAGAGCCTATATATACCTCTAGAGGTGTGATGTAGCTTTTTAAGAATAGCGGCGTCTGTACTTGCAACATCTGAACAGCTGGCAGCGAAAAATAGTTGAAGAAACACAACTATCTATTTGAGGACACTGTCACCGATATTTCTATATATACCAGCATTTGCTATCAGCATCGCTATCGTTACACTACTATAAAAGAAAGCCAATGGAATACGGATTCCCCACTTTCCTTCCAAACAATCTACCGATCTCTCGTCTCGCTTTCACTTCGCCAAGTCGTCCGCATTCAAAGTCTGAAGGCAGTGCCATTTCCAGCATCGAGGTTTCCGTCGTCGCCAACGCGGGCAGCTTGGAGGCGATGAACGACGCGCAAAAGGCTCAAGCAAAGGGGAAAGAAAGGCGCCGAGCAAGGCGACCTCACCAAGCCCGTCTCTCCCCCATCCAACCGCCTAGCCGACCCGCATCGCCCGCCTGAATCCCTTCCACTGTCTTCCAACTCTCGCCAACCTCCGCCCGCTTCCTCCTCTGCAAGCTTCCTTCTGGTATTGCCAGTTTCCGCTCCGACTCTCACCACAGCCCATTCCAAAAGCCGCTGACTAACTTCTCTCTAAGTATCTATCACAACCACAACCGCAAGCTCTGCCTTACTACCTACATTTGTACGTCCTCGATCGGGGCCCCAAGTTCATCGACACGGCTAGGATAGGGTTTCTGGAACTACCTAGGTACGAGGAGAAGGAGAAAGCACGGCTTTGATGGGCTTGGGGGAGCAAGAGAGGGGCGTACCTGCACCCTCATAGGTAGCAAATCCGTTACAGCCCTGTTGACAGAAGCCAAAGACCCCAAAATCAACCTCGAACCAAGCATTCCGCCGCGGAATCCTACATGGCCCAATAACCCCTCTCTTACAAGCCGTTTGCATCATCTCTCAGCACGAACCTCACCGGTTCTTCCCTAATCCCCAATCCTCTTCTGCACGAGGTCAGAGTCCAGCAACAAGGACCGATTTAGTCATCTCCAAAACACGCAAACAAAATCCTTCAATCATCGGGGATATTGCAGTCTGCGGCATTTTTGCACAATCTATCAGCGAACCGAGAAGGCACTAAAGAAACTCTCTTCTGGACTCTGCCAATGACATCGGCCTGGTGGCTCGCACGGCCGAGGTCTTTGCCTATCTGTATCATGCAGAATTCTGGGGACGCTGGAGTGGTGTGGAGTTGCTGGTCATGGCTATTATTGCTTCAGGTCTTGAAAAAGCGGTGTTGGAGCGAGATGTTGATGATGAGGAGGGCCCGAGGGGTTTGAAGGCTTTGGTGATGGGAAAGACGGAATTGATTCTGCAATGATGATGGTCACACAGTTCGATCTTGAATTTTGTTGGTAACGAGCGAAAGGCATTCTCGACATGGCAAGGAGCCCGGGTCGTGAGAAACCTGGATTGGCGCTTGGATGTGCAATAGGGGTACTATATATAACGCGCCGTGGACTTCAGGTATCCTAAATATCTCTGGAGTATGATGTTGGAAAGGAATATGGTTCAGGTTGGATGGGCACTCGACGGTGCGAGCATCTCCAGTTTTCCAGTCTGTAGCTGTGCTTGGATGTAGACTGTAGTGTTATGCCCGACTTACACGGCTATATGGACACTGAAGTGGGTTCCTTGCACTCCATGGCATAAAAAGATGGTCGGTTCCTCGACTCTCAAGGCTTGTCGAGAGCTCACGACGATCTAGAGACTGGGGAAACACAAAGAACGCCAATCGGTTGGAGTAATGTGATACAACAACAGCGCGAGGCTTCTCGGTGATGTTTTTAGAGTGCTGTGGGTTGTACTTGCAACACCATCAACGGCACGTCAACGTCTTCGCTGGTCCGTGGTGGTTGCTCGGCACTTTCGCAATGTTGACCGCAAACATCAAATTCGGCGACAGCGAAGAACGAAAGAGGTCCAGATCTCGTTTTTCAACATTACCCGAGTGTTCATTATATTTAACGAGTAGAGAAGTGATTCGGAGTTCCCGTCCCAGCCGTCGGTGACGTTCTCTATCACACGCCACGGCCCAGGGGCTCGAGCCAATGAGCATGATAGACAGAAACAACGAAATGAAATGATGAGGCGCAGCTCTTGCGCATTTGTATTGGACAGTTGAGCGAGAGATCGAGCACGTACAGACTCACAGACTCCGAGATGCTGTTTATTGACACCGGCAGCTGACAGCCTTTCCATCGCGATGTTCAAGACCCTGGATTTTTAACCTTTCGTGGAGCAAGATGAGAGAGCGTGCGCCCCTTGTTGACATCAAACGACAGCGGCCACGATGCCGTTGTTGATGTCACTGGCCTCATTATCGACATCGATAGGCTTTCGGTTTTCCTGGATGGGACGACTGCTGGTCCGTGGTCTCTTAGTGAGTTTATTCCAGGACATCGAGGCGATATTTTGGACGAGGAATGGATTCAGGCAGCTGTCGTTCGTGCGCTGCTCAACCTTCTTCGGCATTGAACTCGAGGGCATGGAAAGGTCGTCGATTAGGGGGCTCAGCCCTGCGGAGTCGGATCTGATTGAGGATCGACGTGTTATTATTCGGATGTCAAAGACTTTTCATCGCAAGGCTGATTCATCGACGATCAAGCATGTAAGAGGTCTATAAAAACGAAACCTCCGCCTGTAAGAGGTCTATCCACCAAGCCAGGTCCCGAAGGACTGGAATTGATGGTTCACTAATGACTACATGTACACCCCCATTCCCAGGTTTGCAGACCTGCTGCACCAGACCTCACAATATTGAATGCATCCCCTTTCTTCACGTCCGCAGAATATCCAGTGGGTTTGGCGCCGGGTCCTTCTCAGAGACTATTATTGGATGCTCCAGTCTAGTTCGTATTTTGGCAGCCTTCATCTCGTGCCGTGCTGCCCGTCCAGCCAACTCCAAGCCGGGGTGGTTCGTCCCAAAGGGGAGCCTTTGCGGGAGCATCAATCTCGCCTACGCCCAAGATGGCAGTGGAGAGAAGTAATTGCACGCTCTGGTAGGCCAGGAGATGGAGACAGGCCTCACTTTTTCCTGCAGTGCTTTGCTGAGCTTATTTCCGCGCGCCAATGGAAGCGTGCAATGAGGGGATCTGGGTCCTGCTCGCTGCTGCTAGCGCCGGGCTAATGCCAGGTACCAAACTAATTTGGGGAGTGGCCCGCACGCCGCCAGCACGACTGCATAGTCCGCTCTTCTCACCGTTGCAAGCGCTGCGCTCGCATAGGAGTCTGCAGAGAGCCCGTCTACTGCCGAATCTGGCGGACCTACTACTCTACCTGTTCTGATACATCATCCCTCCTCCTCCGCCCGCGATCACCACCTCTCGCAACAGTCGCTCATTCCTCTCCTTCGGGATCACCACTCTCATTTCAGGTATCGGCTTCACTCTTTCAGCTGATTACCGTCCATTCTTTCGAGAATCCTCCGCCTGCTGTTGCGACGATCCCTTTTGCGTAAGTCTACATTCCAACTGAGATCACAGAGACCCGCGGGTGAGCATGCTGCATGGCCACGAGGGCCCAGACGACAGAGACATCTTGGAAAAACTCTATGTTGGCCAGCTTCACAAATCGGGAGACTGGTATCGTGACCGCGCAGTATCAACTAACTAACCATGTGCCATGAACAGTCTACCACAAACCCACACATAGCAAGCCTGCTACAGTCAACCACAACAACTGCTCTCACTTGACACGACGTCCACAAGACTACATACACAGCCGACACAATGGCTTCAATCAAAGCAATCATCGCTGAAAGCTTCGTCGCCCGCAGCACCAGCCTGCTGCCCAAGCGATCCTCCGACTCCGACTCCGACTCCGACTCCTCCCTCAACCCCACGATGATCGACCTCCTCATCGCCCTCATGGTGCTGATCTTCTTCTCCCTCGTCCTTGTCGCCGCCCTCTACATCGTGCGCAAGGTCCGCCGCTCAAGACTTCACAAGCACCAATCCCTACCGCAGTACGAGCCACACTCCAAGCACCGCTCGCATCAGCGACGTCTCACCATCTCCACCTCGCCCAACGGCACCCACAAGTCCAGCATCTACATTGATTACGAGAAACACCATGGCGAGTCGAGCCCGTGTCTGAGCCCTGATAACATCCCCGAGATCCACATCACCTTCCCGGATGAGCACGATGAGGATGGCACCCGCAAGAGTGGACGTGTTGTTGTGGTCAGAGTGGGTGAGCATGGAAATGTTGGACTTGAGCCGCTGAAGGAGGATCAGCTGCCTGCCTACCAGAAAGAGTCTGGAGAGCGCTTCCAGTCTCTGGACCTTGACCGTATGGGCGGCTTGAAGGAGAAGGAGGAGTACGCCTAAACTCCTCCTCTCCTCCGGCCGGGCTGCTTTGTTGACGTGTGAGCTGGGGTAATATGGTGTGTGTGGCCGCCATTTGAAAGAGATGTTGGGTGGATATGGTGGACGAATATGGTCGACTTGCTGAACATGGCCCGTCGATGGGATCCTTCATTGTCAAGTAAAGCAAGCCACAATCACGAAACCATCTCTTCTACAACGCAGCCATCGCTCCATCATCGCTGCATGTCGACCATTCAAAACATCTTCCTTTGCGACTCCTACTACGACACGTTTTCCTCTCTCCACGCAACATCCGTCCAGATCCACCTTGGACGACGACACGCCTCTCTTGCTTTCCAGTTTAATTACGAACTTCCCGAAACCACTTGTTTGTTCGATTCTTCCGTCTTCACTGCCGCACTACACTACTTTCGGCAAGCAGTCAGTACCAGTCAAAATTCAAAGCAGATACATATGGGACAGCGGGCATCTTGGTCACAGCGAATTCAGCGATGCAAGAAATACATACGAAGCGTCTTGTTTTGTCTCCCTTCCTTTGATTCTATGAACGCAGCAGCATTTGGCTATCCTTCAGGAGCTAGACAATACCATTCCAGGCTACTGGTGATTACGATACCCTACTACTGATTGGGTCTATTTGCAAAACCGAAAGCGTTGTCTGATATAAGACAGTTAATGTATCATATGCTAATTTCCTTAATTTCCTTGGGTCTTTTTGTTGACTTCTCTCAAAAAGGAGGATGATATAAAACCGGATCGACGATCAAGGTGGCAAGGTTCTGGAGGAGTCGAGCGTCGCTGTCTTTTGTTCTCTCTTTGATGCGCACCTCGGCGGTGGATGTGTGGGAAGCCTGGGAGTTTTGCGAGTTTGTCGGAGCGATGGAGCTGTTTGAAGAAAGGGGGGGCTTGTGAATAAGGAGATGCTGGAAAAATAGACACAAAAATCACGATGCATGAAACGCAATCCCGTCCATGAGATGGGTCTCCAGATCTTGAATCTCCTGGGTTTTTGATTTTTGCTATTGCTGTTATAATGTTATTTGATCTCATGTATGCTGCTACCTGTCACGCTTTCGTCCATCATTTCCCTTCCTCCAAAGCTTAAAAATCAGAGATTAATTATAGTACCCCGGTCTTGAAGGCACTTTCCAAAAAAAAGCCTTTTGCACGGTTCCCGCCCAGTTCTCAGAGCTCATATATCTTGATCGCATGCTCCCCATCTACACATGTATTCTATCTGTCTGTCCATCTCCTGTCCTTACCTTACTCTATCTATCATTTTTTCTGCCTTTTTACCCACATCCCTCCAAAAACAGTCCTTCCCTGTCACATCTCACACTCCTTCACCACAACCAACGAAGCCGGAAGCCCTCATCCAGAATCGCCGGCGATTCCGGATTCCTCAACATGTCCTTGCATTTCCTCACCTGCCACTGCTTGCTTGCTTGCGTGCAGCTTGCTTGCCTGGTCGCTTTCTCCACCTCCCGGGGTTCCGTATTCTCCAAATCTCCCTCATCTCAGCATCGGCACCCCAATCACGCTCACGAAAACCGGCGCACCAAGCCTTCGAATTCGCATGAAAACGCGAAATCACCATCCCCTGCTACCTCGTTGTCCAACACGTGCAGCGCAAACGTCGCAAGATTGCATTCGGCGGAGCTGAAGAAAGTGAACGAGAATGAAAGGGAGAGAAGCGATGACCTGACGAACGGCGCGTATCTGTGCTCTAACGCCGAGTTCGCCTTGAAATCGAAGCTGGAGATGAATAAGATGAATAAGATGAACAAGCGTCGAGAGAACGAGGGATTGAATGAAAGGCTTGAAACGACGCTGACCTGGGGGTGGAGGTCCCGGTCTAGCGCAGGTACAAGGGGGCGTGAAATCAAAGTTGATGAGCTGCTGGGGGCGCTGGAGGGGTTGAGCATCTAGAGGCGAAGGAAGGCCTGTGAAGAAAGCGGAGGATCGACAGGCTCACTCACTCGCTCCGCACTGCCATGTGTTGTGCACTGTTTGTCTAGGTGAGTTCCCATGCCTGGATACTGTGCTGACAGCTTTGTATCACAGGTACATTGATGAACAGATCGACGCGACAGATATTGATGTGAACGAATCTTGAAAACTCACGAGTTACACGCACGAACGATGTGTCCTTGTAGCACGCAGCGACACGACAATCCCCAAAATCCGAACTTATCAAACCCCATAGTTGCATTATCTGGGGCTCGTCCCACATATCCATGACCTTAACAAGAAGGCCTGTGTTGCTGATTCGGGCAGTTTTTTTGGTTTCAAGCTGACGCTTTGTGTCTCTGGCAGCCTTCTGGAAGTTTGTCTAGACCTTGGGTGCTGTGTTTGGGCGTGCTATTTTTGAGAGCTCCTCATATTGAGGCCTTGTTGTTTCAACCCAGTCTTCATCCCAACTTTCCCGCAGCCTGCTAATCGGGGAGTTTTTGGTCTCGTCTCGTCTCGTTCAGGCGCTTTTGCTCTTTCTTTGGCAATTGTTTAGACCTGGGCTAGGGTCTGAGCAGGCGCGTTCAATGTTTTTGAAGTGCCAGCTGGTCATTTGGACAGCTTGTTGCTTTTGGCGAGCGCAGTTGTCTTGGGGCCTTGTTGGTTCAGTTCAATCCGTTTTTTTTTTTTGTTTTTTTTTTTGGTGTTTTCATCACGAAAACGATGCTGATCGGGGAGCATTGCCACTGCATTGGGAGTTTTTCGGTTTCGTTTTCTGGTTTTTCTTTGGCGACTGGCACTGGGCTGAATCGGGATGTGGTTCAACCGGAAGGAGGTGAGGGGTGGTTTGGTGAGAGGAGGGGGGCTTGGGGAGGGGGTGGGGGTTTGCTGGGCTGCATGGCGGATGAGGGAGACTGGGATCTGGCGGTGAGTGATGGGGGCTTGAGAGCGACGTGGGGTGGGGAGCTGGGGAGCAGAGAGGGGGGAGCGGCATGGGAGGCGCTTTGCTATGCGTGATCGAGGTGTGTGGCCGTTGCTCGTGTGTCGTGAGGTGCCGTGAGATGCTATTGCTGTCAGTTGAGAAGGAATTGTTTGACTTGGGAGTTTGCCAGTGTCTAGAAGTAAGCAAAGAGCAGCACCGTGGAATGATGGAATGAGGGCGGTTGTTTGAGGGAGCTGTACGTATAGTCAGTTTGATGGACACAGGACAAACCCGTCGCCATGTGTCTTCCGGATAGCATTGGGAGTGAACAACAAGATCAAGATCGCCAGAACAGGCACGCGTGGAGTAGTATTTCCCAGTGTTCATGTACAAGTCGTGTGTTGGACTGATTGGTGTATGTTATGGACCCATCCCCGCCATCTATGCAGCTCTATTCTAATGTGTCTAGGATGTTGTTACAGCGGAAGCCCCTTCCGAACCATTTCCCGAGAGCATGCACCGTAGAGCAGGGTGTGGCCCAATACGAAATTTTCCACTTCCTCTCCAAAAGACAGTTTCCATAGACCAACCGTCCAACGGGATTGATCCACTTCGAAAGCCTCCAGATTCCTCCCCACGGACCGGTTTTGACGAGATATGCTTAGACGTACTTGCACATCATGGCAACCATGAGATCGAACAGACCGATGGCCTCGACGAAGGCGAATCCGAGAATGGCGTACGAGAAGAGCTGGCCACGCATGCTGGGGTTGCGGGCGACGGCCATCAGGAGGGAGGCAAAGACCAATCCGATACCGATACCGGCACCACCGAGACCGATGGCGGCGGAACCCATACTGTGTACGTTGTTAGTGTTGTGTCCCGTGATGATACCGATATGTGTAGAGCGAAGGCCATTGGAGCTTTGATCAAGCTTGGTGAAGCATTGTAGTGAGGGCAATGTCCATCCAATGGATGATGATGCTGGGCTGGTATAGACGTTGTGTGTCGGACTGAACTCACCCAAGGTTCTGGGAGACCTGGACCATGGCGTTGGCAACCTCAGAGGAGTACTGGCGGCGGCCGACTTGGGCAACGTTGCGGGCCAAGAGGTTGCGGGTGACGGCAGTGTTCATCAAGGGAGAGGTGGCACGGGAGGTCTTGGTGACGGTGGAGGGACGGGCCGGGGTCATGGCTACACACAGTCGCAGCACCAGTCAGTCTCATTGCTTCACGTGACATGTATGTTGTATGTTTTGATATACACAGGTGTATGATGGAAGGGCTTGGGGTGGGAGGGCATTGCGTGATTCAATGTGTGGAATGTGGAAGGGCAAGCTTGAAGCTCAATGTATGGGGAAGCTGGGGAAAGCTTACCAGAGAAGCTGCGGGCAGCTTGGAAGTTGCTGCGGACGGCAGGGCGAGCAGCGCGGGCAGCGGAGCCCATCATGGTGTTGAGCTTGGGGGCGATGAACTTGGAGGCCATTGCGACGGTGTTTGGTTGATGGATTTGGGATGGAGAGGAGATGGATTTGATGGAGTCGTGGATGGAGGTGGTTGGTGGTCGGAGGAGAAGAGGAGCGAGGAGCTGCGTGGAGGAGAAAACTTTTCGAACGCTGGGGGAGCCGGGAAAGTCAGGCACACACGGGAAATACACAGGCCGCACGCCGCAGCTCGCTCCAGCTCTGCACGGCCGTTTAGAGAGAGCACCTTGGTGACAGAGGGATTGGCGAATGGGAGGTTGTCCAGCTGGTGGTGGTGGAGCGGTGGAGCGACAGCAGCCTATGGGGAGCGGTGATGCTCGGGGAGCTGGAGGCTACCATCGACGCCTACCCTTAAACAGAGCTTCACCTCCTCGATTCTACCCCTTCAGTTTAGGACCAAGAGACTATCTACACTTCCAGAGCTTGGAGATTCCAGGGAGCAGCTTTCTTACTCACTTGGGCAAGACAGTGGATCCTTGGAATCCCTCATGACGCCGTCAGGGCAAGCTTGGGCGTCAGATATGACAGAGCACGTCCTTCATCCCTTTCACGATAAAAGGGCAGACAGAAATCGATGCAGTGCCGTTAAATCAGAGTGATGCGGCTCCCGGCACGCGGCGATGCTGTCTGTACTATGCCCAAACTCGTAATGATGGCGTCGATTAATGCAAGATTACAGCGGCTGACAGGGACATAAATTGGCATGGTTCATTTCAATTCCGGGCAACAGGTCAGCCCCTGTCTGGTCTCTGCTGGCACAGCAGCTCCAGCCCGTGATCTTCCGAGCTGGCCGCTGTTTGCCCCCAAGCTCAGCTTTGACATCAAGAAATTGTTCCCATATCAGCAGGACTGGTTTTTGACATCAACAGGCCGTACATGCAATTTTCGTGAGCTGAAGCCCTTCCGATTGAAGAACTTGCTGCATCTGTTTTTTTCACAGTTGTGCGAGCATAGGTTGTGCTGTCGGAGCAAGCTTTGTCGTTGAGGCTCGGAGCTCTGGCAGGGATAAAAAGCTCTTCCTTGGAAGCGCCAAGCCGCTGCTCGGGTTCCACAAAACACCTCGAACCGACCTCATCTTCCCCCTTACAGAGCGGCCCGACCTCTTTTCCGCTCTTTTCCACCAGATTTCCGTGCAGTTCGCATTCCGGGCATCCAAATCCAGCCATCCGACCTCACCCAACAGGAAAGGATCAAAAAGCAGGAGCTGCAGTGACTTTATCATGAGCTTGCTTTCCTTGCGCGCTGCGGCCAAAAGATAAGAACCCGAACGAGAGAGGACACGAGTCATCGTGTCCAGATCGTGACCTTCAATTTGCTGACGCAAACATGGGGGGTGCCGACTAGTCGCCAGAGTGGAGCCGCACGATACGGCAAAACTGCCTCATTTCGAAAAGTCTGTGACGTCTGGGTCTTGTCAAAACGAAAGGGGCTGTCATGAAACCGAGTCGACGATGACAGCATGGGCAAACGAGCAACATGAAGATCAAATCTGACGAGGTCGAGGACCGTTTGCTGTTTTGGGGAAGGCTAGGTGTTGAGGATTGCGGGCCTGAGATGAGCTGGGACATGTGTCTTACTCGACTTGGTTTGGATTCATGGATTTTATGTGTAAGGCAAGGCAGTCTAACTTGATTCGAGTTTTCGTCTTTCTCTTCATTCTTCTGCATGTTTGATAAAAGTGGTTTTTTGTTTGATGCTGGGTTTTTTCGACGAGAAGAGCTCATCAATGCTTTGAGGTGTGGCCTTAAAGTTCAGAGCACTGACTCGGTCGGAGCCAACCTTAAGAGACACCATCCGCTCGCTGGCGGCCGTGAAGCTTTCGGCCGAAAAGTCAACGTCCAGCGGCAGTTCAACAGCGACGACTTCGTTCTGACTTCAAGAGCTTTTTCATTCTGGCTCCCCAAAAGACTCAAGGTGTTCGTCGAGTTGTTAGCGAAACCTCTGGAGTCTGAGGGATTGCTGAACGAGGAGACTGCTTTCCCCTTCCTCTTCTTTGCAAGACCAAGGCTAGGTGAAGACTTTCATACTGTCTTATCACTTCAATCCGCAGCATCTAGGTACTCTCGGAAAGTTAGAAGTCTGGGGATAAGCTTGCCGCGGGTTGAGGTTGGGAAGATGGGCGTGAAAGACATCAAATCGACCTTGCTAGAACGAAACCGAATTCTTCGACGGGAACACCGATACACGAATGGCTCCGTTTAACCAGGAACACATCTCGAGATCCACGACCTCCAGGAGTCACCGCCGCTCCGGGACCTCTTCTGCGGGGGATCAGCGAGGAAAGTGGAAACCATCAATCTCTCCAAGGTTTGTGTGGAGAGGCCAAGTCTGGGGGATGTGTCAATGCTCAACCAAGTATTCAAGCATGTGCAAGGAATCCGGGGGCTGGAGCCTGTAACTTGAGGAGAGAAGAACGACCTCGTCTCCATTCCTAATTTTGTTGTCACTAACAGCCATATTCTGATTATCAGAGGGCTCAACGACCAGCCAACAGTCAGCACCAGCAGCGAGGAAGGTTTATATGAACTGGGACCTTCGATCTCACCAACCAGTCAACGACGTCTACTCGACTAGCTTGGCCTTGATTTGTCGACCATTGCATTCGACCAAACTCTAGCTCATGTCACCTCGAAGACGAAGAATGGCTCCGAAGCCAGCGGAACCTCAGCAGAGGCCGATATTGTTACACCTCCTATTCCGAATACTTCACCGGTTTTCCGGACTTGTAATCTGAACGAGCCGCCACGAACGAAACCTGTGGACTTGTTAAACCAACCGAATCATTCATCGAACCCTCGACGCCATCCGCAACCCATCTTCTCGAACGCGTATGTCGAGACAACTGCAGAACCTAGCCAGGTCATCGAGAGCCCCTGTCTTCAGCAAGCTTCCATCATTCTTGTCCTCCCACCGTACAGGATCAAGTCACCCACACTTCCGTCTCCAGAAACCATCTCTATCATCTTCTGGAATCCGCCAAAGTCCTGAAATCGACCCTGCCCTACCAGACCTCATCGACAGCATGGGCGACGCCGTACTTCCACCTTTCGATTGGGAAGCCGCTAGGAAGGCTGCCACGGCAGCTTCGAAGAAGGCCGCCGCTTCATCCTCATCTTCCGCACCACAAGAACAATATCCCAGCATCCCCGACCGCATTCAGGAGGCATTGATCAAAGACGCCTTAGCTTCGTCCCTCAGCCCACTTTCCAACAAACTAAACATTTTGACAATGAAGCTCGACGACCTCGACGCAAAAGTGGCAACGACATCTGTCAAGATGGATGCTATGAAAGCGCACATGGCGGGCCTGAAAGAGTCAGTTGCTGCGATTGAGGGGAAGATGGAGAGGCTTTGTGGGGATGAGATTGTGAAGGTTGAGCATATTGAGAATCAGACAGATGTGGCGCCTATGGTAAGCCTACGGACACCTACGGCAAGCCCCTTGTTGGCTTGATGAGTAAGGAAGGAAGTTTCTGACAGAAAAGCAGGAGGATAAGAAAAAGGGCGATCGGTTCGACATGCTTCATACTGCACCTCCTACTTTCAAGAAGTCGCATATCTTGCCTGGCCTAAAGGGGAAGATGATGTGATTGGTGAGGGAATGCTGAGTGCTGGCTGTGCAAGCGCGCAGAAGTTGGAGGCGTCCGGTGGCTCTGCCGAAGGTCTTTCACGCTCTCACCAAGAGGAAGCGGTAGTGCTCTGTTAGAAAGACGTCTGCTTTGGCCTCCCTTGTCTTCGCAAATGAGTTTGTGTTTTGACATTTCAGAAGTTCCACCAGTTGTCTGCTTTGCGCAAAAACGGCCAGATCATGAAGCGGTACTTGCGAGTGCGGGGACTGAGGGAGTCGTTGCTGAGTTTCTGGGCGGTTGGTGCGCAAAAGACATTACGAGGATGCGGGGATGTTTTGAGCGCAGTGGGCTGTGATTTGCTGTTTACTGCGCTGCTTGTCCATGGTCCTTTCTGTCTTGCGCGTTGCTTTGATGTATATGTAGGTTGTTAGATCAAAAAGATGGAAAGAGCTTGTCAAGTTGTTTCATTAAGTTGTTTTGGTGAAGTTCTTGACATTGAGCTGCCACTCATTGATGTGTTATCCCTGGTCATCGCAGGCACCAAGGTCCAAAAAAAGAGATCAAAAAGAAATATACGTACCTTTTGTTTACCAAGCTGCTCCACTCTCTATGAGATGTTCATATCTTACCTCGTGCCGTGAGTTTCAAAGCTCCTCACATCACTGCGTATTTCAATGCTCAACGCCTTCGCTCCATCTCCAAGTTCCAACGATGGAATCCAATGATGATGGGACCCTCCATCTCCAAATTTGCTATATCCAAGTATATTAGGTAATGATAAGTCGGTTAATGATAAGTCTCCAATTCGATCCAAACTTTGCACCGGGTCTGCGGCACAGTTAACCAACTAAACTTCCGAGGGGGGATTTGAAGGGGCGAGCGGAGCAGCTTGGTAACGACCTGTTGGGATTTTTGGTTAGTAGCTGCTTGGTGGATATTTTGATCTTATGTGCCTTCCTACTCAGGTGCGAAGTAATCATGAGAGAATATGTTTATGTCAGCAGGCTGTCTGGTAAGGTATGGAGCTTTTGCGCAGAACTATCCCAACACCTTGGGTAAGAGCTCCATCACTGCGGTGCCCTCCCCACTTCACCTGCTTCCTCACCCTCTGCGACTCACTTCATCTTCTCTTTCATCCTCTGCGCCTCCCCTTGACTTTTGTCCTTACCTTCTTCTCCGACCGCAACTGTGATTCTTCCTCCAACCGCTATTCTTCCTCCGGCTGCCACTTATCCTCCAACACTGTCCCTCCTCCTTTGGCCTCTTCCTCGTGACTCCCTGCCTAGTGCCTACCGACCACCATCCTGACCCCGCGCCTTCCCGCTCAATCAGCTCACACCCTTCTCTCCAGTCTCCACAGTCACAACTCAAGTCCCGCGCCTCGTACCTCCATTCAGATCTCAGGATCCTCACATTAAAATTTAGAAAACCGCTGCTTGTAAACAGTATATCGCAGTGAACAAGAAAACAGTGTACACTCAAACAACAACGCAAAAAACAAAGTAGCAAAGCCAGTTGGTCCGTTCTATGACAGAGAAAGAGGAGCTGGTAGCTCAGCACGTGCGAGTCTAAGGTCAAGCAGCAGGGGCTACATGGCCAAAGGGAAGCCATCGTCTCCTTCCCTCCTCCCAAATTTCATGCCGCTAAAGATCGCGTGCAAAAATCGCAAGCCCCCCTCCGGGATCCGAACCAAACGCGTTTCAAAAATACAAAAAGTAACGGCGTATCTTTACCTGGGGCGGGAATTGCACCCGTGTCCCCATCAAGTGATGGCGCTCCAACTACTGAGCTATCCCAGCGGCCAATCTGTTGAAATTTCGATGCCGTCTGGAAAATTCTTCGAGCTTATGACGGAGGCCGCGCCCAGTCGAGCCGCCTGGACTAGAGACTGTAACAGAGACAGTGTGCTCTTATGAAGCTGGCATGTAGTGGACTTGTGTGCTTGTGGAGCATTTGCTGTGCTGAATCAAGACTGTTTGGTCTGGATTCGGGATTGCCTGCTGCGATATCAAAGACTCAGGGGGATGGGAATGAGAACATAAAGCTCAACATTGTCAGACAGATGAAGAAGATGATGTAGTTTGCTTGGCTCAAATGAATCTTGAATACTGAGATAGTAGACAAACAAATGCTTTTTCAACTTGGCGGTGAATTGTAGCTGGTCGCTCGCTGCAAGGTCAGTGGTCTAAGATAGAGAAGGTGCAGATCTACATTAAGCAACACGTGTCCAAATTCTCCAGCATCAGAATTCACAGGACCACACACAATCAGAAGAAGAGAAAAAATGTAAAAAAAAAATCTCTCAATTCTCAAGCTGCCTTGCCCACATATAGGAAATTGTCTTATCTTTCTCACCTTGTGTCCCGTATATTTCAAGGCTCAACGTCTTCGCCACAGGCTGAAGCCCTTCCCTGCTGCTCTGAAGTCAAGTTAACGTTTCCTCAACTTTGTCCTTGTCCACAGTGAAGTACAGGCTGTATAAGTACAGTCTGTGAGGAAAGCGCTTTTGCCACCGGGGTCTGTAATGAAGTTAGCAAACCTGGACCAACTAAACCGTGGAGTGTGGGATGAAAGAGCGGGCAAGAGAGCTTGATTTGTTGAGATTATATGGTAAACGATGATTCGCAAGTTCGACTCATGAGCTGAGCTGAGCACTAGCAAAGCCCTTTCATGATTTCCTCCTGTCCCTAGACTCCAATTGTTCCTTCGATAAGACTCTGACCCTCCCCTTTGCCCCCCCCCCCCCCCCCCCCTGGTTAAATATAATAAACACCCCCAAATCGAACGCTCCATAAATGATAAATCAATCACCTCTGCTACTCATCAAACTTTGTCTCCAGCTAAGAGTCCCCAGGCCCCTCGCCAGCGGCTGGTAAGTCCAACCCCATACATCTCCAAGCCAATGTATCTTAGTTAGAGAACACGGACCGGTGTCCTAAATTACGCATAGCTGTGAAAGCGGGAGCGTGGGAGAACAACGGCCTGCGCTCCGAGCGTGCTCCGAGCGCACTCCAGAACCTGCCGTGGAACAAGTTTGAAACATGTTCGCGATTCTACGAGCAAGATATGAATGAAGGCCATTCCTCCTGGCAGTCTTCGCGCTTCCACAAAGCAGTAGGACCGGATCAGCTTTATTGCTCGGGTCCTATCTAGACGCAAAAGGGGAGCTCACTATTAATTGTACAGCTACGGGTCAGATGGCTTATTTAACAGTAGCGAGGGATCTTATTCTGGGCATGGTTTATAACTCCCGAGTTCGATTACTGGCGGGAATGGTTACTCACCCTCCTGGTCTTTTTTTGCATTTATTTTCTTCCACAGGTTTTTTTCTTCGCCTAAGTGCTTATCGTCAGTCTCCAAACTTACATTCCTCAGATCACAGTCTCATAGACGAGTTGGTCGAGTATTCCAAAGTTTCGAGCTCTAAAGTCTATTTCACCAGCTTCTCCCCCATCTTTGTACAGACGATAAATGGGACCACGGTTGCCCGAATGCACCCGGCCATTATCACCTCCAACCATCCATCGCTTGTCAGGCCATCACTCATATATAACACACTTCCCCATCCATCCCCCCTTCCCTCTATCTACCCTCCCACTCAAGCACCAAAATCCATCCTCAACGCAATCGTCGGCTCCCCACTCCCCACCTCCACCCTCTCCACCTCCCTCTCCTTCCCCTCCCTAATAACCCCCTCCATAAAGCCCCTCTGCTCCGCCTTCAACCCGCCAATCACCCCCTTAAAAGCCCCAGCATCGCTTCCCGCAAGCTCCAACAATCTCCCACTCGTCTCCCTCCAAACACCCTTGCCCTCGCCCTCCGCCCGCTTCAGCAACATCGGCACCACCATCGCCATAGCCGCTCCCTTTTTCTCGCTCGGAAGCGTAGCAACCCACGCACACAGCGCAGCAGCCGTCAGACCTCTCGCATTTTCTGGATCTTCGGTGCTCGCATCCGTCACGAATGCGATAAGACGCGGCAGCAGATACCTAACAACCGATTGCGAAGACAGCGAGGAGGGTTGTAGGAGTAGCGTGCGGATGCAATTCGTTGCCACTTTGACCGTCTGATATCAAAGTCAGTACACACACCAACACACAGACCTCGAGAAAGAATTCGCAGAGTTGCAACATACCATACGATCCCCCAAACACTCAACACACTCATCCAACCACCTCCTCATCACCTGCCCCTGCCCACCAACCTCCCCACTCGTAACCAGCACCGTAATAGCCAGCAGACAATTCTTCACACACGGCAAGCTCGCCTCACTCTCCCTCTTCTGCGCGCTCGTATAAATCGCCAAAAACCGCTTCAAGCATCCCTGTATCTGGGCATTCACTATCTCACTGCCTTCCCCAGTCTTGCCACTCGCCGCAACGCTAGTAACGAATCGTTTTAGTACCGGCAAAGACAAAGGCACGACCACAGGCTGGCACGAAGCGGTGCCCAGGATAGTGGCGAAGATGTGGATTATGCAGGCGTGCAGGTCGGTTTTGATAATCGCAGGGAAAACTTCGGCGGCGTCAACGAGCGCGTTTAAGGATACGCGGACTAGCCCCACGGCTTCTTCGTTCAGTGGTCCTTGTCTTGCGCCTGGCTGCTTTTGTGATTCTTCGGTGAGGTTTGGTAAAAGACCTGCTAGGACGAGCACAATGATACGCGTGAGTTCAAAGAGTTGCTCGATGTCGTCAGACAGATCGCCCTCGGCGCCAGGGTCGTCATGAGGCGACGAAGCGGAAGGATGTGATAGGCACAGGGAACGTGCAATTTGCACGATAACTTGCTGTACCTCCATGCTACCGGTGAGCACCAGCCGATCTAGCAAGTCCATCGTCTCTGAAAAGATCGCATCGCGGTAAATTGCATGGCCAGAGACGCTGGGATGCAGTATCTTTTTTAGAGCCAGCAGGATGTTGAGGGTTTGTTCTTTAGTTGCCAAAGCATCGCTGCTACTCGGCTTGGCGACCAAGGCTTCGAAGGCAATACCGAAGAGCACGAAGAAGAAAGCGACGGGCTCGTCGCGATAATTGATATCCTCGCTTTTCTCCTTCGGGTGGCCGTTAGTGGTTGGTGCGTCGGTGTTCTCTTTCCCATCCAAAGCGTCGAACACGAAGGCGCTGTCCTGCTCGATCAAGGAAGCGATGGCGTCGACTAATTGCAGCCAGGTGTCTTGGTAGAATTTGAGAAGGGTTTCGCGGTTTAAAGCGGAGTAGATGCTGTCTAGACTGCCGGATAGGGAGGGTGGACCGAGGCTCATGGAGATGTCGGGCTCGAAGCGTAGTCGGGCGAATTCGCGGAGGGAGGAGAGCCAGAGAGGGGTTAGGGTGGCGATGTAGGGCTTCAGCACGTCGAGGAGGTAGGGCTGCTCGAGACTAGCTACTTGGAGTTCGGCCCAGGCGGCGAAGACGGACATCTTGACCATGACCTGGGCATTGGAGCTTAGGCCCTTCAAGTCACCAATCGAGGTGGTCTCGGTTTCAGAAGAGAAATTTTCTAGGGCGGTAACCAATGTCTTGAAGATACGACCCATTCGATCAACATCTGTCACAATTCCAGTGGCAATGAATGCAGCACAGACATTGACAGCCTCTGAAGCAAGTTCAGGTGAAGAGTCAGCGGCAAAAGCTGGAGTCAACGCCGAGCTGATTTGGGCCTGGTACTGTTCCAACAGAGGAGCTTCCGCAAAGTCCGGATCAGGAGTCTTTCCAAACATCTTCAGGACTTGGTCGATGATTTGCAGACCCTGAATCCGTAGCTCCACGACATTTGAGGTGGATGCTGAAAACGCAATGCGAATTACGTCGGCAACTCTGTTCTGAAGAGCCAGTTCAGCACATGATGATGCGTTGTCTGACGAAGAGCTCCTGGCAATGATGTTGAACATCTCCTGTAAGCACTCCATTGCAAATGTGCGGACTTGCCATCTAAGTGGCTCCTGACCGGACCTGGGCGCAGTTGCAGACTCGTCTTCCTTGGTCCCAGACGCAGCAGCAAAGCCAGCAACCTCTTCATCTTGCAGATCAGGCATAGCGGGTTTATTCGTTGGCTTTGCTGTCGGTTCTTCCACTCGTTGTCTTGTCATGTTCAGAACCATCTGGCATCTCTGAATCCAATCAGCTGTCCCAGAGATGCAAGTCTGCTGTAGCCAGTTCCGGATGAGATTCTTCATGCCGTCGTGCGTAGGTCTGGAGTCTAGGATCAGCCAGAGCTGGTTCTCAAAGCCATCGTTTGTGACCTTGAGAACGTCTGACACATCCCGTTTCATGAGATTGTACAGCCCATCAATGGCAATGTCGCCCAGATCCACTGAACCCGAGTTGAGGTAAGTCTGCAGCAGTACCACGTAATCCGCAAAGTGCATGTGGCCAGAGGCGTACAGTGACAGGTTCCCCAAGCACTTGAGGCTTTGACCAAGGACAAGAAGATTCTCCTCATCCTGAAATTGACCGACCAAGGTCAATATCAGCTCTCGTGGCTTCGTCATATCCTGTAGATCTGGTCCGAGCACATTGATGAGAGAATCGACGCATCGAGCAATGACAGCCGTGGTAGGATATTCCAGCTCCAGATTCGACGATACCTGAGAAGCGACTTCCTCATTATGTGTGTCGTTGACATAAAGCTGTGCAAGCATTCCCAATGCACTCGTAGCATATCCCGAGAACGTAAGACCAGCAGAGTCGGCCACGCGAGCCAAACCTTCAAGAGCCCAGAAATGGACTGTGGGATGCGAATCATTGCACAATGACATGAGTACACCGAGGATAGTCTTGAGATGGAAGCTCGCCGCCATGCCGCCAACTTGGGAGTGTATACAACCCAAAGCCATGGCACATCCAGCTCGAGCACTGGGTTCTCTGTTGCTGACGATCGTATCAATCAATGTCTTGATCTCAGAATTGGTGAAAGCGTTCCCAGAGCTGCTGCATAATCTTCCTAGAGCCTCGTACCCGATGCTGCGAACGTACTGGTCTGGATGGATCACAAAGGAGCGGATCATATCTTGCATGAGCTTTTCAACCGCTGTATCGGTCAAGTTGCCTGCCGGCGCTGTTGTTTCCTTGACGGCCACTTTCATTGCCGACAGAAACGCCACCGCAACATTCACAGTCATTGCTGCTCTCCGGCCTGGATCCCTCTGCAAAGAGCCTGCCGCAAGGAACGTAGCAATTTGCTCCAGGATGCTTTCTTGAATCTTGGGCGGCGTAAGGGGGAAAGCATACGCAAACAGCTCGATCGCAGCATTGACGACTTCCGTAGCTGGTGGGTCAGGCGTCCCTCTAGTACCACTGACATCTCCAACATAAAGAGTAAGAGAGTCATGTTCCAGGGAGTCGCAAATTGGCGATAGGAGGACTTCGTCAATGGATGATTCCGGCGTACGTTCCCCCAACCAGTCTCTCTCTTTACCGTTGTCCTGCTCATTGGGTAGGTTTTCGACTTTGAGGCCATGAACGAGACCGGTGACGCCAAACCCACAGTTATCTCCGATATCCCAGATGTTCTCAAAGGTACTGGCAGAACTGGCTATCGTTGTACCCAGTGAGCTCTGTGTGTAGTCCTCGGGGTCTGTAAAGTATGACACTGCCAGTGTAAGAAGATTTGACTGCAACAAGGACTCGCTGCCGCCTGTGGGACTCAGGTTGACCAATTTGGTATAGCACTGTAGCACCCGTCTCTTCACCATTAGATCAAGATCGTGTAACTGAAGAACGGGAATCAAGCGCTGAGAAATATCTTCTGTAGTCTTTTTCGAAGGAAGTGTCTTCAGGAAAGCACTCGTGTTCTGCAGCATGGCCGCAATCCTTTTCGACACATCTGTAGTCAGGAGCCGACTGTTGAATTGCAAGAATGCAAGAATAGAGCCGAGAGCACACTCTCTGACATGTGTCAGAAATGAAGACTCCAAATGGCTGCGCTGCGAGGTGTTGTCTTTTGCCAGTGGTTTCGGCAGGGCGTTCTTCCACAGTAAGAGCAGTTGCGAGAGATGTATCTTTACGAAATTGGGCCCCAAAGACATCAGGCCACCGATGAGTATCCAGGCTACCTGAATTTGAGTGCCAGAAATTCGGATCTCGGACTTGCTGCTTGATTTCAGGAGACCGGTTGCCAATGATAGCACACGGCTGTTTACATCAACCGAGCCGTACAATGGTTGTAATGGAGATGTGCTGATCATCGATGCCAGGCCGTTTGCGTACCCAACACATCGACGTGGCGAGTTTCTCGCTCCACTGAGAAGGTTGAGTTCGCGATTGACACTGTTCATACATATTGTCAAACAGGGAAGAAGTTGCTGGGGACATGCCAGAGCGAAAATATGGAGACATCGAGAGGCGTAGACTTGTACTGCGTAGCTGGGATGAGGTAGGACTTGGAGCAGACCATCTCTGCAAGCCTCAGAAAACCCAGTCGATGCGGAGCCGAGACTAGTAATAATTGAGCACAATGCGCTCAGCACTGCGACCAAGGAATGTTTCGTGGGTTCGGCGCGCTCCTTGAGGACTTGGGGATAGTTCTTTAGCACATCATTGATGAGACTCTTCCCTGCCGCCAGCTGGCCTGCTTCTCCCAAGATCTCTTTGCCAACAATATCTTCGAGAATGACCCGTACGAACCGCCGAGTGATTAATAGACGATATCGGTTATTGATGACAAGCTGATGGCTCAGCAGCTCGATAGTCAGATTGTCCACAATCTTCATGTACTGCCCATCCACCACGTGTTCGCCTAGACCTCTCAGCACTTTCCCATAGCAGACAGCAATACCCGCTCGGGCCTTGTTCGACGTAGACAGTTTGACATATTGGGCTGAAAGCTGCCTGAGCAAGTCTGGTAGATTAAAAGCCAACACGCGACTTTTCCCAGGAGCCGGACTCTCAGAACGTGGTCTTTCTTCGCCATCATCGCTCGGCGCCATCGACATACGTTTTGCTGTATTACTTCTCTTCAGCATTTTGAGACCTGAGACCGCGGATTCCACAACAGTAGTTGCCGAATAGCTCTTCACCAAAGCCGCGGCCAGACATGACGCGGCAGCATGTCGCACAGGCGGAGACGACGAATCAATCGTCTTCCAGATGGTCGACTTCAGGCTCTCGAAATCGCTCGAGTTGTCGAAATAGGGGGTATATTTCGCCAGAGTTTCCAAACACCGACACGCCGCAATCTGGACCAAAGCAGCTTTGTCGGTAGAAGCGTAGCTCCTGGCTTGTTTCCATATATCCCTTGCAATGCTATCATCCATGCTATATCCCACAATCTTCACCACTCTGCTCAGCGCATTGAATATCGCCGCCCTCAGGCCAGCATGATTTTGAGCATATTTCAGCAGCTTGAGCAGCGCAGAACTGGCCAAGGGATGTAATCCAATGGCACTGTCTCCGGCGGCAGCAAAGCACTGTCCCAGACAATGCGCCGCCGCGTGCTTGACTCTGAGCTCTGCATCCGTCTTATTCTTCCCGCCGGCCACAATTCCTACGAGTTCGTTGGTCGTCTCGAACAGCAACTTGCGGTCGCCCTTTCCAAATGTATGCGCGAAGCATTTTCCTAAGTTGTTCCGAATCACTCGAGTGGGGGGAGGCCCGCCCAGGTTGAGTATTTGGAATAGCTCTTTTTTGAGGTAGAATTGCTGGGCGCTGCAGTCCTCGGCGTCGAGGCTGCAGACATGTTTGGATAGGGTCGAGACGTAAGTCAGGAGGTATAGATCCTGTTGTTCGGAGGGCAAAGACTGCAACTTTGCGACATCGAGTTCGGGGTTCGTCGAGACGGGCGCGGGCGATGGAGGTGGGAGGGGAGTGGTGGAGCCATTGATAGAGCTCGGACGCTCGGAGGAAGACATTGACGGATCTTTTGTGTTTGAGGATGTCGAGAGGCGTCTCTAGATGTACTTCCCGGGTGGTTTAGGGAAAATTTAAGGATGGGTGGTAAAGGGGTTGAGTTCGTTGTCGATGCAGCCTCTCCTAACCCTTGCCGTGGTGGTGTTCGCGATTCGGCATAACCCGCCGGCGCGACGGGCGGTTCTTAAATTTAGCTTACTTTGACGTCTCTTCATGTTGACTTCTACCAACACCACATATCTCACTCTACAAATAAATTCGAGAACCGATTTACGGTCATACACTACGAGTGCAGCTCTTCAACATGATACGCGCCATCGCCTCATCCGCGAGGTGGGCAGCATCTGCGATCCGATCTGCCCCCGCCATTAGTGGCCGACATGCCTTCACGACGACAGCAATTCCACAATTGAAGCAGATGCCACCTCGACCACCGCCCGTTCCAGAAGAAGACATCACAGAAGCCTTCCTGAAAGGCAGTGGTCCTGGCGGTCAGAAAATTGTAAGACCAGCGCTTTTCGTTCCTAATGTCATCTCACGAAGCCCCGTTTCCCAATCCACTTGAGAGTATTGTCGATGACTAGAAAAATTCCTGATTATTGGGAAATATTTGAGTTACTCTGAGTATTTCTGGATACTTGAAATATTCTCAATCATTGAGAGTATTCCCAGTTACTGGGGGTATTCCAAATTATTGGGAGTATTTTGAATTATTGGGAGTATTCTCAATGATTGGGAGTCCATCATTGGGAGTACTATTCCTAGTTTCTCGAAGGGTCCAGGGTGAGCGTAAAGAATTGTCACCACGACTTCCACATCACAAATCATTATGGAAAAAGGGAAGTCAAGCAAATCATTGATTGATCTCAAAGTACCTATGGTACCAGTACTTCAAAGACGCGCAGTTTGCCCATTACCCAGCTCCTCCATTTCGCAATTCCCATTTCCCATTTCTCCACCTAGAACCCGAGAATAAAACCGAATGCGCGAAGTGCAAGCTAACGCCATTTTCCCCTAAAGAACAAAACCTCCTCCGCCGTCCAGCTTAAGCACCTCCCCACCGGCATCGTCGTCAAGGTCCAGGCCACGCGCTCGAGGACCCAGAATCGAAAGCTTGCGAGACAGATGCTAGCTGAGAGAATCGAAGAGCTGGAGAAGGGCGCTGAAAGTCGTGTTGCGGTGGTGGGGGCGACGAAGGCGAAAAGAAAGAGCAGTGCGACGAAGAAGAGTAAGAGGAAATATCGCGCGTTGGAGGAAGCGAAGAAAGCGGGAGAGGCGGAGAAGGGCGAGAGTGGTGTTGCTGGTGAAGGGCTGCAATGAATTGAGGACCTCAGGATTGGCGTGCTCTCTTCTTAGCCGGGGGTGCAGCCGCAGATGGCGTTCCCTTTCGCTTTGCCGCATCCGTGACAGGGACCTCGACATCTCGGTCTCCCTCTCGTGCTTTGGGACCACGGACCACGAGATTCTCAGAACTGATTATTGAACATTCCTCCGTGCCGGCACGCGGCTGGACCGTTGTTTGCTGAAGCCACTTGCCAACCTCAAGGAGCAGATCTGCAGCAAAGTCCTCATCAGACCGGATGTATTCGGCCATGCGGAAACGTCGATGGTAGATGTTGGCGGAGATGAAATCGTCCGTCACAGCCTTCACGAAGGCCTTCTTCACCCAGTGGTTGTCGGGCAGCTTCCAGGCGTTCTTGATCTGCCTGGGTAACAGTATTATATTGCGGTTGCGCAGAAGACCTGGCAGCTCTTTGTAGAAAAGGTGCATGTGGTCTTGCAAGAGGATCTTATCCGCGAGCACGTGGAAGTCGACGATCCGGCTCAGGTTCCCAGTGTTCCGGTTGCGGCGATGATCAGCAGTTGCCTCCTCAGATACCCACGCAAGAGCAATCTGGCCGGTGCTGAGGTACTGAATGAGCATGTCGAAGATTTCAGGGTCATCTTCAGGCATCTCCATACGCTGAGTTTCGCCTTCCTGGAAGGGGCCGAAAAAAGCTTGCTTGAAGTAGTCCGAAGCATTGCAGAGCAGGTCTCGCGGCAATGTGTATTCCTTCTTCGTGACCTTCACGATCTTGGGCTTTGCAACCTTGAGCTCTGCGCCGAGTTGCTTGGCAACCTCATCATCTGCAGCCTGGGACTTCGCATCCTCGGACTCCATGGCCCCGGTCTTCATGGCCTCGGTCTTTGTCTCGTGGAGAACTTCGGTGTCCGAGTCATCTGTGCCGACGATGACGGTAACCCACGCGGCACCGGCAGTGAAGCCAGCTCGCCTACGTTCACATAGTTAGCAGGTGAACCAGAGATGTGCTCCTAGGAGATTGAGGAGATCGAGAACGGCAGGAAATCAGATGAGAAGGATGTGGGCTGACTGGGATACTTACGCCACGAACTCGCTAGCCGAGAGGGAAGACATGGCTGCTGGTTTGGTGTTGAGTTGGATGGTTGTGAGTGTTGTAGATGGAAGTAGGTATGAGTGAGCTTGCGTGTTGGAGAACGTAGCTTGGACTTGGAGAACGTGGCGAGGTTGGCTGGAGATGGGTGAAGATGGGTGAGAGTAGAAGAGATGGAGAGATGGAGGGACCGAGGGACTGGTCGATATTTAAGTGCTCAAGCGAGGCGGCTCGAAGCTAGTGGGGGAAGAGCTGCGAGTGAGGTTGTGAAGTTGAGCGGAGAGAGTGGGGGTGTGGGTGTTGGGGTGGAGGAGGTTAGATGGAGAAGGCGGGAGGGAGTGGCTGGTGTGGATGAAGTCTACCAGTCGCACTTTATGTGACAGGAGATGGAGCGTAAGTGAGGCCTCCGAGCGGGATGATAGGTAATCGATTGTGACTTGGGTTCCGGGGCAGGATGATGGTGAGTGATTGTGACTTAGGCCCCGAGCGGGATGATACATAGTAGTGGTCGATTACAAGTTAGGCCCTCAGAGCGGAAACCTCAGCTGCGCTTGGGTTAGACAAACCCTTTTATTCACTCTATAGTAATATTGGTACTATTTAGGTGAAGCTGTCTCCAAAGCTTATTTTCTACGGTGTATGCTATCTACTACTGTCCGTGGGAATCACCAGGGTGTCGCCGCTCACACTCACGACCCTGTACCTTTAACGAATTTTCATATGGAAGGGGCGGGCCGAGGACTGGAGTGAGGTTGCGAGGTAGATGGAGGAAGAAGACGAGAGTATGGAAGAGTGATCGCTGTTTCTGCGGGTAGGCGATCCGACTCTCGGTTGTGGAGAGAGGATTGCGAGTGGGGATGTCCAGTCGATGGGAGAGTATGAGTAGCTATGTGGAAGCGAAGTTTATGAAAACAGAAGGTTGAAAAGAGTGTGTGGATGTCTCCCTCGAAAGGAGATTTCCACTGCGAGTAAGCACTGTGGAATCGACATGGGTATCTCACCCGACGTGGGTATCCAGAACTTGACAAAAGTCTCACTAAAAGAAAGCACTATGGAAACTACGTGGATATCTCGCCTGTTAGGAGGATTTTCACCGTAGCCTGTAGGAAAAAGCACTGTGGAAACGGGCATGGATATCTCGTCCGACGTGGATGTCTAGTTCGAGATGAGAATTTCACTGTAAGAAAGCACTGTGGAGACAACGTGGTCGATCGGGATAATGTCGAGTGATGCGCCTCTAAGCTGTGGGAAGAGAATCGCAAGTGGGTTTCCGAAGTCGAGGAGAAAGACAAGAGGGCGATGTTTGACGAGGTAAAACGAAGCAAACCCGACTAGGAACAACATCACCTGGAATCGACAGAACCTGCATGGACCTTGCGAGTTCAGAATGGATACGAGATATCGTGAGGGCTTCGGTGAAGAATAATATGTCTCCGAGGGGCAATCGTCCCTTGCAAGAATGCCCAGAGATCATGTTATAGGTACAAGAACGACAGCCACCGGGCACCAATGGAATCTGGACAAACATGGATCTGGGACATTGCCAGGGCTTTGACAAAGACATGTTTGAAATGCGATAGCACTGATATATTGCGAAGCAGAAGAAAAGTCATATCAGTATTACCGAGACCATGGCTCAGTTGGTGGTGGGGACGGGGACGTAGTTGCGCTGCCTCCAACAAGTAATATCTGTGACCAAATCAAACCAGTTTACTGGTGGGGGTTCGATTACTACTATGGGGTAATCGAGCTTTTTGCATTTTTTTTGCCATTTTTTGTGACTTTTCTGGTTTCTTCTTGGTTGACTTTGCTTCCGAGTAGGCGGACTGGACAGAACCGACTAATATATCTTTTCTACTTCGGGGTATCTTCACTCCGTATCGCGGAAATTCTATCCTGATGCTCACTTTCTACTTCCCGGTATCCAGGAACTGCTCCGTAAGTTCAGGCTTTACTTAGGTTCTTCTGAAGGAGCGTGGAGGTCTAATTGAGATGTCGAAAAGGGTGGAAAGCAGAATAGGGGCTGTATTGTTCACGTTTTGCCAGTTTCTTCTGAAAGAAATACGAGGTTCATCACAGCAAAGCCATTCGAGTGATCCGTCGACATAAACAAATCGGTATTGTTCATCGATGGGGATCTTCCATCGAGTCGTAGCTTCTACGCTAGCAAACCAAACAAGAGAGAAGTCCGTTTCCAATACCCCTGAGCCCCTTTCCGCAGACGTCGCATGGACGAAGTGTCGAGCTCTAGCTTTGCCGAAAGCTGCTCTCCAGCCTCTTTCAGCGTATTATCGTCTTCGCTGCTTTCTGCATTCCCGGGTAATGCTAGACACAGCTGCAGCATCAGGACATCGAAGAGCGCCTGGATTTTCACATCCCTACTCGCCTTCGCCATCTCCTTTGCAGCTTCCGCAGCCGCCTCGTCCTCTTTTTCAGTCACGGCAGGCTCTTCCCCATCATTATTCTCAGCATGCTCCTTAGTATCGCCATTGCCATTCGTAGCAGCACTGTCCTTCTCATCCATTCCTCTCAGAGTCTCGATCCACCGCCCCCCAACCTCTCGACTCAGCATCTCTTTCATTTTCCTGACTGCAGCAGCACTCCACAAATCCATCCCAGCTGTTGTCATTTCGGACACTAAACTGCGCAGGAACTTGGATGTCATAGGTGATGGCTGGACTGGAAGTTCCGGATCGCCTTCCCATAGCGCGCGGCCTGCAACTTTCCTTCTCTTAAACATCGACATTGAGAGATGTTCTAGCGAAACCGCTAATACGGATCCGATCAAGCTTTCGTGTAAGGAGGGAATGACGGAGAGGCCGAATTTCAAGAGCTCGGACTGGTTGGGCAGGTTGCTGCGGATGTCTCTTATTACTCGCAAGAGATAGATCGCTGTCGCACCTCCGCCGTTAGAGCTTCTGTGTGTCTCCCATAACGTAGTGATTTTGGCATCGAGCTCGGAGAAAGCTTGCGCCAGGCTGCTATGTAGGTGGTCTTGTAGCATCTGTGGATCGTCTTTACTGAGGACGTCATTGCGACTGTCCAGATCAACATCGTCGTCAAACTCATCGAAATCTTCTTCCCATTTCTGGGACCGCAGTTGCGTGATCAGAGATGTGATTTCGTCGATTAGATGGTGCCAGGTTTGGTAGCCGTTGAGAACTCGGGATACGGAATCGTCCCGCCCGTACATTCGTGAGAGAATGGTGTCTTTGAATGGTGCGGCACCGCCGCTGAGGTCCATTTGGTGGAGATCGGAGTCCCATAGGGTGCTGTGGGGGTTTTTAGTGTCTGGGAGTGACAGAGTTGCTTCGATCTCTGTGCCCACGAGGTGAAGCTTGGATACTCGGCCTTCGACTAATCGTGTCAGACGTTCGTTGATCACTTGGCGGAGGTTGTCGAGCATGGGTGTGGAATCGAAGCCTTTTGCTTTGCTTGATTCCGATATCCATGTCTCAAAGATAGACGTCCTCAAGTCCACGACGGCCTTGAAGTCGGAAAGCCGGGCGACGGTTTTCTTCCAGCCTTCTGAAAAGACTTCGGAGGCTTTCCTCGTCCACGATGCGAGCGTTTCCTTGGCCTGTGGTCCGTCTAGATCGTCGTGCCGTATATAAGGGATGAAATAGTTTATTTCATCTCCGAAGAATTTTTCGCACATGTCCAGTCGCAGTCCTTCTAAGTCTCTGACTGCGTCATTTTTCAGCAGTGGTTTGATCTTGAGTGACTGTAACGCTTCTGATAGCCTCCTGGGGAGTATCGCCTGGACATCTAAGATAGTGCTTGTGAGCAGCTTCAGGGCCCTCAGAGGCCCATCTTTTCGATCGCTATCCTCTTCGTCCTCGAGAGCCAACACCATTGCTTCGCCCCTCATATGTAGAAACCAGCGTACAACATCCTTGGTTCCTGAGCTTGTAGCGAGTGCATATGCAGACAGGGCCTTGATCAAGTCTTCTCTGTCACTTTCAACATCCACATTAGCCAAAGTTTTCTCAACATTCCGTAGCAGCCTCTTTCTCAAGTTTCCCCATTTTCTCCTCGTCTCCTCCACGAATTCTTTGATGCTCCGCTCGGTGCTGCCTTTCATCTCATCGGTGACATTCTTCAGCAATAGCCTGGACAAGACCAGTACCATAGCCGCCGTCACCAGATTCGAGCCAGGTCCGGAGTCCTGTCCCTTGAAAGTCTCTTTTCCTCGCAGCAATCTTCCAGTCGCAATGACACAGCCATCCAAGGCCTTGACCTTGGCCAACAGCCCCAATTCAACATCGGTTCTTTTGCCGCCCTTCCTTGCTGCAGTATTCGGCCCAATTTTTTCCAAGCCTCCAAGCGCCATTGCCTTCCTCTCAACATTCACGCGGCCGCATCTTTCGGCTACTGTAGATAGCTTGGCTTCGGCATCGTCGATATCTTGTCTCATCTCGACAATCATTTCGGCGGTGCCCAGTAATTGGCGGTAGGAGCCACCGACAAGAGTCCTGAGACGGCCATTCTTCTCATCCAGGGCGAATTGAAGTTGACGCTGGAATTGCTTGACGGCTGGAAGGGGCTGCTTGAAGACATCGGCGGCGGAGGTGGTGGAGGTTGGGTCGAGAGAGGCCATTGCGATGGTTGCTGGGAGCAGCCCGGAAAGCCAGTTTATTGAGCGTAAATCATGGAGCCAGGCAAAGGGTCATCGAGGAGCGCGAGAGCATGAGAAGTACGATTGAAGCTCTGCCGTTGAAAGGTGGTTGTTGTATTCGAGGTGTCCTGTCGGGTCGAGGCTGAGATGTCAGCCTCGCGTCGATCATCACCCTGAAGCTAATAAATTTCGGGGGATTCAGACTTATTCGAGTCAATTCGAGTCAATACTCCCCTGAAGTCTCTCGATATCCAAGACCAACGTCAAAAAAGTGCACCGATGCCTCCAATGGCTGCACTGCTATACGCTCCCTACGCACCATAACCCAAACTCGCAGACCGGCGCAATGCCATCGACCACCGAGCCGCAGCCGGCGGTAGGCGACTACAAGAGCATTGCTTCACAATACGCCAGAGCAAAAGCTCTAAAGGAAAAGGAAGATGCTGCTGCAAAGAGGGCTCGCGATGAGAAGACGGTCGAGAAGATCTTGTCGGCCAATGGCATTGAGGTCAGCCAGGGAGATGCTCAGAGGAAGGCCATTGACAGGATAAACGAGCGCAAGACCAAGGACTTCAAGACTGCTTGGAATTGGACCGCTGCCATTTTCACTTGGTTCTTGTGAGTGATATACGGCTCTAATTAAGATCAGGGCCACAATACTGACTGTAGCCAGTGTAATTCATGCTATTGGCATCTACTTCTTCACCAAAGGCTTCCTCCTGACTCGACTTGTCCTCGAAGAGAAATCTTCATGCGCCGAGCCCCCTACCGAAGCGGCCGTCGGATTTCCTGCTTCTGGGTCAATTGACAAAGGCTGCTGGCATCCGAAGACTTTCGATAAAGCTGTCGTCATCATCATTGACGCTCTTCGATACGACTTCACCGTCCCCTTTAATAATGGCAGTGATGTGGGTTCAGGAATGGCCAAGCCAGCTCAATACTTCCACAACTCGTTGCTCTTCCTATATGACACGGCCGTTTCGAAACCACAAAATGCATTTCTGCTTCCATTTATTGCGGATCCTCCAACTACGACACTGCAACGTCTGAAGGGATTGACGACAGGGACACTCCCGACCTTCATTGATGCTGGCTCGAATTTTGCGGGAACTGCTATTGATGAGGATAACTTGCTCATGCAACTCCGTGAGAATGGCCGAAAAATGGTTCACCTGGGAGATGATACATGGCTTTCGTTATTTCCGGGATACTTTGAGGAAGGACTCAGTCGAGCATATGACAGTTTCAATGTCCATGATTTGCATACTGTCGATAATGGTGTCATTGAACATATCATACCGTTGCTCAAGAAGGACAAACGGGAAGAATGGGATATCATTTTCGGTCACTTGCTCGGTGTTGACCATGCTGGCCATAGATATGGACCCGAGCATCCTGCGATGCAAGCCAAGTTGGAGCAAATGGACCGTTTCATCCAGGATGTTGTTGCAGAAATTGATGACAACACGCTCTTGGTGGTTATGGGTGACCATGGCATGGACAGCAAAGGTGATCACGGCGGAGAGAGTGACGACGAAATCGAGGCCGCGTTATGGATGTATTCCAAGAAAGGCATCTTTGGTCGAACGGATCCAGCATTTGTCAAACCCCCTGCGAATGCAAAGATCAGGCCAGTAAATCAAATTGATCTCGTCCCTACTCTGGCATTGCTGCTTGGACTACCAATTCCTTTTAACAACCTCGGAAGACCTATCGAGGAAGCTTTTGCTGGCAAGAAAGGTACAGCATGGGACAATCTGGCTGCAGCCTTACGCATGACTGCAGCTGGTATCAAAAGATATCAATCGGCCTATTATACGGCTCGAGGGATAGATACTGCTTCAGCTGCGGCAGCTGTAGGAAAGTTGTGGGATCAGGCGACATCAGCAGTATCGTCTAAAAATTGGCGAGAAAGCTATTCTCTGTTTTCCGCATACCAACAAGAGACGCTACACATATGTCGAGGATTGTGGGCACGATTTGATGTCCCCAGTATGCTTCAGGGGATATTCATCCTAGCAGCTGGACTGGTTGCTCTTGTCATGTACGCGAAAGATCAGACTGCAGATGACGTTGAAGATGAAGAGCTTGACCGAGCTGAGAGGATTCTCGAACTGGAAACCGAGACTCGAGGCTCTACGGATACATCTTCAGCAGAGAGCAAAATTTCTAAGAGCAAAGCTTCCAGAAACCCAGCCGTGGTGCTTGCCGTTGGCACAGTTCTTGGCTCTGTCGTCAGCTTGCTATTCTTGGGAACCGATGCCTCTGTCTTTGATCTCGTCATGTCTGTCATTTCCAGTACAGTTTTTGGGTTCATCGGGCTGCAGCTGTCTAGCCAGCATTTCAGCCTGAACTGGTTGCCGAACGATGTCTGGAGTTGGCTCGCATTCATTTTCACCGTCAGTCAATCCGCCGGATTTGCTTCCAACTCCTACACAATCTGGGAAGACTCGATTCTCCTCTTCTTTATTTCGACCTTCGGTCTCGTGTCAACAATTTACTCTCTGCGCAAGGCAAATGTTGCCGACAGAACTCTTGGTGTCTATCACTCAGTGCTGTTCACGGCTTTGGGCTGGTTTTCCTCCTTCTCTCGCCTCTGCCGCGAAGAACAGATGCCCTATTGTGTCTCAACTTACTACGCCTCCAGCAACTCTTCGACCTCCGCTCCATGGATGCTAGTCCTCCCTTGGCTCATCGCCCTGATCCTCCCATTCGTCATCAAATCTTACTATGCTTCCACCCGCTCATACGAAGGTTTCGCTCCTATCTGGATAGGCTGGGCTTTACGATTTGGTCTCTTCGGCACAGCGTTCTTCTGGACGATGGACGCTGCCGATGACGGAAATTGGTTCCCCGAACTCCCCAGCGGTAACCTGAAAAGCTCCAGGACCGTACTTGCTCAGACTATATTCGCCTTGGCTTTGGCAGCTGGCACCACCGCGTATGGCTGGGCAACCCCTTGCGTCAACATCAGCACTGCCGCATCGGTCGCGCCCTCAAAGACGAAGAAATCAACGGCAACGGTCACTATCCTGGGCTATGCGAATGCACATGGCACGCGCTACTTCCTGCTCTTCACGAACCTGCTTCTCTCCTCTCTTCTGGTCCAGAAACCCATGGGGCAATTGTCGTTGTCTCTTCTCACCTGGCAAATACTGTCACTCCTGGAACTCCTCGATATCCTGAATCTGACGACTTCATCGATAGGACCTATCATGCTTGGCGTGCTGGGTTCTTTCCACTTCTTCAAGACCGGGCATCAAGCTACCCTGAGTTCTATCCAGTGGGAAAGTGCATTCGTGCCACTTCACACCATCCGGTATCCGTATTCGCCCATGCTAGTGGTGCTGAACACATTCGGCCCTCAGATCCTGTGCACTATTGCAGTGCCCCTCATTGCATTGTGGAAAATCCAGCCAAAGCAGAAGCCACAGAAGTTGATGGGCTCAACTGCCAGCAGCAGCGAAGAGGACGGCGCTGATGAAGCCGGAAGTAGCGGAGGAGTGACCAGGGCGGGAAGTGTGGGCAAGGTGATTGCGAATTACTTGCTGTATTATGTGGTTATCAATCTGGCGACGACAATGTGGGCGGGGCATTTGAAAAGGCATCTGATGCTGTACAGGATTTTTAGTCCGAGGTGGATGACGGGGGCGGCGGTGCTGTTGGTTGTGGATTTGGTGGGGATTGTTGTTGGGCTGATTGGCGTGAGAGTTTCGATCACGAGTGTTGCGGAGGTTTTTGGGTGGAATTAGAAAGGGTGTGATAGGGGGGAGAGGGGCGAGGTAGATTTACTTACATGGCTTATGAGATCTCAGGTACATAAGTAATGAGGAACTCAGCCTGATGATCCTGGTGTGAAAGGCAGAAGCCATTGACATATGGGATTTGTCATTGGCACTCTCGTGGTGGACTTTCTTCTGCATGCAAGATGGCTCGTCACGGTGTCACCCAGTAGACTCACATTATTAAAGTTCCTCAACCTTTCCTAGTTACTTGGATTTTCCTCGGCTATTTGAATTTCTCTAATCTCTCAACTACTTGGATTTTTCTCGATTACCTAGAGTTCTCTCAATTACTTGAGTTTCTCTCGATCACCTGGACTACCTAGTCCGCAGCAAAGTTGCATGCAGAAGAAATCCCACTACGAGAGGCACTGTACTTAGTAACATTTACTTGTCAACAAGCAGTCTCGAATTTCCACCTGGGCGTTTTTTTCTACCATCGTTCATTGGCCATGATCGGTGATCTGTCATTTCTTCGTTGTTCAGGAAACCTCTCTAAGATGCATGGGCGTTCTGGAAGATGGATCTGTATATTGAAGTCTACAATGTAGTCTACAGTGAAGACTGAATCTACAAAGTAAGTGTTAAAAGTGTCCAAGCTCTTAGCTCAGCTTAGTCAGCATAGAGCCCTATATATATATATATATATATACTGAGAGTGTGGGCTAAGACCTCTTTTCTCTTCAGTCTTCCTTATATCCTTTCCAGGAGCTTCTTGGTGCTTAGCAACAGTAAGCACATAATGAGTCTAATATCTCAAAAAGCCATGTGATTGACAGCAAGTTTCTGCAATATATATGTGTCCATCGTAGAAAGTATCTGGGGTGTTAGTTCCTTGAAATATTCTCAATTACTTTGGGTATTCCCAATAACTCTAGATCTTTCCAGTACCTTGTCGGGATATTCCCAATTTCTTCATATTGGGATACTACTTAGGTAACTGTGTCAGTCCCTTCATCTTGGCACCTTCAAATAACTACCCAGGTAGGGATATCCATAATAAATGAGAATGTTCCCGGTGATTGAGACCATTCCTGGGAACTAGGAATATACGAGAACTTCTAATAGAAGGGGGCATCTCTACATAGTGACTGAAAATATCGAAGTACTCTCAAGAATCCTCACCATAAAGGCGGGGTCGGTTGTACATACGAGACTCATCTCGCTTAGAATATTAGCGGCCCACAAAGACTGGATGGAGCAAAAGATGGTCCACCAAAGAACAAAGGCCCCCAAAATTACCAAAAAATAACGCAAAAAAGAGATTCTAGCAACACCCCGTTTCGATCGGGGGCCCTCCGGGTTATGAGCCCGGCGCGCTTCCGCTGCGCCATGTTGCTTTCTGGCACTTGCTGCGCCTTGTATTTGATGAAAATTGGTCGCAGAAATGGCGATATGATTTGACGGAGATTATTTTTGCACGCCTCTGATCGGTCGCAAACTGGCTTGTCAAATTGTAGATTGCTACATTATATACATCGCAGAGGGCTTCATGTTACAGTTTTCTATTCTTTCACTCAATATTTGTTTGACAATAATGTCATGCTAAGGACTCATTGATTCAATGTTCATTGAAGTTGTGTGAACACTGAAGCGGTAAGCTCGGTCTCGGAGGCCGGACTCGGACGGGCCGCGAATGCTGCGCCACGCTTTGGATTTTGAGGAACCGGCCCTCTCCTCGCGCCGGTTCCTCAAAATCCTCGAAACGTCTCTTTTGCCCCAGCCCTCCTTTCCGTCGACTGTTCCATTCACCTTCACCCATCGAAAAGCGACTTCTCCGAATTGCAGCGCTGCTGCCCTGTTAACCCCCCCTCGGTCCGCAGACCGCAAGCGCAAACCCAACCCACCCGAGAGGCCCCCTTTTCACGATTCCGCGAATCCCTCGAAGCCCAACTTCCTCTCCATAGCGTTTTCGAAAGCGCGTAATATCACAGCACATTATCCGCGAATCTGTACTTCGAAGCAGACAATATCTGAAGATTCAGACCTGCACCACTTTCCAAAACGGCGTCGAAACAAGGATCCAAGATGTCAATGGCAGCGTCCACCTTCCGCTGGTTCCAGCGCAAGCGCTACCAATACGAAGTCACTTTCTCCCTCTACATGCTGACACCGACTGAGAAGTTCATCTTCAGTGCGTCCTACCCTCCGATTCCTCCAACCCCCTCAGTCCGATCTCTTTCAAACCTCCCCCCAAAACGTACAAGACTAATTCTATGGTTCTCCGCGACACAGATTCCTTCATCTTCCTCTTCTTCTCCATGATCGTCATAGCAGCAACCCTGTACCTCCCACACCACCTCTCCTTCCTCTTCACGCGCGCCTGGTTCTACTACGCAGGCGAAGAGTACGGCAAGGCTGCTGCGAGCGGTGTGAGTGAGAATCCTTCGGCTGTGAGCAGTTTGCTGGATACTGCGGCTGGGACGGCGAGTCTGGGGGTGGAGAAGGTTGTTGAGACTGTGCAGGCGGTTTGGGATGGGGGGAAGGAGTTATAGACGTGCGGGATGGGATGGTGCCAAAATGGGCGGCGCTTTATGTGGTTGTACGATATGATGATGCCAGGGGTGTGGAGCAGAGGCGGCGCGAAATGGCATGAGGTTGATTCATTGGAGTGGAATGGAGCGAGCGATTTGCTTGCTAGATGGCGTTTGGGATAAGGGGCGCCTAATGGCGTTTTTCTGTATAGAGGGATGGGATTCGACATCAAACCGTACGAAAGCATTCGAACCATACGAAGAGGAGAGAGCGGGGATCACGCAATACGGCAACTGCTGCTGCCTAGTTGGGCCTCGGAAAAGATCTCATGGGAGGGCATGGTTGGTTCTGTGTATGAAACTAGCGAAGAATATAATGATTAATTTCGAGCAGAGTGGAGCCAATCCCAGCGTGTCAAATTGCATGCGTGTGGCCTATCTAGAGTTTGGAGTTGTGAGTCACAACTCAAAGACCAAGCTTCGGGAATTTAACCTTCGATCAGGGACTCGGCCAATCCAATCCATACAAAGCAAGCGATATGCAGCCAAGGAGAGGGGAAACGCCATCTCTTGTTACTCATATCGGGCCACCGTGAACTTTGTCTTGACAGAAGGTAGTTTGTTCCTGCGCTTCTGTCTGAACGAGCCGTGGACCATCTTCCTCTCCACGGCACGATCACCAACCTCACTTTCGGCATTGAGGATTGTCTACGCTACTTGACGTTTGATTTCTACTGTCGTCACGAACTGGTCAGTCGTCTCAGGGCTAGAGATATATTACGCTATTACTACTGTTCCTCTTGCTAGGTGAGTGTTGCATGGCATCGCTTGACCTTGTTTGAATTCCAGCTCGTGAGTCCATGGAAATATCCTGAACAATCCGTGAGGTCTCAGAAAGAATCAAGAAAGCATCCTCATCTCCTCATTCATCAACCCTTTCACCCAAGTAAGTATAGGCCACAGGAATAGCGGGAAGTTTGCTATAGAACAAAGAGTCGATAAAGGTTAAGCCATATGCTTTGATCCGGGGACTAATCCTAGCTTCTCTGCTTAACAGAAACTGAAACCTAAAAGACTGAAGGCAATCGTTCCGAGCTGTCCGGCATTGATTCTAAACATAGGCAGCCCTCTCCACATCCTGCACTAAGCTCTATAGCCAGCTCTCCCGCTGAAAACCAAAAGTCGAAAATTATCTCTGCTAGGTACGTGCTGGGCCCCTTTGTGATAAACAACTCCCGGATAGATACATGTACATCTACTCCTTTCCCAGAATTCTAGAGACGTTTCTTTCTGTGCCTCGCTGACTGCCCAAGGCGCCGGGCGATCGAGTTCAAAATGGCTGCGAACTTCATCCACTACTGGTCGCAGCCGTACTATTTTTTCGAGAGGTGAGTCTCCAAGAACTCCAACGCGAGAAAACATCTGTTACGGAATGTAGAGTATAACTGACATCTTATATCTCAAGGCTGGTTCACTCTGCCATGTACATCGTCCGCTTTGACACTCAGTACGAACGTATGGACGATGTTGGCGACCAAAAAAACTGTGGCATGTACAACCGCAAAATGAGAGCTTTACAGATCCCTGAAGTGTTGCTCAGCCAGTTTTCGACCAAATTCCGAGAGTTCATGGAATCATGTACAGGTAGCGACACCGTGCAATGGTCCACTCTTTCCACACGTCAGATGGGATTCTCAGGACGATATATATCGACAACACACCTGGGAAAGTTTCGAGTACTTTGTGCTATGGCTATACAAAGGCAGCTTGGACCCTAAAGGCTATGCTGAGAGGACCCGTGCATTTAATTTCTACCGCCTCTGGCTATTTGGTGCCAAAATCGAGGCTCCAACCTTTCAGAACTCGGTACTCAAGTACGAGTGCGAGCAGTTGCGCTACTACCCTCGTGCACAGCGTACCTCCAATCATCACCCCTACACAGAGAAGAACCCTCTAATGGGAGACGCTGAGAAGCTGATGCTCGATGAACTGATGCTCGGCAAGTATGACGACGCACGCTATCGCCCAATTGCGAGATTCTTCTTGGATGTTATGGTCTACGACAGGCTAGCAGTTGCAGAGCGGAAGAAGATCATTCGGGGCGGCGGTCCAATGGCGGAATTGTTGGCAGAGGTGCTTGAAGATTGCGAGGTGTCAGGGCCCAGAAAAGAACCATGGGCAGAGAACTGGCTATCGAGGTACCAGGTGCGTGGAGGTTACCTTTGATGGGATTGAATGTGAAGAATCGTGACTAGAACCTAGATGGGATAACAAGCTGAAGAAGTTTGTGTGGTAGATATGGTTGTATGAGATACGAAATGCAGTCTTGCAAGTTCTTTGACCAAGCTCAGGCGAACAGTCAGATGCCTCCAAAAATCATTGCACGCTTTGGTGATACAGTGGGATGAAGAAAGTCTGTACCCCCTTCCTGATATTAATGTGTAGTAGTGGTCAGAAAGTCAAAGGGCTTCTGTTTTCATTTTGAGATTTCAGAAGAAATATCCTGAACAATCCGTGGGATTTCCGACAGAATCAAGATTACCTAGGAAACACATGTCTTATCTCATTTACCAACCATTCCACTCAATCATTGGCCATGGTATGTAGTAGCGGGGAGTTTGCTACAGAACCTGAGTTTAGCTTCTCTGCTTGACAGAATAAAGCCTAAGAAGCTGAAAGCAACCGTCTCAAGCTTCCTGGCATTTAAATCCAGCCCTCTCCTCATTCTTTTTCAGCTTCAGAGATCCTCTCTGCCACTTCAAGTCTCAGTGACTACCACCGCGAGACATCTCTCCGGGCGGCTAACATCGAAGTACCGGACCACCAAGATGGCTCTAAACCTCCTTACAGCAGATACAGGAACAACACATGCAGAGCTGTGTAGTCTTCTCGAAAAGTGAGTTTCATAATCTCCAGAGAGAAAATTTGGCACCTCTAACAATAGGTATCAGGCTTCCTCGCTCGCCCTCCTTCACAATCCGCTTCGATGATAATCAGAACGATAAGCACGACATCGATCCTATCCACGTTCCCAGGGAGTTGCTCAAAAGATTCTCGGCCAAGTTTGCCAGGTTCCTGGATGCACATCCGGAAATTGACGACAGACAATGGTTCACTCTCTTTCCGCATAAGGATTGGTATGACAAAAAGAGTAACTACCGCCGCAACATTGCCCAAGATTTCAACGATTTTGTGCTATGGCTGTATCAGGGCTTTGAAGTGGGACGCCATAATCATAGGCCATATCGTCTGTGGCTATCGGGCGCTGAAATCGAGGCTCCCATATTCCAGGATTCGGTGATTCGTTATACGTGCAAGAGGCATGACTTTGGATCTGACGACGATAACGTGCAAGAGATGCTCGATAAGGTGATGTCTAACGAGCTGAGGCATCCACGTTACAAGGTGATAATAAAGTTCTTCTGGAATGCTGTTATCTGTTGCGGACAAGCAAGAAAGGAGCGGCAGAAGATCATCCGGATCGGAGGCATGGCCGCAGAAGGGTTAGCAGAGGTACTTGAGGAGTTTGGAACGAGTGACTCGGCATCCAGAAAAGGACCTTGGGCGTGGACGGAAGAGGATATGGCAAAATACCTGGTGGCGAAGGATCAGACCGCTGGGGCAGGGACTACATAGGCGCGGCAGATGAGATCATCGAGGCTTTGGGAATACTTGGGAGTTTAGACGGGAAGGCAAGACTTGTAAGAACATTTAGGGATGAGAATGGGTCATGGGTGCCCGGACAGCCAGATGCTTGAATTTCATCCTACGCTTTGAGATAAAACCATTCGTTGAATTTGAAATCTGAGTATTTTTGATCCCTCAGCGGCTCTAATTTTACCTACACAGCAGGGTGGTGGTACTCACTCGTTTTGAAACTTCGCTTTTCCGGCTGGAGAGACAGTTAGGTGAAAAAGTCTGAACCGCCTCTCATGGGACGTTTGCTTGAAATATTCACATTTCACAGTAATTGGGAATATCCTCAATGATTAGGAATATTCTCAATAACTCAGGATATTACCAATAATGCGGGATATCCCTAAAAAAGGAAAATATTTCGAATACTAGGAATGAAGTGCTTTCAGGGGTGGTTCGCGAGATGGGGTGTGTTGTTGGAAGGGTGCAGACTTCTTTCGTCCCACTGCATGTCCCCGACTCTCTGTCACTCCGATGGATCCTAATGGTTCAGTTTCCTACCCCTTGAAACCTGAAACTCGCCAATCTTTCTCGAATCTCAGACATAAAGTCTTATGTTACAATGATGCCTCTAACGGAACCCCCAATTTCCAGAAAACAGCATCTTTCCTCTGAAAAGATTTCTTTATAATGTGGCTTGAAGAACATGGTCTTGGCAATCAGCAGCAGGTGCTTTAGTTGGTTCAGTGGAAGGCTTGCAATTGCTCTCTTCCGCATCATGCTCGTGTTGAAATTGGGAATTAGTCTTCGGGCTCATCCTATTTGGCAAGAGCTGTTTAATGATGTATACTATCCAGCTTGGGTCTTTGCTAGTGAGTCTCTATCACCATGTGCTGCCTTTTTTTTTCGCAGTATTTGACTTTACTCTCTTCTTTCATTGACACCGTCGATGTTGATTGGGCCGGCAAACGTTTTGATTCGCAATTCATTTGATACCTGGAGAACTTCTCTCAGAGACTCAGATTCAGAATACGGAAGCTCTTGTACGGGCAGTTAGGCGAAAAAAGTCTGAACTGTTGGATTCACTCAAGGGACGGTGTGCTAGCACGTTGGGGTAGTTCGAGGGTGTTGTATTAAGCCTACAGAGGTAGGAGGAAGCTAGAGCTCCCTCTGATAGCTAGCTAAAGCATAGAGGGTAGTCAGGAACAAAGGATGGGCTCTAGAACAGTCTACGTGATTCCTGACCCCCTGACCCCCTGACCCCCTGATCATGACATACATTCCCAACATGAACCCCCTCCAATAATTGGGAGTATCCCCACTCCCCAGGGATTAGGAATATTTTCAGTGATTGGGATATCCGCAAGGATTATGAATATCCCCAATAACTATGTAGAAATGTCTTTAAGAATCGGAAATATCTCCACTAATTTCAAATTTGGAATATTCCCAGTAACTTGAAGTTTCCCCAATAATGGGAAACATTTTGAGTGATTGGGAATATCCTTAGTACCTTAATTGGAGATTAACTCGAAGACTATTACTAAAGTCCACTCTGACAATTGCTATACAAAGGGTACGGGAAATTAAACGGATTTCTATAAATTTTTAGTTAAAAACTATAGTTTTTAATTATTTAAAAGGGTCGTTAAATTAAAGCCATAAAGCATAGGTATTTTTATATTTAATTTTAATATAGTAGTACAAGCTTAGCTATAAATTATAGCGATAATTATAAATTGCAAATCTATTTACATATTAGCCAGGATTGCTAATAGGCCAAATTACATATTAAAATATTTTTTGCTATTTGTTTTGGTAAAAAATTTGTATTTTTTTAAATAATATTTATAAATTTGTTTTTTTTTAATAATAATAAAATAAAAATTAAATAATATTATAAAATTTTTATTAAATTTTTTAATAATAAAAATAATATAAAAAATTAAAGCATTAAAATATATAAAATATTTGCGTATTTATATAATTTGTTTCTAAATATATTTTAACTTAAATAAGCAAATAATAAATATTATAATTAAATTAAAGCCAGCTTTATTTATAAATTTCAAATTAAATATAAAATTATTGCTTAGAATAAATTGGATAAATTAAAAGAGTTAGATATAATAATTTATATTTTAAATATAATAAATAAAAAATTATTATATATAGAATATTATATATATAAAAATTAGGAATATAATATTAAATTATACAGAGTAGTATTTAATAAAATAAATGAGAAATTATTTTTTATAGGAAATATTGCAAATTTAAATAAAATAAAACCATTTATATATACCAAAGTGAATCGCGTTTTTAAAAGCAATACCTTTTAAACCTTTTTAATTGATTTTTTTTGCTTTTAAAAATTCGCCGGTATTATTTAAAAGGTTTTTAAACCAATTTTAATGGTGGTGGCGGTTTTAAAAATTAATAAAATTAATTATTTTTATTTGCACATTGCTAATATGCTTTTTAAGCACCATTATTAAATATGCAATTTAGGTAATAATTATTAAAATATTAAAAATGCTTTTTTAAATAATTTTTAGCGGTCCTTTTGCCTTTTTTTAGCTATTGCACCGTTTTTAGCTTTTTTTGCCAAATTTAATTTATAGCTATATTGCGAAATTTAAAAAGTTTTTAGATTAATTAGCAATAATAATATAAAAAATTACCAATTTTATTATTATAATATATATATTAGCCAGCCTAAAGCCAGCTAAAAGCTATATAAGCTTTTTTTTATATATATACCTTTTTGCTGCTGCCGGTAAATACCAGCGGTATATAGCTATTAAAAGTCCGGAGTTTTTTATATTAGCCAATAATTGGTATATACTATATTGATTTTTTATTTTACGAATTTTACCAATATAAAAAACCATTTTCCCAACCGGTTTCCGCTTTATAATTAATAGTTCTTTTTTCAAATATTTATTTTTTTAAAAGCTTAGCCAGCTTTTATTTTATAATTGGTATATAGCTATTAAATATCCGGATTTTCTTTTCGCCAATTAATAGCGTAATATATGCTAAACGAAATAATAATTTTACGGAATTTTTTTCCAAATATTGTTTTTGAAAAAAAAAAAAATGCCAAAGTTTATTAAACGGTTGGCAATATTATATATATACCATTTTTATTTATAATGGCCTTTATATTTAAAAATAATTATAATTAAATTCTAGCCCTAATTCGAATTTATACCGCTATTTATAATATTAAAATAATAATTTAATGCTTTTGCTTTATTAAATATTTATTAGCAAAATAAATATTAAATATTGTATTTATTTTTTAAAAATTAAATCTTTTTTAAAAAATTGCTAAATACAATTGTTTTTTAATATTAAAAGCTATATAAGGTATAAAATTCCTACTATTATTAATTTGTAGCACCTTTAATGCTATAGCTAATATTAAAAGGGCTATAATATTAAATAAAGGCTATAAAATAAGCATATGAATTTAGAAATTTTAAATAAAGTAATTATCCGGGATTATATTAAGATATATAGCTTTTTATTAGCAATGGCAATTTTTTAAAATCCGGCTATTTATTATAGTATAGAAAATCCATTTTTTTATAATTGACCAAAAATTTTAAATGCGCTATAATAGTATTAAATAAAAACCCTTAATTTAAAAAAAATTAGCCAGCCAGGCTTATTTATAATCTGTTAATTATAGGCTATAAAAGGGCCGGCTAATTAGGGTTTAGTAAAATAAGCAGTTTTTTAAATATAATATAAATAGCAAAAATAAAAAAATAAAAAACAAAAAAAGGCTGGGCTTTAATTAAAATCAAAAAAGAATTTAGCCGAATAGAAAAAGCTGGCTTGGGAAAATGGTATAAATATAAATATAAAAGCCTGGATTTTTTCCGGCGGACTTTTAAATTAATAATTATAATATTGGCAATAGCAAGATTTAAAAGCATGTATTACACGGGGCCGAGAAGGGTGCCTTGCGGGCACCTTATAAAGCACGTGCATTAAAGGCGCGCAAAAGGTAAGCGTTATTTATTAAAAAAGCTAAGCGAGGCTTTTAGCATATAATATTTAAATATTTTTATTTTTATTTAAAAAAAGCAGCAATTATTTTTTATAATTAAAAAATATATATAATATATTTTTATTCGCTAATTTATTTTCAATTATTATAATAAAATAGCCGCTTTTATTTTAAAAGGCAATAATTTAATAAAATAATAATTATCTAATTTGTTAGCCGCAAATTTAATAATAATTTTATTTCTAAAAATTCTATTAAAAGCCCTAAAACTTAATTTTGTTTAATTTAAAAAAGCTTAATATTGGCAGCAATACCGGCGAAATTTATACGCCAAATTAAAAAAACGTATTTAATAAAGGCAATAATATATTTATTAATAATGCTAATAAAAACGCTGCCAATTTTAACAATTAAAATCAAGGCGCCCTAATTAAAAATGCGGATATGCCGCGCAAAAGCGAAATTAATTAAGCTCCTGCTTTTATTTTTAGCTTAATTTAAGGCTAAGCAAATTTAAATTCCGACGATTTTATAGCCATTTAATAAATTATTTAAAAATTTAAAGCTAAAAAAAAGATTGCAAAATTGCAAGCTAAAATTATAATTTTTATTTGCAAATATAGCCTATTTGGCTTAAATTCCAATAATAAGCAACTAATTGCCAAAAGGTTTTATATATTTAAAACTTTTTATATATTAAATATTAAATTATATTACATATATTATATATATAAATAGTTTAATTAACTATAAAATTATTTTAATATATAATTTATATTTATTGCGCTTTAATTATATTTAAAGGCCGTATATATATTATATAATAATATTGTTAAATAAATTAAAAATTCAAAAGAAATTTATAAGAAAAATTAAAAAAATTTAATATTAAACATAATAAATGCAAAATAATAATATATATTATATATTAAATTAATTTATTAAAAAAGCTTAAAAGAATTAAAAAGGTTTATTGCAAAATAAAAATCTTAGTCTTTTATATAGAAAATATGCTTTTTATATTTTTTAATAATTAATTTATTTTTAAGCTTTATAATAATATTAAATATATATTATATATTAATTATAAATTAATATATAATATATATTTAATACAATTAAAAATATTAAGCGTAAAAATAAATTTAATTTTTAATTTGAAGCCAGAAATATATTTAATGCAAATAATTTAAAAAAGCATTATAATAATTATAATAAATTATAAAATCCGTATAATATTTTAAAAAATAATTTAATAATTTAATATTAATTTAATTGTAAAAAGAAACGGTTATTATTAAAATAAAAGCTAGCAGCGCAATTAAAATTAATGCCGGCTTTTTTTACATTTTAATTATAATTTTAATAATTATAGCTTATTTAATTGTATTTATTAAAAAAATGGCTAAAAGTTTAAATACCGGGCCTACAAATATATATTTTAAATAATAATAATTTTAGCGGCTATTAAAAAAAAACCAATTACATAAAAATAGTTTTAATTATAGCTAAAATTATAATAATTATAATTAAAATAAATATAAATATAATTAATTTGTTTTATAAAAGCCGCAAATAAAATTCCCAATTTTATAAATTATAAATATAAATATAATAATTAAAAAGAAATTAATAATTATTGCCTAATTTAATAATTTTTTTATAAGGCAAAATTATATAATAATTAATTGTTTAATTGCAATTAATATTTAAAGTATAATTTTTGCTTTTATTTTTATTAATAATAAATTAAATAAAAATTTTATATTATTAATATTTGCAAAAAGATAAAAATAAATTAATATATATTTATAATATTTATAAATCTGCTCTTTTAATAAAAATAAAACAAAAATTAAATAATATTATAATTTTTTTATAATTTTTTTAATAATAAAAATAATATAAAAAACCAAAGCATTAAAATATATAAAATATTTGCGTATTTATATAATTTGCTTTTAAATATGCTTTAGCTTAAATAAGCAAATAATAAATATTATAATTAGATTAAAACCAGCTTTATTTATAAATATTAAATTAAATATAAAATTATTGCTTAAAATAAGCTAAATGCAATAATATATATTTTAAATATAATAAATAAAAAATTATTATATAAAAAACATTTTATATATAAAAGCTGGAAATATAGTATTAAATTATATAAAATAATATTTAATAAAATAAATAAAAAGCTATTTTTTATAAAAAATACTATAAAATAAATAAAAATCCTATTATATATATATTAGGCAAAACATTAAAGATTTAGCAAAATGAAATAAAATTTTAATACATTTTTAAAGCCGTAAATTATTAAATATTAAAAATACCCGTAAAAACTATATAATAAAACCAAAATTAAAATTAAAAATTAAAATTAAAATGCAAAAAACTAAAAAATTTAAGCCGTTTTAATAATATTTTTAATATAATAAAAGCTGGTATATTGTTTATATATTTTGATTGGAATTATATTATAAAAATTAAGGCAAATTTATTTTACCAATTTATTTATAAGCTATTTAAAAAATAGCTAATTATATTAAGAAATATTTTAATAATATATTAGTAAAAAACTGAATTTATAAATTAAAAAGCCTAATAAAAGCTTTTATATTATTTGTATTTAAAAAAAGTAATAGCTTGCATTTATATATTAACTATAAAAACTTAAATATTATTATTATTAAAAATTGCTGCCTATTTTTTTTAATTAATAAATTTTTAGCTAAATTGGAAAAAGCCAAAATTTTTATTAAGCTAAATTTTAAAAATGTATATTATAAAATTTATATATAAAAAATAAAAAAATAAAAAAATAAAGTTTTGTATAAAATATAGCTATTTTAAATATTTAATAATATTATTTAAATTAATAAATATATTAGCTATATTTTAAATCTATATAAATATAATGTTTAAAAAAGAATTATAATAGTTTATTTTAATAATAATTTTTTTAGCAAATATAATAAATATATAGAAGCTATATTAAAAAAGCTATAAAAATATTTTGTTTTATAAAAAAAAAGCAAATATAAATTTAAAATAAATAAAAATTTATTTTTAATCTTTATAATAATATATATAGCTGGAAAAAATATGCGCTATTTAAAAATAATTTATATTAATTATATATATAAAATTGCAATTATTTTAAAATAGGCCAATTTTTATAAGCGATTTAATTTAAAATATAATAAAATTATATTGCCTATAATTAATTAATTTATTAATAATATAAATAATAAAAACAAAGCTTATTCAAATGGTTTTTAAAAACGCAAAAGGCTTTCTAATATATTAAAAATACATTTGCAAATAAGCTAATATTGCAATATTTTAATTTTATAAAATATTTGCAAATTATATATAATGCTTTTAAATTTATATTATTAGGGATTTTAAAGCAATTTAAAAATTTAAATGAATTCATATAATATTATTAGTATTTAATAGCTTTTTGATTTTGCAAGCTAATTAATATTGAATTAATATATCAAATATATAATATTAAATGTTTTGCAATTATAAAAGTTTTTTAATATTAGAAATAATATATTAAAACTATATATTATAAAATTTAAATATTTTTAAATTATAATAATTTACGCTATTTTTTATTTTTTTTTAAAATAAATATTAAGTAAAATAAGCCATAAAATTAAAACTTTAATATTTTAATATTAAATATATTATAAAGATTAAAACTTTTGCTAATTTTTTATTTTATAGGCCAAGTTATAAAAGAATAATAAAAATTATTTATTTTATAAAAAAACTTAAAATTATTATATTTAATTATAGCTTTATATTTATTAATATATTATAAAAAGCTTTTTGCTATAAATTCCGTATAATATATAAATATAATATTTTATTTTATTTTTAAAGAAATAGGCAAATAAACCAAATAAACCAAATTTTAAAAGCCTATATATAATATTGCTATAATAATAATAAAATAATTTAAATAATTTAATTAGCTATAATAAAATTTATTTATAATAATGCAAAATAAAAAATACTTTTTTCTTTTATAATATATAAATATTATTTATGAATTAATATCAATTTTTTTATATAATTTATAATTTTTTTATTTTAAAAAAACGCTATTATAAAATTGGAAAAATATTATTAATAAATATATAACATTATATATAAAATTATATAAAATTTTAAATTTTAATAAAAGAAATTAATTTTATTTATTTATTAAAAATATGCATTTTAAAACCAAAAAGCTAATAAAAAATATATATAAGCCCTTTTTTATTATTAAAAAAATAAAAGCCCAAGCTTGTTATTTAAAATTTCCGTTTAAATTTTAATTAAAAAAATTATATAATATTTTTTATATTCATTTTTTTAAAATTTGCTAAAATGTTTCAAAATAATATATATAAATTATATTTTAAAAAAAATTAAAAAAAATTAAAAGTAGGAAATTAAATATATATATATATATAAAGAAAACGGTTAGCTTATATTTTATATATATTAAAAAAGCTAAAGCCAAAATTAAAATTAAATATTAATTTAAAAAAAACTTAAAAAATATTTTAATAATTTTAAATAAATTTATTAAAAAAATATTAAAGCTAAATTATAATAATAGTGGAAAAATTATAAAAAAAGCGCAAGCTTTAAAAAAAATGCTAAAAGGCTAATTTCAGCTTTATATTTAAATAGAAAATATTTAATTATATGCAATATTAAGCAAAAGCGGAAATAAAAATATTTAAAATATAAAAATACAGATTTAATTTTTTTTTATATTTTAAATTAAATTAAAAAATTAAAAAATAGGCAATAAGCTTAATTTAGTTAAAAATTATAAAATATATAAATAAAAATTATAAATCCCGTATATTAAATAACCTAATTAAAAAATTTATAATATTTTTAAATCCTAATTTATATATATTAAATTGATAATTTTTATATTTTATATTATATTTTTATTTTTATTTTTATATTAAATAAAATATTATTAAAAAATATTTAAAATTGTCATTTATTTATATTCTAATAAAATATTTATAAAAAAACCGGAAAATAAATTTATTGAATAGCACCAAATATTAATTGCTATATGCATTAAAATATAAATTGCAAAAATAATTTTAATTAAGGCTATTATTGCAACTATAATATTTCAAAATATAATTTATATTTTATATTTTAAACAAGCATAAATTTTGAAGCGGAGTGTTTTTTTAATAGCCTTTGCATTATTTTTTAATTAGGTTAATTCTTTATTATAATTAATATACTGGTTATTAAAAAAAGCTTAAATTTTAATATAATAATAGCGGTAAAATATAAAAGCATTATAAGCTGCATTAAATAAAAAAAGTAAATAGTAAAAATTTGCAAAATAATATATTAATTGGTAAACTATATATATATATATATATAAGCTTATTATATAATAAAGGGATTTATAATTATTATAATAATAATTGTATTTAAAATTATTTGCAATCTAGTTATAAATATTAATTCTTTTGCAAAAGGGGTTTAAATAAAAGCTTTATATATAAAGAATATAAATGCGGATTTAAAATATAAATGCAGGCTTAATAAAATTATAATTTAAATTTTATAGCAAAATTGCGAATTTAATATTATTATTATAATTATAGGCAAAATTTTTACTATATAAAGCTTAAAATAAGCCGCCGCCAAAATTTTATATTTTGCAATTAAAAATATTAGGGGCTATAATATTAAAATTAAATAATAATAATAATAATAATAATAAAAAGGCTTAATTTCCGCTAAAAAAGGCGTATATTAAAAAACCGGTATAAAAGCAATAATAATAATAAATTAAAGGAAATAAAAAAGCTTGCTTTATATAAATAAAATTTTAATAAAGCCTAATATAATTGCTATAAAAGAATACTAAAAAAAAGAATTTTAAAATTAAAATAAAAAATAAAAAATAAAATAAAAATAAAATAAAAAATATAATTAAAAATATAATTAAAAATTAATATACTATTATTACAAAAAACGCATAATGCGCGTATAAAAGAAAAAAGGGCAGAAAATTAAAAAAAACCTTAAAACTAATTATTTAAAATAAGCCGCTGCTATATTAAATTTTTGGCATTTATAAAAAAAGCATGCGTAAAAGCAAAAAAGGTATATATAAGCTAATAAAAATAATAAAATACCAATAAATTTTAATATAAAAAAATAAAAATAAAAGAAATAACAATAATTAAATAAAAGCCTAAAATTAATTTAATAGTAAATAATATAAATTATATATTAAAATTAAGGTTTTAAAAATTAGGTAATAATAAATTTAAAGGTAATTATTAATAATGGCAAATTAATAAAAGCCCATTAATTTATATAATTAAAATAAAAAGCCGAAATTAATAACCAAAATCTAAATATTAAATTGCCGAAAAGCGAGAATTTATATTTAAAAGCTTCGGGGCCTGGAATTATAAGAAGGGAAATAATTATTATATAGGGCTAAAAAAGGTGCTTTGCAAATATATATAATATATATATATAATATATAAAATATATATAAAATATATATATAATATATATATAATATATATAATATATATATAAAATATATATAATATATATATAAAATATATATAAAATATATAAAAAATATATATATATATAATAAGCCTTGCTTATTAAAAAAGCTAAATAAGGCTTTTAATATATAATATGTAAACGCTGCTATTTTTATTTAAAAAAAGCAGCGGCTATTTTTTATAGCTAAGAAATATATATAACGCATTTTTATTTCCTAATTTATTTTTAACTATTATAATATAATAGCATTATTTAATTGGCCAAATTCAATTTTATATTGAATTTGGCGAATGGATTTTTGCAATTATAAATTGCTAATTTGGCAGATATAAAAAAATAGGGTAATATTATTTATTATTGGATTTTTATAAAAAGTAAAAATATTTGGAAATTAAATTGCAAAATTATGAAAATATTTTTTTATTTGAATTTTCGCTTTTCAGGAATGAAAGTATAATAAGGTTATTTTAAAAAAAATTCTTGCATGATATTATTTTTTTAATTATAGTTTAAAATTTAAAATTATTTATTTAGATTTATAAAATATGATTTTTTTAAAAATATAATATTTTGGCCAATTAAAAATGCAATATTAAATAATGGTATTAATTTTTTAATTTGTTTTTTAATTTTTTTAATTTTTAAATAAATTTTAATATTAAATTATTAATTTTTTTAATTCTAATATATATATATATATATATATATATATTGCAATATTAAATTTAAAGGATTTATATATTTTAATATTTGTATTATATATTAATTATTATTTCGCTATAATTAAAATATTTTACAAAAGCATTTTATAATGGTATTTATTTGGCTAAATAATAAATAAAAATTATTAACGATTTTAATATTAAAAGCGCTTTTTTTATTATAATATACAATAACGCCTTTACTAATAATAAAATATTATATAAGCTTAAAAAATTGAAATTAAAGCTTAATAGCAATAAATTATTTGTTTTATTTATTAATTTTAATATTTTAAAAGTATTGAAAATAATATTTATTATATAGCCTATATTATTAATTTTAGCGTTTAGCAATTGCTTTAAGCTTTTAATATTAAGCTATTAAAAATGCCAGAAATTTTTAGGATTAAATATAAAAAGACTATTTGAATTATTGGTAAAAAGGGGATGGATAAATTATTTTGCAAAATATATTATACTATTGTTTTTTTTTAGCCGCTGGCTTTTTTAAATATTAATTAAAGAATATTATAAGATATTTAAGCATAAATGGTTTTTTAAGCTTAGATTTTTTTTTAATTTAAGGATTAAATGGGATTTTAGCTTTAATATATTAAAGATTTTTATTAATTAAAAAGAATTAATTAAATATATTTTTAAAAATCAAATTCTGGATTTTTTTATTTGAATTTTTAAATTAATTAATAAAACTTGGGCTTTGCTAAAGATTTTTAGAGATTGCCTTAAAGTATTTATTAAATTATAAATTATAATACAAAGCGAGATTATTTTTATTTTTTATTTTATAGTTTTAATTTATATAAACATATTTAAAAAACTTTGCAAAAAGCAATTTGAGTATCAAAACCAGCCTAATATTATTGCAATTTGTTTTGCAGCTTTTTATAAAATAAATGAATATTTTATTAAAGCTTTATAATTTGATATTACTGGTATTATTATTATATTTTATTTTTATATTAATTATAATAGGTCAATACATATATATATTATAAAAAAACTTTAAAAGCGGTTTATACTTTATATAAAAAAAATTAGGCTATTACTAATTTTTTTACTATATTATAAAAGTTTTAAATTATAAAAAAAAGGTTGATAATAATTTTAATAATAATAATATATTTAATTGGAATTTTATAAGGCCTAATAAATAAGAGAAAGGCCAAATTAAAATTAACAAATATTTTAAAGAGTTTTACCCTTTTTTAAAATATAATTTTCGTGTTTAATGGATTTAAAAAGCATTAGAATATTTTATGCTATTAAAAATGGTTTAGAATTATGTTATGATTTTTGATTTTTTTTTATTAAAAAAAAGCTGTTTTTTATTGGAGGATAAATGGTTTTTTTAGGAGAAATAAAATAATTAAAGAAATTATTAAATAATTAAATGTTTTTAAAAATTTGGATAAATAATGGCTATTAGGATTTTATAAATATAATTTTAATTTAAAAATATTTGTAAAATATAAAGGCGCTTAAATTTTAATTCGCAATTTTGCTTATAAATATTTTTAATATAATTATATAAAAAAATTAATAGCGTATTGTTTTATTTAATTGCATAAATAAAATATTATTAATATTTATTCGACATTGTATATTTTATATTAAATTTTAAAATTTTAAAATTTTAATTATTTAAAATAATTATATTTATATTAATTTTTTTTTAAAAAAATGCGCAAAATGCTAATTATAAATAATTTAAAAAATATATTAAATTATTTGTATTATAATATTTTTATTGGAATATAAACAAATAAGGTAATTGGCTATTTTAGCTTTATAATATAGCTAAAAGGATTTTAAAAATCCTTTAAATTTTAAATTGTTTTTGAAATTGCAAATTAAAAGTGGGGCTATTCTAAAAAAAATTGCTTGCGGCGGACTGGCTTGCGGCGCTAGCTTGCGGGGCTTTTTTTATATTTATTTTAAATATTTTAGTTTTTTTAAATAAAATTACGAATTTATTTAAATAAGCGCTAAAATTAAATATATTTAATCTATATATTCTTTAAATACTACTTTTTTAATTTCCCGTACCCTGGCTATACATTGATTTCAGAAAGGGGGTACAGACTTTTCATCCTATAGTCCTATTGTACACAGGTCAGTCCGAGTGCTAGGTAGGCATAAATGCTTCATAAGTATCGCATTAATGATTTACTACGTATCAGAGCCAGTTCAGCAGTCAGCTTCCAATTCCCACCACCTAAGCTCTTCAACTTCTACCTAGCAGCACACTAAAATCTTCACATGCACCTGTCAACAGCCCAACCTCCAAACTTCCCATCAAGCCAACCCGCATTCCCCACTCCATAGCATCAGTACCCCCAGCAGCATCCCATCGCATATCCGTAATTCTCAAGCCATCACATTCACAATCACATTCTCCAAAAACCCCAAAACCTCACAGCGCCGGCGGCCATCGACCCACAAAAACCAGCATAAGCTCCCCCTGTCAGCCCGTATGCACATATTTATGTACATGTACAAATCCCAGCAATCCCAGTCCCCCCGCTCAGACCCCCACCATCTCCCCCATGCACCAACGCCGTGATTCCAACATCCTCAATCCATCCAGCACCATTCTCACCAACAACGCTATATACAAGCAAACAGGAAATTCGACAAGGAAGGAATATTTCCTGCGTTACACACGTTACACGCGTTGCACAGCCCACAAAATGGTGGAGCGAACCACACGGGGAAGTTGAGGAATATATCATATCACAAACCTGTCAGGAGAGAGTTGCAGAACGAGCAGGCGGGGTATGAGTGGGGGGCCTGGGCATCACTACCTGGTACAGTACATATCAGAATCAAGGAACTGCGCTTCCATCACTGCGGTTCTTGAAGAGGCGGTTTCAAGTTATTGGGAGGCTCAACTGGCATGGGGGAATGAACGCAGAACAAGTCGCGTTGACGTTGGTGCGTAATATCTCCTCTCCCATACCTACTATGATAGGGGCAAGCAACTTACGCTGCTGGAACTCGTAGTAGGATTGGAAGTACCCAGTACACAAGTTCCAAGCGCCCAATCTCCGTGCAACATCATCACTTTTCATCTTTTGACAGCGCAGATCATTGCATTGGCTTGCATTGGCTCGCATTTATCAAATCTGCGCATCTGATTGGTCTATCCATCCACAGACCCGTGCAGTGGGGGTATCTGTACGCAGCCAAATCTAGTAGCAGCTTCAATTCAGCACACGCAGCACCACATAGCAGGGCTGGTTGGTTAGTTGGCTGGGCTTGACGAAAGTGGGCTCATGTTGCACAAAGGCCACAGCCTCGAGTAATTGAGCAATTGAACGACAAGGGGCCAAGGGCGCATCAGATCCTTTCTATCCTCGCCAGCCCCTGGGTTTTGCGCGGCCTTGCATCCATTTCCCGTTTTCTCGCATGTCCCGTATTCCCAGCCATTCGCCAGCAAAGTCTTGGATGCGAGCGCCTCGCAACCGCAAGACTGGGCTTTTGATTGCAGGCAGCAGCCCGTGACTGCCATCCGTGCGTGGTGTTGGAAGCTCCGAGAAAAGAATTGCTTCCATGAACATCCCACGCATGACAAAAGCTCGGAGGCTCCAGAGCCGAGCCGACAGACAGGCCCTGCTCTCGGTGTGATGCGGGGAAGCAAATCCATTCGCTCTCTCAGATGCTGACGTTGCATATTTCAGAATGCCAGCGCGATGCTCAGGATGTGAAATATGACAATCCCGTGTCGTTCGTCGGGTTATTGCCGTCCCACGTACCGCTGCCGGCTGCAAGCGGCTCGGAAAGGATTGCGCGATCTGGGTCGGCTTAAGTTGATTGAAAGCATTGCGAGACCGATCCAGAGCGATCGAATAGGTTCACGAGGCTTTGTTGGAGCAGGAGAGAAGTTTGACGCGAGTGGATCTGCAGTTTAGAGGTCAACGATGTGGATTTTATGGAGCAGAGTAGAAAGCCCGTACGTGGATGATTTCTACACTACCCATTGCATCCACACTATATCAAATTCGGATGACGGGTAGATGGCATTGCGATTAAATTGATACCAGAGGCTGGCATGTCTATACGTCTTGCCAGACGTCCTTGTATTGAGCCCAGTCTTGGAAGCCTACGTAATTGTCAGTTTCAGCCCGGTTCGTCAGCAGAAGTCAAAGAAGACTCACCGAGCCGTCGAAGCTTGTCCATGCCTTCAGTAACACCATCCAAGAACACTCGGTTCATGCCTTGCGACTTGAGTTTGTGCACGCAAGCCTCGACAAGACCCATACCGAGGATTTCTCGTTTTGAAGCTAGTGGATAGATTGTCAGTCTTGTTTGCCATAAAAATTGAATTATCAGGAACCCTTTTGCGATTGGGGACGGGAACACTCACGAAGAACGCAAATGCAGGTAATGCCACCAACATCCCGGCCGAGCTGTCCCGCCCATGGCAATTCCATTGCAATTGGATTCCTGAGGGTACGGCCATACGTGATGGCAGTGCCGATGACGCTCTCCTTCTCATCCGCATCCTTCTCCACCGCAATCATGATATCCTGAAAGCCGTCGTTTTCGACCAATTTTGAATACTGGTCAAACCACCCCATCTTGTCTTCTCTCGTAATAAACTCCTCAACCATGGCCAGGACATTGTCGGTATCTGAGGTACCGCATTCGCGTATCGAAATCGTATCCGTAGCTGTCTTCTGTGGAGGCCTCCAATCGACCAGATTTACTAGCATGTCATAGACTGGTCTCCCCTGTCCAGGAGCCGTGCTGTCCATCTTCCATCCGCGACGTTCGAGCCATCCTGAATCGATTTTCTGAGATTTTGTCGGTCCATAGAGCAGTCGTGGGAAAGTACTACCCAATTGCACCCGCACCACACCGCGTGTCTTCTTTAGTGTATTGTAAGCATGGTTATGCAAACTGAGGCCCACACCTTGCTTCAGGTGAGAAGCCCTCGTGATGAGGAGTGCGATCGAACCAATAAGTTTGTCGCCCTCGTGATCGACATAGGTCAGATAAGTTGCGCAAAATCCAAGCAACTGTTCGCTCTCGGGATCCCGAACACAATAGTGTCTGCAATATCCCGGTCTTTTCAACAACCCACCAAGAGCCATAGAGTCTATGACAAAGTTGTTTTCCATAGCTTGGTTCCAGAGGGTTGAAACGCTTAGCATGTCTCGTGACTCGTCAAATGCGACCACAGGCCAGACAATGGGTTGTGGAGTCTGGAGAACTGGAGTCTGGGGAACTGGAGTCTGGGGAATTGGAGGCTGGAGAATCGGAGGATGGGGCATTGGTAGAAGAGCCGGCGAGAAACCATCAGCTGTCAAATGATGCCGTTCCATCTCTCCGAACATGAGCGCTGCCGTAGCTTCCAGACATGGCCTTGAATAGCCCCGGGACTGAATGATGGTCGGGAACTCATCTTCTCGATGTAAGATGTCGCCGCCAGGCTCGCAGCAGAGAACGACAATTAGTGGACGGTTTGCGCTCACGATACGCGCTATTGAGGCAATATCTACATGGCGTTCGGTTGACGAAGTCGCGTTGCAAATGACGAATATCACCAGAGATGCTCGAACCATGATCCCCACGTGGGTGCTAGTGATCCCATTGCGGTTTGTGTATGGGACGTGACGGATCTTAGAATGCCTCACGGCCAGTGCTCGACCAAAGGGCTCAAAAGGGTCGGCCGTATCAGTGGGATCATGGGAGATGGGTACCACTAAAGGTGTCAGTAATACCACCACTTCATGTGGCTTCAGATTTCCCACGGCGGAAAGCCAACCAGCATGGTCACGGATGACAAAAGCAGGGCCCTCGTGGTGGGGACTAAAATTTGAAGACTCTCTACTTGAGCGCGCAGAAGGCATGCTGCCATATCTAGACAAGAAAGTCAGCATGATCGGTTGAGGAGATGGCAAGCACTACCTTCTACGGACGTCCTGGTTTGACCGGGACGAAATATCTGACGACATTTTTGAGGCAGGAACCTGAGGGTCCGAGACTTAAAACCTCGTGTACTATTGGGGGCGGGGCTGAGGACAAGTGCTTCGGGAGGTGATTCGGGATCAGAAGGTCTTCGCTGTTGTGCCACTTCTCAGATGAGCCCGCATGTGGTGAGTAGCACCAAAGTTGTCATGTGAGAATCATGGGCGACGATATTCGGAGAGTGAATGATTAAAAAGGACGACCGTCTCTTTCCGTGCTGCCTATTATTCGATATCAGTTCATGGTCCCCCGGTGCTCCCCCGGAGATTAGCGCTCAGATGCTATGAAGGACACGGATTCGGACAAGGTGTGGGCAAGGCGGGCCCCAACAAAAGATATCTGGTCGGAGTATTTCTTGTCGGCCTACTTGCGGCGAGAAAACATTCAAAGTTAGGATTGATGGAGGAAAAAACACGTACTATGTAAATGAAAGGCGGATGTATGTACTCGTATGAACTGGCAGTAAACGCGAAAACGACGAAGGCCTCCCAGACGGATCAAGAAAAAGGTGCGGCACGGACGGATGGCGCTCGGCGGAGGCAGATGCGGTACTTGTTTCGCGTCCGACGATGAAATGGGCTTGTCAAGTCGACGGGGAATAATTGGGATGTCGATGGAACGATGGCACGACGAAAGAATCTGGGGCCGGCGGCGCGGTCAATAATTGATGTGACGGTCTCGGAGCGTTGAGTGTGGCTAGCCCGCGGTGCTAGCGCAGACTGGGGTCTTCCGCCCAAGCGAACTAGAGGGATTGAAGCTTGTCACTCCCTGGCCGGCTCCACAACCAGAACTGCGTGTCCTGTGTCTTCGCTCCGTGGTCTGAACAATATCGACGGATGGCCAGCCTGCTTCTTGGGAGCGGCAATGCTTCGTCTGGACTGCGCCCGCTGGAGTGCTGGTCGCCTGTTCTTTTCGGTGTGACGGCAGCAAAGGAAAATATCGGGTTGCTGAGAGTGAGGCCGGGCTGCCTTCAGAGCCTTCGAGATCAAGCACAGGCAGTCGTCGCGCGAAGAAAGCCCATTGTCGGTACAGCCGGATGTCGATACGCCTCTGTGTATGGGCGACGGGGCGTCGGAAAAGAGTCTTACGAAGAAGAAGAGAAGTCTCTCGGTGATGATGCATTTATTTGGAGGAGTAGCATGCCAGCAGGTTCGAGGCTTTGGTTGCACAGGCCCAGGGTCTAAATTTGACGTGACACAGCGCGATCCTTAGCTCGTAGCACAAGTCCATGTACATGTAGTAATAAATGTATGTCTGACAAGGACACGTGGGCTACATTCGGAGTCTACGGATTACGAAGCACAAACAGCCGTTGGCCTGCCAGATGCTTCCCTTAAATCCCAAATCCCACGAAGGTGAAGGAGCTCGACATGGCTACTATGTGCTGGTCCGGGCAGCTGCTAATTCGGCCCTTGGGTGGGAACTGGAAAAGTTTGTGCGACGCAGCATGGGGCTAGAGCAAGCAAAATCCGTCAGCTACCCACTCCCCCAGGATACCTCCCCAGACACCACCGCTTGCGCTGTGTGCGTCAATTGTTTGCTTTGGACAATTGTGGTTCATCTTGATGAACGGGCTGGAGCAAAATAGGTGGTTATCACGAGTCTGCCAAGTTGTGGTTTATGATTCGAGTCGGCTGCGCATCGGGATACATATCATTTTCTCTCCCTCGTGCATGTTGGACAGTAACACGGCGATGGACGCCGGCGGCCGCTGAGGAACCCCACACGCACCCATCACAAACCGCCTCCGGTATGACAGTCCTGGGTCTGGCAAGCTCCATCTGAAGATGTTCCGACCACGCGGGCTGGAATGAGTTGAGCGTCTGCTAGCTTACCAAGCAGTCAGGCCTTCATCCCCTCGCTCACGCCCTTTTCAGCTGTGTGCAGACTGCAGTGGCCGTGTAACACGAGATATCTTGAAGAGCTTCTGGAACAGCACGGCTGGCTGCCGGAGCGAGTCTGGGTATGGCAAGATTTCTGCGACGGCTTCAAGCCCTGGGGCTGGGAGATCTGAGATATCGGCGTCGGGCTGAGAAAAAGCATCAGAAGTCGGAAAGCGAATTTGGCGTTGGCATGGTTGAGCCTGGTACTCGGGATTTGGGAGAATGCTGCATTGGAGCATTCCTTCCAACAGCTGTCGTGGTGACACCAAAGGCCCCTTTTCTCGAGAAGGGCATCGAGCCTTGCTATCGGACCGCGCGGTAAGAGGTAATTCGCGTGTGGGGGTCCGGATCAACAGAAGGGATCAAAGGCGTGGCGGCGATGAGACAGGTCACAGCAGAGTCTCAGAGCCTTCTGAAGAATTGCTGGAGGGTGTAGGGCCGGGCGACGTGATTGAGCATCGTAAAGCAGATGCTTTCTCAACACCATCAGGCTGTTTCTGTGTTACCACGACGACGTTTCATGGATGACGGCGGGGGGCTTTTGTCGCTTGGCTTCATCCGTGGTTAACCTTCTTGTGCCGCCAAAATAAACCAAGTGTGCAAGAAGCTCGGGCCTTTGATCGTTTGATATCGCATTCGCAGCCCGGTCGAGAATTAAACATCAAAAAACTGTATATCCAGGCGATCTACTAATCAATATAATTCCTATTGAAAATATAAGTTGAGGTATTAAAGACAGGCTGTGAAAATAGAGCGTTTTAGTACCGAAGGCTGAGTGACCGAGTCTGCAGCACCAAAAGCCTCCAGCAAGCGAGCCTCGCCCAAACATCTCCCCGATGCACCACCCTACCAACAACCAGACTAATCAACTTACGCAGCCCACTGTCAGCACATCCGCTCCTCTCTCAGGTCGCGCATTGTTGTGCATGAACCATTGCGCCAATGGCGCCGGCCCCAGAGATTGAGGACGAGGATGCGGGAAATGCGCTCCAAAACGCGCTGGCCGACTTCGAAAAAGGTGAACCTACGCGTCGTAACACCCTGTCACGTGCCATAGCTCACAACCCTCGCAGCATCGCGAACGCCTCCCAAGCTCCGGCCAGTAAAGATCAATGCCTCTCTAGACAAGCTGTGTGCCAAGGCTTATGAGAATGGCCTGCCTTCCGAGTCTCTAGACAGGCTCGTCGACATCATCACCCTGCCGAATGACCTCGATCAGGCTACCACCAACGCCGTCATCAAGAATATCTACCCTGCCGAGAAAGTACCTGATGGTACTGTACTCAAGGTGGTAGGTAGTCTGGGCCATGGAGTTGCGAAGATCTCTTTTCCTGCCCAGGCTGCCCTTTTAAAGTGGCTTGTCATGGTGTATGATGTGTTGGAGAATCAAAAAGTTTTGTCGAGTGTCTATGGCGTGTTTTTCAATCTGCTTGATACTGTTGCTATCAGGTGAGCCCTCTACTTTTCAACAAGCTGTAAAACAAAAGACAAACTCGTCTTCGCAAACCAGGGACTGTCTGGAACCTCGGTGTTTTCTGGACAAATGAAGAAATACTAATCTGACTAGGGGGGCTGTTTGCCATCTACTCTCACTTGTCACACGACGCAAACACGTGAGACCATTCAGAATCCAACACCTGTACGTTCTCAGGTCCAGAGTGATGAGACTTCGAGCTAACCATAGCAAAGGCTCGAATTGTGTAGGCAGACTGGCAATGAACCACCACTTATCGGTCTCCTCCGAGTTTACAAGGACTACTATCCCGATGTCATTGTCGGTGACGTGACAGGAGGCCGAGCGACCGTTTTCACGGTTTGTATCTCCAGAAAAGCCGGCACTTTTGTTTCTTTATCGTAGGCTAATCATAATTTTAGCATCCAAATCCAGAATGGCGTCAAAGACTCGGGGATATTCAAGAAGCACATTTCCAGCGCAACCAGGATGCTGGCAGCGGACAGGGCAAATTCCGTGTTGTTCGACGGGGAGTCAATGGGGTGAAGCGTAGCAAGATTTCTGTTGTTCCCGAAGTCCACACCTCACGGGCGCAAGAAGTGAGTTGTCAACTGTTCTCATCTCCAGTTAATACTGACCCCTAGTAGACTTCCGTGACACTCGAGGAAATTGATAATGTCGACCATTTCGTCCAACGTCTGGAAAAGATCGAATTGCCCAACCAGCTTGTGGCCGTCATGGGCGACCCCCTTCTCCAGAAGTTGCTCCAGTTGAAAGGAACTCCCAGTACCATACAAAGAGTGGATTGCTGGCTCATGGCGTTCTTTCAGGACCGGCTGGAAGACAACGATGTTGAGAGGATTCTGGCAATGCTAGACTCTATTCTTGAATATGTCAGGTTCAGCAAAAGACTTCCGGATGCATGTCTTACTTATCTCAAATCTCTTCTCGGGGAATGGGACGGCATTACCGGACGTTCCACGATCCTCGGCCTTCTCAGCTATGTCCCCATCCAGCATTGGGAAACGCTTTACAAGAGCATCCTCACACACCTGGAAACCGCCATCATCGACACCACAGTCGAATCCCAAACCACCCTTCTCACATTCTACGCCTCCCTCCTCCAGAACTGGACAACCACTCTTCTCTCCTACACGACCGCCTCCCCGCCCATCCCAGTTCCTCCTCACGCCACCCGAACCATATCCCACCTCACCACACACGCCAACACCCTCGCCCTCAACATCCTCGAATGCACCCCCTCCCTCAACACAACCACCACCCACCCCTCCATCCTCACCTTCTACGAACGCACCGTCCACGCCCTCTCCCTCCCCACCCTCCTCCCCCACCTCCGCATCACCACCCCCCGCTCCCCCCTAATCTACCAACTCCACATCACCCCCTCCCTCACCACGCTCTCGCGCCTCTGCTCCATCCTCGCCTCCTACAAACGCGCCCTCGAAACCGCCATGTCCGCCAAACCCCCACCCTCCGCCACCACCTACTCAACTACGCCCGCTCCACCAAGCCAGCAATACGACAAAGGCTTTGTGAATCATTTTAATGGCTTCCTCATGGATATTTGCAATTCACTCTGGCGCGCCCGCGCCTTCAACAAATCCGACACCAACGCACTCGGCTGTCTCCTCCCCGACGCCACCATCACCTCGCTCACAAACCACGTGCACAAAGTCGATTCCTCTCTCCAATTCCCAGCCTTATTTTCGCTAAGCTACAATCCGGCGCTCTGTGCGCTGTCGATAGCGTACGTGCGAGATTTGGAAGACGAGGAGTTGGGGAAAGAAGATGATGAGGGGGGGTTGCGGGAGAGACAGAGGGGGCCGGTGACGCAGAAGAGTTTGCAGTTGTTGGGACAGAAGGGAGGGGTGAGGTTGAGTTGGCCGGAGTATCGGTTGGGGGTGCTGAGGTATTTGGAGGAGAGGGGCGTGGAGGGGGTGGGGGAGTTGATGTATAATACTATGAAGCATTTGATGGAGAAGGGGGAGAGGAGGGGTGGGGCTGGGGCTGGGGGGAGGAGGTGAGGGGTTGTGTGGAGCGTGGGGGCTGGAAGGGTGGGTAGAGGTGAATTGAGATGGTTTGGCGGGTTTTGTGGAGATGTCACTTGGTATGAAGGATGTTGCTTTGTTAGGTTTATGAGTGAAAGTTATGTGACAAGAGTCGCACCGCCTGTCGATTAATCCAAAGTATCCGCGGTACCTTAATTAGGAATATTCCCAGTGATTTGGAGTGTTCCCCAGTAGTTTGGGGAATTCTCGTAACTGAAACAGGGGTACATTTTAACTGCTGCCACACGTTAATTCTATTCAGAGAAGGGATGCACTGTGCAGACTTTTGTCGTCCCACTGGAAGGTCAGATAAGGTCATGGATTGTACTTTGAAGCATTTGATGGAGAAGAGGGTGAGGGAGGTATGGTGTTGGCGAGAGGAGATGAGGGGTGCGGATTTGCTGGGAGAGGTTCAGATGGGTTGGACGGATGTTGTGTTGTACAAAATGCACGGGGTATGAAGAATGCTAATTGTGCGGGCTTGGAAGCTGGAGTTCCAGCAAAGTCATCGATTTTGAGCTAGATAGCTGGAGTGATGGTTGGTATGAGAGTACCGAATCCATGCATGGAATTTCGCAGTCCGTAGTCTGCTCAAGCTCACTTGAAAGAAACCCTGCGCAACTGGCTTCCGTACATGGAGTACTTTCGTAGCCCTCTTGGCCTCGTTTGCTGCACCCAGTCCTTTCCTGTTTATCCATTGTGCCCACTTCCTAGTCAGTGGCCACCAGATACCTCTTCATTCTTTCCTCACTCCAGGGTGTTTGTCTCGGCCCTGACGCGGCGATGTCCTCCAGTACTTCCACCAGCAACTCTGCAAATGCCCCACCGCCCCGGACGATCTTCTTTCGCTCCTCAACGAATGTTCCGTTGTAGATCGCGACATCAAAGATGAATTTCAACAGTGGGTAAGTCCGTGGATCTGCTGCCAGCTCGTTAAGGTCCAGATCCTCCGTCTCCATAGTGAGAAGGTCTACGTAGTCATCAGAGTTCTCGCAGAAGTGGCGAAGCACTGAATTTTGGAAAATAGGAGCCTCGATCAACGCGCCTAGAAGCCAAAGACGGCATGGATTGAAGTTGCGTTCGAGACCGAAGTTGCCTTTGTAAAGCCACACTACAAAGTCGCCCAACCCGTTCCAGATGTAGTCGCGATAGTAGCAACCCCTGATGTTCCACTTCTCGTTCGGGAAGACGATGTTCCATTGTACGTTGTCCGGGTGTGTCCGCATGACCTCACTAAACTTGGCCGAGAAGTTTTCGAGCAACGGCTTGGGAACGCAGATAGGCTGGAGGCGGTCATTGTCGGGGTACTCGAAGCCGATTTTGTAGGAGGTGGCGTGAATCAGACTAGAATATTGAATATTAGGCATACCCTGTCATTGGGATATTTCCGTAGGTAGTATTCGGAGACTCACTCATTCAGAAGGTCGTCCAGCTTCTCGCCTTCGAGGAACCTCACAGCCATCTTGACGGTCGGTTGCTTCACGCATCTAGTCAGCAAGGAACGGAGAGAGGCGCGATCATGGACAAGGTGAGGTTACAATACCTAAGTAGCAGCAAACGATCGTTCAGATGGGTCCAACTGGGAGGCTGTTGGTGGTTGTGTTGAGAGAGAGAGAGAGAGAGAGGGCTCGTGGAGCAGCTATATTCTGCCCCACTAGCGCGCTGCAGGGCAGCCGAGGGGGCCTCAGGCTGGAGCACGCGCTTGAGGCACGTGCCGTAAACGTGCCGACAAAATTTAGCCCTTAAGATGGAGAGCTGGAGATGTGAAGATGGCTAGGGAAGAACAAAGCTGCCTTTGATCGGCAGAGGAGGGCAGCTCATATTTCCAGGTCTTAGCATATGGCCCAATATTGATGACTTGGTTTTTTGCTTTCATTCCCCCTGGCACATACATACATATAGCGAAACCGCTACCCGGATAACATCTAATAATCAAATTTCCAAGGCACGTGTGGTCAATATAAACTAGCAACTCAGTTCAGAACTTGAGACTTAGCGTGTTTGAATGATCGCGAGGTGAGAGGGTGGCAAGAACACAAAAAAAAACTAGCTTTAGGACCTTATAGATTCAAAACAGTGAACAGAAACATATCAAATACCATGGGCTCCCTGGCTCGGATGGAAAGGAAACTCTACGGATTAGTACATCCACAGAAGTGGTGTGATTGGCCAAATCAAACCTGTAGGCACACGGGCTTGGATTCAACTGCTACCGGGAGCGCAGCTGAATTTTTTGTATTTTTCTTTTTGGCCGATTTTTGTTTTGGCGCGAATCGCCGTAGCAGTGGCTGCGGTGCTCGCATGTTTCCAGTCTTGAGCTCACTCACCCGCCTGCTTTCTTACAAAAGGTTGCCGAAAAGGCCGGGGGTTCGACTCCCCGGTTGAAGCTCTAGGCATATACCTAAAAAGGAAACCCACTATTTTTTGGAGGGATTTTTTTTGCTCTGCTTTCGCATCGTCAGAACGTCAGTTCTTAACTGCTTTACGGTGCAGCAAAATCTCAGTGTACACCATAACATTGTCCTGTTGCAGATGGTGCCGTCGTTTCATAAAGCATTTGCCAGTGTTCTGAAAGCATTTTATCAGTCGGGGACGGTCTCAGGGAGGAGACACATCTATGGAGTATTTTGGTCTGTCGTTGCTAAATCAGCCTGTCGACGTGTTTCTTGCTTTCCATGTGGCACAATTTTGACGAATTCTTAATCGAGCTCATTCAGTGACAAGTTTCTGGCTCCCAGACTCAAAGAACCATCTTCGGCGGGTAAAAAATACCTTGGAAACCGCCAGAAACCCCTGAGATTCTCCCTGCTGCTTGGGAGTTCTCTTCAGTTCCGTCGGGAAAAATGTGCTGTGGCTTTGTGATTTGGTACTGTTAGCAAGCTAGCTCACTGACAGCTTCATCTCATTTCCAAAGTGGTGCTGAAGAAGGAAATGCTCTCTCACTCTCACACATATTGTCAAATGTCCCTGCACTATGCTAGAAAGCCATTCGATTCTGAAATTTTGATGGGGGTATTGATATATATGCTAACTCCCAACTTCACTATCCAGATGTTTTCGCGACCGCTGGAATAGCTGTTTCTCCCTTTTGCCACCCCAAGCAATACCAGTTGCTGCTGCTAACACTAGCTACTACCTTGACCGAAGTTTTTAGGAACACAGATAATACTGACCACATCGTCTAGCTTTGGCCGTCTAGGATATCGGCGGCGATCTTTTCAGCGAGCGCATCTGGGAGTTTGGCATCAGCAGCTGTTCAGCTACAATTCAAGGGCTAGTGGTCACGAAGCGATCGGAGTCAAGACGGAGATGGCAAGACTCACAAACTGTGGATTGTGGGTGACCCGGTGGCAACAATGGGAAAGCACTAGCATCCACGACTCGCAGGCCATGAACGCCAATGACCCGAGCTGTACAAGACATCAGTTCAGCATTCCAAGCCATGACATCAAGTCTCTCTACTCACCACGAGAGTCAACCACCGCCATAGGATCGTCACTCTTGCCCATCCGGCAGGTACCGGCTGCATGATGAATAGTGTTCGAGCTCGCTCGCAACATGCTCAAGATCTCACTGTCACTCGTCGCATTCATGCCCGGATACACCTCCTCGCCAAGAAGTACTGGCTGGACGCCTGGTGCGGCGAAGATCGCACGCAAACGTTTGAATCCTGCCACGGCGACTTCTTCATCACGAGGATCCGTCAGCCAGTTTGGGTTCACGACCGGATGGATGGCCGTATCGTTCGATATGATCGAGACATTGCCACGGGAGAATGGTGCAACGAGCGCGACACACATGGCTGTATAGTTCCTCACGTCCGGAGCACCGCCTATGAAATCATCTAGGGTGCCGGTGTAGGCATCCAGAGACAAAATCTCTATATCGGGCCAGTCGGCACCGTAGGTGCTGTCCAGGTCCCCTCTAGTCGCATTGCTAACGGCGCCTTGCGGTAGCTTTTCGAATGCAAGTAGATCACCGCCGACGTTTGTCAGAATCCCGGTGTGGTTCTGGATGTACTCTGTTGCTGCTTGCGAGGCAAACCCAGAGTCGCCGAGCCAGGCATGCGTCACTGTCTTGACCTCGTGACTTGGACCGAAGAAAATATGATCCCACATGTTCTGACCAACGCCCGGACGATCTGCCACGACGTCGATAGCATTTTCTTGTAAGGTTGCAGCAGGACCGACTCCGGAGACCATGAGTAGCTGGGGCGAGCGGAACGATCCTGCAGACACGATGACTTCTTTCGTAGCATTGAGCGTCCAAGTAATCGAATCGCTGCCAAACCCGGAAGCCTGCACCTCTACCGCATTCGCACCCCCACTCTCATTGAAATAGATCTTTTTGGCTAAAGTGCTCTGATAAACAACGAGATTGTACGTCTTGCGAAGCGCTTCCCGCAGAAACGATCGTTCGGCCGTGCTGCGGATTTGGAGATAGGGGTCGATGGTGTTTGTGATCCAGGCCCAGCCGAGAAGGTCTCCGTCTTGCATGCAAGCCGGGAGCTCATTGATACCGATGGCGTCTAGGCCGAGAGCCATCCATGAAGCCGATGGGCTGACGTATTGCGGAAACGAGACCTGGAGTGGACCGCCGGTGCTGCTGAAGTAGGACTCGTTGTATTTTGGCGTGGCGTTTGCGGGTCGTGTACCAGGTGGGAGCGGAGTGAAAGTGACACTTCGCTTGAAATACTCCAAGAAACTCTCGAAGGAGTAAGAGTCGTCTCCAACCTCGTTCGCCCACTTTGAGTAAGAGCCTGTTGTACCTCGCTGGTACAAAAGGAAGTTTCTTGTCGAACCTGTAGATGTCAGAGCATTGGTAACAGAGCTACGTTTGTAGGTTGGAACACTTACCACCACCCAACGTCCTTCCTTGCGGGTACAGCACTGGCTTGCCTAGAAAGCCCGGCTGAGGCGTTGTATGCTGCCTCCAATCGACAAGGGGATTTTTCAGTGCCGGATTCTTTCCCAAATAGTAGGAAGCCTGAGCCGGAATCTCGGTGAGATTGGAGTTATCGAACTCGTAGAACGTACCGGCTTCAATGACGGCGACAGAATGATGCTCGGCCAAGCGCCGAGCTATGGTCAAGCCGGCAGTCCCTAGTCGCGAGGTCAGCTTTTGTCTCTTTGTAGTTATCAAAGTCGTTGACTTGCCTCCGCCGACTACAATGTAGTCGTAAGTAGCAGGCACATCTACAATTCCGAAGTGAGAGCCAAGCAGACCGAGTGCTTCGAGGCTCTCATGAAAGGTTGTGGAGCTGTAGCCCGCCGAGGTCGATCCAATATGAGCGGACGATAGCGCTGCCAACAGTGAAACCAAGATCCACCCCGGACTGAACATGTTCATATGAATAGCAGCTGTTCAGCGCCGAGTAAGTCTAAATCTTGTCAATCGAAATGCTCCAATTCTTAATCGACAACGAAGGGTTGGGAACATCTCTCAAAAATATCAAAGCCATCTTGCCCCAGCCGGTGCCCGCATGTCGGAGAACTCGTCCCGTTTGAATCTAAGATCGTCGTAGTACAGTATGTAGTGACATCTTCCCCCGCTATATGTACTCTACCTATAATCCTTGCCGGTCTCCGTACCGAGTCCTGTACCAATTAACCTACCCAGTCTCATCCTAAGCCTGCAGATGTGCGGAATTCCGTGGTTACTCCAATACTACCCCGGATTCTGCACCTCCGCACTTCCCCGGTGACGCACGCTGACGATGTGGGTTTATGAGACACTTTGCGGGAAAGTCGACGCTGGAATGCGGGGAACAACCAAGCTGCGAATGCCCTCAGAATCTTCAGTCCCAAGCTGTCGGATCGCAGAGAGACTTATCATTGTTGACTTTGACCAATCAACCGAGCGGTCCGTCCCGAAAGCTTGTACAACACCCACATATACCGAGAACCTTAGCCAAGCATATTAAAGACTCCCAAGTCCGCCCAGCCTTCAAAACACAAGAACCGAAGCCCAAAGAAATCCAGAAAAAAACAAGAAAAGACTGCAAAGTGGCTTGGCTGTCCACAAACCCTGAAACCAACAAATCACACCATCACACAGCGGACATCGAACGAACGAAACGAGCCGAGAAGATGGAAAACTCTTCAAAGAACAGCTGGAAAACTGGAAAACATCTTTATACATTCCTCATTCTGTCACTAGACCACTCGCTGCTGTATCGTGAATGCTGTTTCTCTTCTTTCTAGTACACCATTTCTTTCGAGAGAAAAAAAAATGCAGAAAAACCAGCCGTGCAGCCAACGCGCCAGATCCATGCATGATCATCTGTTTTCGCACACCACGCAAATCCCCCATGTATAATTACGCCAGTAACGCCCAACCCAGACCATAACCGCCTCTCTATGCACCCATCCCAAATGCCTCGCTGTATTTCATGCATCTAAAAGCCCTCGAATCAACACCGTCGAAAAAAAACGAAACATCCCGAAGACAAAGAAACGCCGCCCATGTCCTACCGAGCACCGTGCGATTCTCCCAGAACAAGAAGATTTGCGAAAACTAGCTATGTATGAACAACTTTTCCGCCCGCTCGCTATGGACAGAAGGGAGTGAGAGATGTTTTACAAGAATGCCCATGCCATTCCGGCAGCGACGGCGCCAACGGCGCCGAGCTGAGGAGCACCGGTTCGCAGCGCACCGCTCGTGGCGGTCGGGAGCGAGCTTCCAAAGGTGACCGTTCCCGTAATAGCCGCGCCCTGGATCACGCCGGCCGTGGCAGTAACACTATCAGTGATGATACTCGCGCTCGGCACCGCAGTAGTACCAGTCGTAATCTCCTGCACATTCGTGCCCGTAGCATTGAAATTCGTTTGCGCCATCGAAATCTCATTGTTTGCAAGATCGTAGACCAAGTAAGCAGAGCGCAGGAAAGTGTCGCCGAGGACGGAGGTGGAACTGCCGGCAGGCGCGATGCCGAAGAGACACATGGTGTCGCCGTTGGGGTATTTGGGCGTGGAGCCGTCGGTGTATTCGATGTCCAGGGTGAGTTCGGCCATGGAGACGCTGATGGAGGGGGTGCTGAAGGTGAAGTCGAGGGTGCTGCTGTTGGAGGCGATATTGCAGGGCACGTAGGCGGCGCCTTCGTCTTCGTCGTAGTCGGCGCCGACGGCTTCGTAGATTGCTTCGGTGATGGTGTTGGGGAGGTAGGTGAGGGAGGTACCGGAGTCGAGGAGGACGGCAAGGGCGAGGTCGGAGACGAGGGTCGTGCCGCCGAGGGACATTCCGGTCAGGGTGACTAGGAATTCGTAGAAGTTACCGGCTTCCTTTTGGACAGGAATGGTTTCGAGAGTGCCGGTGAACTGGTCGGTGTCAACGCCGCCGAAGAGGATGGAACCGGTGGATGCGTCCAAGTCGTTGAGCCACAGAGAGTAGGCGTTCGAGTTTATGAGACCTTGTTTCACCATTGCGGCGGGAAGGTTGGCGTATGGTTCCAACCCGGCAACGCCGACTTGCACCTCGTTGATCTGATAACCAATGCCCAAGATGCCTTCCGCAGAGGTGGAAGTGTAGCCGATACCGAATTGCATGTCTGTCACGTTGACGCCACCAATGTTCAAGATATCCGTCACGTAGTCGCCAGAGGCTCCAGATCCGTCTTGGTAGGTGATATTGAAGTTGCTGGCAAGAAAAGAGTAGGTCGAGGAGTCGTTGGCTGAGTAGGTGCCGAAAGCCGAACACGAAGAGTGCTTTCCACTGCATAGGTCGGAATCGGGAGTGTTGACCCATAGATCACTGCTGCCAGTGTCGATGTGTAGTTCGATGCTTTGAGCCGGTGTTCCTAACGAGACATTTGCGAGGTACAATGTTTCCTGCGCACTGGTAAGAAAGAGGTGAAGCAAATGGAATCAAGATCGAATTTCATACCTCATTGTCCAAGCTCACGGTGACGGTATCCCTCTTCCTGCGCAGTCTGTCTCTGGCCAACGGATTTGCGACTTCTCTTCTTCGGATTGGGAATCCAACAGCTCGAGGAGGTCCATCAGTGCGCTTGTGAAGCTGAATTGCCTCTGCGCATGTTGCTAGAAGACCAGCCGCGAAGGCTATGGTCGACGAGCCTTTCATCTTCGGATGTGTGGTTTGTTTGGGGAGATCTCGAGGGAGCTTCTAAAGCAGAACAAGAGAAGTGCGATGTTGGGAGGCGAAGAAGATTATATTGCCGACAAGTGGTAGCTGACGCGGCTGAAAGGGACGGCGCCTCGCAAGATGGCACAGAGGCTAGCTGAACGGAAGGCCCAAATATGAAGGCCGACTATCCGGATCGGTGGGGACAGCGTTTAGGTGGAAATATTTTGCTTTGTGAAGGTGGAACGATTTAATGGTGAGGTGAGGTCTCGTCCGCTTCGGTTCGTCGATTGTTCAATCTCTTTCAGTTTCACGAAGCTTGAACATCAACAAAGAAGATCAAGATTGTAACCGAGGCCTGATAGACAAAAATAGGCTCGGCAGAGGTTTAACAAGAGGTGATGTATATAAATAGCGACAAAGGATTCGAAGCTCGAGAAGGATTTTTTCAGGTGGTCGCGGAGAGAGAGGATGGGAGCGTCGCAATAGGGCTGCCAAGACTTCGCATTCGACAATCGGCAGGTGGGTAACGGGACGATGCAGGTACAGGCGCTTGAAGCAGACACTTGTAAGAGAGATTTGTAGGTCTTGGCCTGTGGGGGGCGGCGGTCCAGTCGTGTGGCTCATCATCACTTCTGACTGCGATTTGCCAGGGCTGCGTCTGTGGTGGATAGCAGTGACGCGGCCTCAAGCAGACCCGGGGGCCCATCATCCATGGACTGGAGCTGAAGTAGCCATCACGCACGCCACCAGCAAGCAATCACAGCACAGTACAAAAGGGAGCTTGCATCTAGGCAGCGAGAATAGGAGGCAGATGGCGACATAGAGCCAGTCTCCAACTTACGGCAACGGTATGCTGAGCCTCGCATCGCAGCCCCGAAGGATTCGCTGAGCCAGCGCCAGGATGAATGTGACGATTGCCCCGGAGTCCGGACAGAAATGCCCATATGACCCCAGATCCCAGAGACCAGTGGCAAGCGCCCATCACGCCTGAGTCGTTCGGTACATGTAGCTCCGAGTGGCTGAAGAGGTGACGAACTGCTATTGCGTATGTAGACGGCGGCGGCGTACACCAAGAATCGTAGCCTCGTTGTCGTCGCTGGACTCAACAAGCTGGTTGCAACAGAAGGAATCACGATCTCACATCCCGAGCTGGAAGATGGGCCTGCCGAGCAGCCGAAACGCAAAGCGTCTGCATTTTGCACCGGCTAGCAGAGAAGCCTGGCGCTGGGTCCCGAGCGGCCTCTTTCCAGACGCCAGAAGTGTGTGGGTGAAACCGATCTTTGACAGTTGAAACCTGTAGCGACCGAGGGAGCGCTTTATGAGGCTGAGTCGTGAGAATACATGTAATGAACTATTATTACTCTCCGGGGTTGATAAGCAAATCCATTGGGGACCGAGGATATCGGAGTTTTACTCACCGACAGAAGAACAGTTGTCGATTCATCAAAAATGAACGTGTAGCTGGACAACTCCATCATTTGTATTGCACCAAGATGCAAGAGATGCGAGACAGACGTCCAGCTAGGGTGAACGTGCACACACTCGCGAGAGAGTTTGCGGACCGCTACTCTAAATGCTTGATTTAAAGTTACAGTCACGTGACACAGAAAATGCACTTTAACGAATCGCGTCAAGGTCGCGTACCTTGACGCGTGAACATCTTCTCAAGACGACATCCCCGCTGCACCACCAGCCAGCAACGCCCATCCACCCACAATGGCCGTCACCAAGAGCGTCGAGGAGAAGGGCGAGTCGTCCACCAGTGCTGCCAAAAGGCACTTGACCGCCGCATCCAACGGCAACGGCACATACGAGCTGCCATGGTACGCCTTCACTTCTGCGCTATCACTGCATTTCACTAAAATACCTTCAGGGTTGAGAAATACCGCCCCGTCTTCCTCGACGACATCGTAGGCAACACCGAGACTGTTGAGCGCCTCAAGATCATCGCCAAAGATGGCAACATGCCGCACGTCATCATCTCCGGCATGCCAGGAATCGGCAAGACGACTTCGGTGCTCTGTCTTGCACGCCAGCTGCTGGGCGATAACTACAAAGAAGCCGTGCTGGAACTCAATGCCAGTGATGAGCGAGGTACATCCCCCTTTCCCATCATATGCCAATTAGCGAGCAGTGAAAGCACCAAGAGCCACAACATTGACTCCAAAAACACAGGTATCGACGTAGTCCGCAACCGCATAAAAGGCTTCGCCCAAAAGAAAGTAACCCTCCCCCCCGGCCGCCAAAAGATCGTCATCCTCGACGAAGCCGACAGCATGACCTCCGGCGCGCAACAAGCCCTGCGCCGCACCATGGAGATCTACTCCTCCACGACCCGCTTCGCCTTCGCCTGCAACCAGTCCAACAAGATCATCGAACCCCTGCAATCCCGCTGCGCCATCCTCCGCTACGCCCGCCTCACCGACGTCCAAGTAGTAAAGCGCCTGCTCCAAATCATCGAAGCCGAAAAAGTCGAATACAGCGAAGATGGCATGGCCGCGCTCGTCTTCAGCGCCGAGGGCGACATGCGCCAAGCTATCAACAACCTGCAATCCACATACGCCGGTTTCGGCTTCGTGTCGGGCGATAATGTGTTCAAGGTTGTTGATTCGCCGCATCCGATTAAAGTACAAGCAATGATCAAGGCCTGCTATGAAGGCAAAGTCTCCGAAGCTCTAGACACGCTGCAAGAGCTATGGGACTTGGGATACTCGAGTCACGATATTATCAGCACGATGTTTAGGGTTACGAAGACGGTGCCGACGCTGAGCGAACATAGCAAGCTGGAGTTTATCAAGGAGATTGGCTTTACGCATATGAAGATTTTGGAGGGCGTGCAGACGTTGTTGCAGCTGAGTGGCTGTGTGGTTCGGCTGGCTAGGCTGAATATGGATCCGAAGAAGTTTGTTGCTAAGTAGGAGGCTTTCTCTGGGTGGAGGGAGAAGGGGTGGGGAATACGGGAAAGGGAGGGAGTTGATGAAAAGGCATTTGCATGGCGTTCAGGGGCTGGATCTGGGCGCTCGGCGTTTATATGCTGTGATACGATGATACATTGCTCAGTTGGTGGTGCACGTACAATTCAAAAAGAACTCAAGCACCCAGGCTCATCACGCCAGAATCAACCACGAAATATTCGAAGTATCAGAAGCAAGTGGTTTCCTGTTTTGTATCTTGGATGTCTACCCAGGTTCTCAGTCTTGGGGAAATGGCAAAATGGTCCAAGTACCTAGTAAGTCCCCTAAACCACAAAGCAAAAGTCATTAAAGAACAAAAAGACTCGGGAGTGCGTTCAGGTTCTGCGCACGAGATTGAGTGTCTGGGTCATTGTGAGGGCGATGGCACAGGTGCTATCTTCGTCCTTTCACAAATCATCTTGGTCATTTCTATAACACGCCACGACAAAACACACAAAAACAGCCCAATGGCTCAGTTCACAGTTGTCTAGGCGAAAAAATAAACCCAAAATCCAAAAAAAAAAATCTGTACCTAGCCAAACCAGAGGCAATTTCTCTCTCCGGTCGTCCCAAAACTTGTCAAAACAAAAAAAGAATGGCCATACTGGGGATGGAGAAATACCCTTCCATGATTCAACCTGATTTATTTTGCCCTTCCCCCCCTTTTTCCCCTTTTTTTATTTTTCACTTTTAGTCTTCCGGATCCACTTCCACCCTAAACGAACCTCCAATGCAATCATCGAAGCCGCGTTCTAGGTTTTCAGAACTAGGTACCTACCCAGTAAAGACGCGAGAAAAAAGGCGGTGCTTGTTTCACTTGTTTGCTAAATCCCGCACGCGGCACTGCCCAAATGCTAAGTTGTTGGCTTGGGGGCATGAATTCACTTTATTCACTTTATTCACTTTATTCACTTTATTCACTTTATTCACTTTATTCACTTTATTCTGCACAACTGAGCCTTTGTTAGTACCTTAAGTGGGTAACCAAACGTTGAGAAGCTGTGCAGCTTTGCTAAATGCGATTTTATGTGTCAATCTCTAGCGCTTGGTGTTACTTGTGAGTTGTGCCGTAAGTTAGTGTGTCCTAGCGTGGTCTGAAGTTCCCAGTTGGGTATGGATCCGTTCGAGTGGCCAATTGAATCTCTTAGAAAGATTAATCAAATAACATCAAACCCATATGCGGAAATGTTGATCACTCTCTGAATAGCCTCAGGTATCCTCTCGCATTTGCAAACATTGTTAAGTGGCCAATTCAAAGGATTCTCACCCCTCTAATTGGCATCAGAATCGCGCTAGGACACACTAATTTACAGCACAAGTAGGCGAGAAGCTAGGTACTTAGCACATCCCATTCCCAGCCCTCTCTGCTTCGCCCTGCCTTCTTCCTCTCGACCTCTCTACCTCTCGCCTGCCCGTCATCTAACGGCCCATGAGTTTGAATGGCCAGATTTCCACCAGACGGACTGGGCGTGGCGCAGGAATGCTAGATGGGTTAGTTGGATGCCGGCTTGTCACTTTCTCCTGTCCCTTGGGATTGTCACGGGATGAGTCCATGCGATGGCTTTGGAGTCATGGTAAGTAAGCTAGCTACACACCGCCTTGGAGATTCAAATGGCGGGCAAAGATGCAATGTTATTTGGGTATTTGAGAGTCTCTCTCTCTCACAAATAAGCTATCGAGAACGGGCCAATCTTCCTCCATCCACAGATCGATGTTCTTACAAAGCCCACTCCTTAACATCATCCGCCGCCGTAATAAAAGGCTCATCAATCCTCTTAATCGCAAACTCGCTGCAGAGAATACTATCACACAAGTCAGTAACCAAAGCCTCAAAAATCTCGACTGCGAAAATCAAGCAAGAAATTCTCAAAACTCACCAACTAGCAGCAACAAGCGCATCCAGTTCCGCCACCGCCTCCTCCCTCCTCCTCCCCTTCACCAACCCCCTACTCACCAACCCCTGCACCTCCCTAATCCGCCTCCCCTTCGCCACCCCCGCCTGCTCCAGCACCTTCCTGCCCAAACAATCGCTATGAAACGCATGCTGGCACGGAAACACAAAGAACTGCCTACTCAGCAGCGGCAAGCCACACTCATAGCACTTCTCTCCCGGCTCCACAATCGCATACCTCTGCTCCAACTGCCTAATATCGACACGAATATTCGCCGCCGTTTTCGAACTCTCGTCCATCTCTTTCTTCAACGCATCGATGTGCCGTGAGTAGCCTTCTAGTGCTTGACAAATCTCGTCTTTGAAATCGTCGATTACGACAAAGTCGGGGAAGAAGGGGATTAGGTCTTCGATTTTCAGTAGGGGGCAGCGCTTGAGGAATTCGATGGCGGTTTTGATGCCGTTGGATTGCGAGATTACGGATTTGGCGATGGTGAGCCAGAGCTTTTTGCGGAGGGCGGGCGCAGAGGAGGGCGCGGTGTCGGCGATGGAGGAGGCGAGGTCGATGGCGTTGTGTGCGAGGGCGAGCTCGACGGCTTGGGGGTATTGGCCCATGCTGGAGTAGATGTGGACGCAGGCTTGCACGCGGTGGTGTTGGATGCAAAGACGCAAGGCGAAGTCGGAATCGAAGGAGGGTTCGGCGCCCTGGGTTTCCAGGTATGCGAGAAGTAAAGATTCGTCCTTGGAAGGATGAGAGGCGTAGATGGATATGAGAGTATTGTGGACAGCTGCATCAGTGGAGTTTAGAGTGTTGATCACGTAGTTGAGATATCGGACGGCCTGGTTTTGGGATAGGGGGCCGCGGAAGTCACGATTGTAGGCCAGTAGAGCTGGAATGATATTTCGAGGCTTCAGGTCTGCGTGACGCATCAAAATATCAACCAGTTCGGTAGGAACATGGGTTATCAAGACACTGCTGTATCTGTAGAAAATGGCAGGCTCTGTCTGTTTCTTCAGCACATTCAATGTCTCTCGCCATCGTTCCCTCTGGACCCAGTAGTTCAAGACGTAGTTGTAATCGTTTACAGCGCTCGCAAAATAGAGCAGTTCTTCTTCCCGACCGTGACTGCTGATGATGTCGTAGGTCGTCTTGCGATCGAGGTCGGCTTTATACTTTGTTATGAACTCTTGATATTCGGTTCGAACAGCATCAAGCTGGTCTCTCGTTTGCGCTGGATTCATCGTTTCGTGCAACTCGGCTTTCGTGACGAGAGTGTCGTCTAACGAATTGAGCTTCGACATGAAGATCTCGACCAACCAACTTGCAAGCATGATTCGCTGCATGGTCAGCGACTTCTTGAATGTGCTGATTTTGGTGAGAAGGTATTTCCTCAGACCATCTTGTTGATCATTATCAATAAACGTCAGGGCGACCTGTTCAAAAGGCTTGCTGCTTTTTCCATAAACACCTGCAGCTTCCAGAAATTGGCCTTTGCCGATCAGATAATCCCCCGAAGCTGTTGCAACTGCATCTTTCTGAGTGGGAGTTCGGGCATATCGAAGAGCTGCATCGAAATGTTGGGTTCGCAACATGACTTTCCAGACATCCCGGTCTTCATCCCTTACAACAATTTCAAAAATCTGCTGAGTGGTGAAGAGCCAAAAGGTGTTCTTCTGCTGGTCTGCAAATAGCCCGAGACATTGCTGTCCGGCCTCTAGCACAACTTGATCAAAAACGACCGTATCGTCAAGACGATTGATTCCCACCACGCGGTTACCAACCAAGGCCAGAATATGCCATTGAGTCAAGGCAACGGAATCGATAGGATCTTGGACGGCTTTCTTTCGTCCTGGGGTAGACTCTGATGCAGGTAATTGCGACCGTGGCAACAGCTTTGCTTCACTGATTAATCTGTTTCCCAACTCGGGCGTGGAAGGTGATGTGACGAGTCTGCCATAAAAGACACCCTGTGACGACAGCCATGCAAAAACCCGATCGGTGTCGAAGCTCTCATCAGACGATGCATCTGGAGAATCTGGGGAAACAACAAAAGCAGACGCTGCGGTGTTGGATACCCGTGAGATTTCATGAACCACTGGTTGCTCGGATTCGAAGATCTTGGTAAAGATGGATCCGCCTCCTTCGTAGCCAGCTCGCCCGACTTTTCCTAAAAAGTGCAGGATTCTGCTCGGTGTAGTGAGAAGGATCCTGCGCACATCGGGCTTACCCTCTACCAAGTCGACATAGATGCCTGTCACTGGAGCATCATCCACTCTGTAGAGGTTTTTCAGATACTTGTCTTCTCTCCGATAAAACTCTGTTGACGTCTCAATGTAGACTTCGTAGACATTTCCATCGGCCGCACCTATCAGAATTTCTCTGGTCGACGCGGTCGGCAAAGAGGGGTTCCACGCGATACATTCGATTTGCACACCCTTTAAGCGGGATAGGGGTCGGGGCTGGCGCGATTGAGTATGGAGGTAGTAGTTTTCGCCGAGCGAAGTGGAGATGATCAGATGGGAGGAGGTCGGGTCTAGAAACATGCGCCTGATAATCCCGACTTCTGAGGTCTTCTTGGGCAGGTCAATGTCTAATTGCGCGTGTTAGCCACAGGTCCGTGTTTGGATTCACAAGTTTGCTACCATCAATATCTGCAGCATTGTCCAGGTCTATGCGCAGTATCCTCCCATTAGCCAGGGCCAGGATCAAGACATTGTTGGCGACCTGGGCTGCGACAAAGTCGGAAGCTATCGAGAACTGGAGCTGGACATGCTCGACGTCGAAGATGGGGAGGCTGGGCTCGCTGAGATCTTGGGGATTACTCGCGGCCACATAGCCGCTCGATGGATCCAGAGCCATCTTCAGGTTTGGGGATGCTAGCTCATGGCTCAAAAGAGAGGCTGAGTTTCTGCGACAGTGATTCGGGGAGCTTCAATCAGTGTTGGAGCTCTGGGCTGGAGCTTGTCGCGGTAGCCTCGCATGACGAACCAAGGTCCCTACGGTGGGTCCCGGCGGATCGGCTTATCGTTTTCCCCTCGTACCATGTGATTTCTTGGCAGCATTTATGAATTGAAGTTACATGATACATCTCATCAAGAATCAAGACAAATCGTTGCTGTACAGCTTATGGTGATACTTCTTGTGCGCTCAGTCTAGGCCCTTTGAAGAACTAGAACTATTCCCAGTAACTGAGAATATTTACAGTGACTGAGAATATCTCCAGTAACTAACAATACATATCTCTAGTGACCGAGAATCTGAGAATATCTCGGAGTATCTCTAGTAATTGAGATTGTTTCTACTGATTAGGAAACTTTCAAGTGTCCAGAAATATCCCAAATAACTGTAAAATTTTCGAATAACCTGGAATATTTATAGTAGTTGAAAACACTCTCAAGTCGTAGCTGAGCGCACTTGAATTGTCACCACGAGACAGGTAAGTCTTGCGAGCCTGCCCGATTTCCTTTTACTTTCGAAAACTACATGTAAGAACCCAGACACTTTTAAGTCCTTGCGCATACCTTAACTAGGTAGCTATTCAAAGCTTGTAGGTTCTCAAGACTGAAGAGCCAAGACGCGAGCGAGAGTATCAGGGGTCAAGTGGCCGTGATACCTACTACCCCCTTCTCCTAAACTCCGTTTCTTCTCCTCTTTTAGGTACATATCTTCAATTCAACTCTGCACAGATAGCGAAGATTCGCTCGTATTCGCACATTCATACTCTATCGGCACACAGAAGACCGGCAGCACAACGTCATTCGCAGCAGCCGGCGGTGTGTGTCCCCTCGTACAGCGGTGAATGTCTGCGGTAGTGCAACACCACAACCGTATATCTTCCATTCCGGTGCTGCACGCTGATCTATTCTAGCAGAAGCAACATATGGAGACTTCTGCAAAGTCCTCCAGGGTGGCGTTGCCGGATTTCTTCCCCCTGATTCTTGAGATGCCGGTTGGTCGAGACGCCGGAAAGCGAGAAAGTTTCACGGCATGTTTCGACGGCCGATTGAAACAGAAATCTTGGAGGCTTGAAACAACTGCCACGACGATGAGGACGAATGAGGCGGAAGAAGGTAGGAGTGTTTTCGGAGGACGTGATCCCGTGGATAGGAGACGGAGGTTTTGCATTTACCTCGTGCTCTGCTGCTTCACGACTCTCGCTTTGACAAGCAGACGGAGGACTCGAGCTCAGCTGAGCTTAAAGACAGGGTTGCGTGTGGCAGAAGCATATTATAGCTCATGCTATAGCCATCGGATGAACGTCGTCTATCTCCTGCACAGCACTATCTTCAAGACGGCATAGCAGCGAGGCTCGTGGAAGTCAATCCACGGACTCATCTCCTGTCTTCATGCGGGGGACTTTTGCAGGCACCGCTCTTTGCTGTAAATACCTATAACCTATTGATAGTCAATGATACATCGGGGCTGTGAATCCAACTGGGTATATTTAGAAGTCGCGTGTAGAAAGTATGTAAGTACCATACGGTGTTGACTCCTCCCCATGAGACGTGCGGCGTTCCATCTCGGCGCATCCCTGAGTCATGATTCGGCACAGCGGAAAACAAGTTGTTTGCGGAGGCGTTTCAGCCCAGGGCGCCGAGCCAGTCAGCTGTGAGGGCATCGCCAGTCTCTCGCCCCGCACGGACCGGGCGCGCCCAAGTCTGAAACATAGCGCACGGGGCGGCGCTTGGCTAGGAGAGGAATAGAGTTGCGGTCGAGGAAAGTCTCCGGGCGCTTTCCAAGTAGAGTATGTAGGCCATACATGTAGGCGTCCAATTGCAACGGCGTTGCTCGTCACAGCAAGAGGCCAGCACTGTACCGATGTCAAGTCTGGAAACGATGGCGGGGGCGTGACTGGAGCCACTCGAGATTCCGAGCTGAAAAGGGCCAAAAACTTGATAAATATCGCAAACAAGAGCAACGCGTGCCGACTTTGTTTGAGGCAGGAAAGAAATCAGATGAACATACAGGTCCGGGAGTCACGGTGGAAACAAACGGAACCTTCCAGCTGGTTTATTGACGTATTAATCCAAGGCACCAGGCTGCTCTCTTGCCTGCGGCGAAACCCCCAAAGTTACCGCTCGTTCGGTTCGAGACTATTCCCCTCCGGGAAGCGGCCGTCTCACCAGTCAACTAGACCAAGCGGCACCGTCAGGGATCAACCCAAGTCCGCTCTAAAATCACAATACCAGACACCGAACATCAGCGACATACTGCCAGACTCTATCGCCGAAGCCAGACTACTACTGGCACGCTTGCGCTCGACCTGCGCCCACATACGACCGGACCGACAGCTGCTCAACACTGGCGAGCTGTCTAAAAGCCCAGACACCTCCTCGCCGCCGCCCACGCCGACTCCTTCGACCACAAAGGGAGCCAGAACACGGAGCCCCGACGACACTTCCCCCCGACAACTGCAGTAAGTTCTAAGTTCTGACAGTCAAGAGCATATGCATTGTCCAAGACATCTCATCAGGAGTCGCTTGCTTTCCCCGCGAGGAAGAAGCTCCACTTGCGGATCCAGGCTCACTCTTGCGAAACCAGTATCCACTCCGAGCCACGCCTCTGCTCCCACTAGTAATCATCAAGTTTCTTTGACTGCCATTCTTAAAACTCCCTCCTGATCGCCTACCAAACCGATTCATCGACTTCTTCACGACGCCACATCCCACTGCGACTTTGGCGAGCCGTCCCACCTATCCCTCTAGCCACAAACCCCCATAGCACCAGCTGAACGCCGTCCATGTTCTGACATCTGCGAAATCACTGTACGATACCCACGACCCGAAGAAATGGCGATGCTAGCCTCCAAGTCGCCATACCCCGCCCCTCTCTCCAGTGTCTCCAGCCAATCCTCCGCATCGATGCAGCCCTCAAGCAACTCGACCGGCCGAAAGGTCGCTCAAAACGTATCGATGTCGAATCAGCAATTGGCAAGCCCTACGGAGTCAGAGTTCTCGGATTCCGTCGATGCTCCCGACTCTGCAAGGAACTGGGACGAGCAGCGAGTTTGTGATTGGTTGCACACGGTGAACAGTGGACAATATGAGAAGGCCTTCCGGAGAAATAACATCAATGGAGAGAACTTGCTGGAGCTGGACAAGGAAGGTCTGAAGGAGATTGGAGTAGAGAAGATTGGAGACCGTGTACGACTATTCGTGGGCATCAAGGCTCTGAGAACCAAGGCTTACGCAAATACGAAGAAGCGGAACCGGGTTCGTATTGCTGCGATTCGTACTGTTGCACTAAGACTGACTGGAATAGGACTCTTTCGCGGCTCTGGAGAGCAGTTCCTTTGCGTACACACCCTCGTCATCAGGATCCCCGAGACCGCCAAATTCTGCCTCGCGGACCGTACCCACTCCAACAGTGAACAAGAGATACTCGAGGCAAATGGACGGATATAATCCAGCCACTGCAATTCCGGAGAACGTGTCAAAACAGCCATCGCGACCCAGCTCTCCACTTGCCTCGGATCAGCTACGATCAGCTCGGCAACCAAAGTATGGTCTTGTGAGCCCTGCTGAGCATGCGAGAAGGGAGCAGACTCCTGGATACTTCTACGGCTCAAACGGCACCCCAACAAGCGCCTCCACGACGTCTAACCGACTTCCTCCAACCCCTCTGAAGACTCAGCAGCAACCTACTCGAAATGACCATAACCGTAGAAATGGCAGTATCGACAACTCCCTTATGTCTGCGCTGCCACCAGACCAAGATGTGATCCGCGTGATCTCTACTGACGGCGTCACCAAAGTGGTCAAGATAACGGGTTGTGCCAATTGCGACGAAGTGATGCGACTGACCCTGAGAAAGTTCAATTTCCGGGAAGACCACGACCGCAACTACTGCTTCTATGTGTTGGACGGTGTCGAGCCCGATCCTTTGAACTGCCGGAGGTTGTACGAGCACGAACTCTGGGATATTGTGAGGGACATGAAGCGACCTGAACGGAATCGGTTAATTCTCAGAAAGATCCATGCTGGGGAGCCGGGAGATGCGGAGCTGAACAGAGCAGCAGCTATCGCTATGCAGGAGGTTTCTGCCAACCACACAAAGGCTCTCGAAAGCATCGATAACAAGCGGAGTCAAATGAAGGTGCAGAAGGTCCTGGGCGAAGGTTGGGATGGCAGTCTTCAACACCCGATTTCGCCAGTTTCGATACATTCCACTACTTCCGCCTTGTCAGCCACCGAACGCGAGCGTAATGTTTACAATGCAGCAAAGGACCTGGAAAGACCTGAACCGGTAGAACATCCCAAAGAGGTGAAGCCTCAAGCCCGGAAAAAGGGCGTGCTTCGTCAGTATTTCGGCCAACGTCCACCCAGTGAGTTGATCACATCGGATCTCATATCATATTTCCCGGACCACTCGCGCGAAGAGATCGACCGAACTGCTCGCATGTCATTACGAAGATCCGCCCGTTTAAGCCGGATGAACAGTCGTCTCAGTGTTGCCAGCAATTTCAGCACCGCATCAAGCCTTCGAGATGCTCCTCCAATGCCTACTATTGCCGATACATGGCTTCAAGGACAGAACCAGATTTCAAAGCCGCGATCGGTTTCATCACGGGCTTCCAGCCATTACCAGCGCGATTCCGTTGCATCGTCCATGATGCTTGAGCGTGTTCAGGAAGAGTCGGCCCCCACAGCCTCGGGCGACATACGTGCATCTTATGTCTCCATGTCTTATGATAGTGGGTCCGACAAGGGAGCTCTCAGCGTCACTGACCCCGATGGTCACACTACGCAACATAGCTACTTTGACGACGGTAGTACCGAAGGAGCTAGCTCGATCTACGACATCAGCCGAGCTCTCGGCAGTGACGGAGAAGATCCTGATGCAGAACTCACCAGTTTCTTGGCTGGAGACTCGTGGGATGACAGCAAGTGGATGCAAGGTGCACTGATCGGCCAAGGTTCCTTTGGTAGTGTCTACTTGGCTCTACATGCTGTCACCGGCGAACTCCTGGCTGTGAAGCAGGTTGAGGCCCCTTCACCTGGAGGCAACAGTCAGATGGATGCCAAGAAAAAGAGCATGATTGATGCACTCAAGCGAGAGATTGGTCTTCTCCGTGATCTACAGCATCCCAACATTGTGCAGTACCTGGGTGCAAGCTCTTCGGCAGATCGCCTGAATATTTTCCTCGAATATGTGCCAGGTGGCTCTGTTCAGAGTATGCTGAACCAGTACGGCGCTTTGCGAGAGCCCCTAATCCGAAGCTTCGTCCGTCAAATTGTCACTGGTCTTGCATATCTTCACGGCCGCGGTATCATCCACCGAGACATCAAGGGCGCTAACATTCTTGTCGACAACAAAGGCACCATCAAGATCTCCGATTTTGGTATCTCCAAGAAGCAGGAGGCTACGAATATCTTAAACGGGGCCGGCAACAGCAAGCAGCGACCATCTCTCCAAGGATCGGTGTTCTGGATGGCCCCTGAAGTCGTGAAGCAGATTTCAAATACCACGCTCAAGGCCGACATCTGGTCCCTTGGTTGCCTTGTTGTCGAAATGATGACTGGATCTCACCCATTCCCTGATTGCTCGCAACTGCAAGCAATTTTCCGACTAGGTGGACCCAAGGCCTGCCCTACGATCCCAGAGCACGCCAGTCCTGATGCGAAGACCTTCTTGAGCCAAACTTTCGAACTCGACTTCGAGAAGCGCCCGACTGCAGATGAGCTACTTCTCAGCCCCTTCTTGAACCCAATCACCTGAAAGCGGCAATGATATCCCATCATCATCATCTTCGGAACAACATGCTATGATATTGAAAGTCATATAACAATGCGGACAGTGCACTATGCGCTGGAACTCAGGAAACCCGCAAATCTACAAATTTTCGACTTCCTCGACGCTCTCTTGACACTGGAACACAAACCTGTAACATCTTCTGTGTGCGACCGACACATCTCTTTGTCTGATTCTCCTACTGCAAAAAATGACGACCGACACGAACACTCTCGCTAGCATGCCTTCATCATTCTTCACATTCTTCGACTTGGCGAATTGCTACGACCAACTTGCGAGAATTTTGATCAATTCTTCTGTACCTTATGCATCAAGATGCGCGGATTGCGGGAATACGGCACGCGGCATTCATTGACCTTGGCACTTTCTCAACTCTTTCTTGCTCCTTGGGGAGCCGAGGATTGGCGCGCTGTAAGTCTATGGGCGGCGGCGAGTTTTTGAAACGTGTTGTGCATTGGAATTTCCATGGGAAGGCCAAGAGGAAGAAAGACATGATTTGGAGTGTCGGTGGAGTGGCAGGCAGGCATTAATTAGCAAAATTCGTTCGTTTTTCTGGGAACACAATCCTCGCTGGCTGAAAGAATTGTTTTCGAGCTTTCGTGCGTTTTCTTTTTTTTGCTGATTGCTGGGGATGCATGGCATGTAATATCGAGGATGGAGAAGAGATGGGATGGGAGGTGGTGAATTGACGGGCATCATGGGGGGCTTGGAGTGGCATACAAGATTAATGATGTACGATTATTAGTTTGGTAGTTGGGAGGGAATTCGAAGATATCCAGCCATATTTTGGCGGCTGGGGCTTTTTGATGCAATGAAAGCTTTCTCTCTCTCGATGGTGGAGCCGGTTTTTTTTTTTTTTTTTTTTTTTTTTTTTTTTTTTTTTGCTTGATATCTGCGCTTTTCCCATCGATGATGCCTCTTGCTCTCGATGATGATGATGATTGATGATGATTGATGACTTTCCGTGTGAAGTTTCATCGGGTTCGAGAAAACTAGGGGGAAGCAACGTGCTGTATTCCGCCCGGGGGTCCAATACCAAGCAAGCATCTATGCACGTCTCTCACATAAAGTGAATAAACCACTACTTACTTACCTTAGGTACCCAAATACCGCGCAAAGCCTTCAAGAACTTCACCCTGCCCAATCGGATTCGGCACCGCGTCTCCACGCCAGTCAACAACGACATCTTCGGCGGCGGCTAGTGCTACCGTCTCGACTCTCCCTCCGAGAACGAAAGCTCGACTCTCCCCCAGAGAATACGAAGCATTCCAGTGGACCAGTCCGTGAACGAATCCAACGAAGCAGTCTCACCATCCGCGCTGCTCCCATCAAAGCTTGCCCTCGTCCTCCGTCGCCGCCGCAGTAGCCACCGCTTCAAGATCCACCTAGGTACGGAAACAAGTTTTACAAGATCGGGGCGAATGCAAATGCAATACACCAAGGAACAAGCGTAGGAGACCCAAGAAAAGTGTGTCCTATGGCTACAAGCCTACAGTTATGCGACATCATTCGCTAAGTAGCACCTAGGTAATAAATAATATGATAATATCCCCAGTGACCAGGAGTGTTCCCAGTGATTCAGAATCTTCCCAAGATTATGCAATATTTAATATTGTCGAAGATTTGGGAAGGAGGGGTGCAGACTTTTGCTCGTCCCATCTGTAGCACGATTATAATTCCCCGTAACAGTCAAAAAATTAAAATACCTGGAACTCTGGAAGCTAGGTATGATTCCAGAAGATCAGCCACTCCACACGCCCATAAAACCACACAGCAGCCAGCCACTTCCGCCCACAAGGTATCGAAACGAAACACAGCAAAATACAGTATAGCACAATTGCTTTTGTTAGAAAGCGAAGCCGAAAGACGGTGGTCATACTACACAATCCAAACCAGTTCAACAAACACTGTTCGCAACCCCCCTCCCCCAAATCCCAATCCAATCCCATCCTCAACCCCACCTATTAACCGCCTCGCAATCTCGAAGAACAGACCATTTTTTCCATCACTCAACAAAACTTCAAGCCCCAGCAACAGCACCCCCCACCGCCCCCGCCAGCTCCCCAAAAACAACCCCCTTCAACACCGCATCCGGCAACCCCCTCGCCCACCCCCCCGCATCCCGCAACCGCGCTTTCCACATCTGCCTCTGCTTCTCGCTCAGTTCGCTCCATCTCTTGCCTCCATGGTGTCCCATCGTTTGCGTATCATGCACAACCGCTTTCACACCCGCCTCGTTCTCATTCCCATCATCATTGCCGTGCAGCACAACTACATTCTTCACATACTCGGGGTTCTGCGATACCAGGTCGAGCAAGCTATCGACGTGTTCTCTGAACGCCTTTGCCGCTTCTCCTGGCACTTCGCCGGCCTCTGGCTCCGGCGGCGCTGTTTCATCGGTCTCTCCAGAGGCTACAGTTCGGATATGCACCGTCGCCGTACTTGCTGTTTCGGCTGCCTTGGTGATCGTGACGGTCTCTGTGCCATCTTCTCCTACCGTACCAGGCGGGAGCATCGAGTCCATGATTGCTTGGACCTGGTCCTTATCAACAACGCTTCTGGGTTCGCGCATGCGAACGAATGGCTCTAATGTGTCTATGACAAAGCTGGGAATGTAGTCTGTGGCTGATGGACCGACGGTGTTGCCATAGCGCAGCTCTAGTCCTGCTTGAATAACGATCGCGGCGAGCGAAATGGAGAGCACGGCGCCGACTGTGAGGAATAGGCCGAGCAGGGTGGTAGAGCGGGAGGAGGGTAATGCCATTACGTAGCGTGGCGTTTTGCTTTGGCCTACTTTGTCGTTGATCGGCAGGGGACTCAAGGGTACTGTGTGCACAACAACACTTCCGGATACGGAAACACTGGCAAGCTTCAAATACTGCGGTAGTGTGTCTTTCGAGATCGGATGTGCAGGAGGTGTGTATTCTTCGAAAGCGATGTTGGTGATTTGGTGGGCATGGGCGGGTTTGAGGGTTTGGAAGGGGACAAGGTTGCTGAATTGCGTTACGGAGGCGTGGAGGGTGTAGTCGAGGGTGTAGAGGAGGATGCGGCCGTCTTGGCCTACTACGGCGACGGCGAATTGTGTGGTTTGTTGGGGGGAGGAAAGATCGGTGGTGGGAGCGAGGTTTACGACAGAGAGGCCGGTGGCTTGCTTTACAGTACTGGGGAGCCGAACGGAGAGGGACAGCTTGGCTTTTTGATCAGGGGCGGTGGGTAAGCGGAAGACTTGGAGGACGACGCCGCCGCGGGAGTGGATGTTGGTGAGCATGAGAACGAATTCGGGGGTGAGGATTCGGAGAGCGCGGAAGGAGGGAATGGTGGGCTTCTCGGTTGGGTGTTGGCCGGGTGTTTTATAGATAGAACGGGGCTCTGATGCTTCCTTCTTCGTGATTTCTTGCATGTACATTTCCATTTCCTCGCAATACGCCAATAGATATGTATCAGGGCCGGTTTGGAATATGTCAACGTCGACAGCGTCGTCAGTGAGCCTTATCCGGCCGGGGGTGTCAGGGGCTGTGGCTTTTGTATTCGCATGGAAAAGCACGACCTCAGCGTCTCCAGACGCCAGGCCTGTCGCAACAGCACCCATCCGAGCGGATCCTTCGTAGCCCTGGGAGAGTCGAAGGACACGCTGATATGCATCTTTCGCCCGAGTACTGAAGAGACTCGAGCGACCCGTCTCGTATATCCTTGCTCTAGCATCTTTCTCGGACGATTTGGTGGCAGACTCTTCCAGGGCGAAAGTCCGGAAATGTTGATTGCGACCTTCCTTCACATCCGCCGGACTGGAGTTGACTCCGGCGTATATGACTGTGTTCTTCCCCTCGCCCTTAGCCACTGCCAGGGTTGTGACATTATCCTCGTCTTTGCTCAAATCCACGTCCGCAATCTGGTCCAGCGTGTCGGGGTTCGACGTGTCTAGCAGGGTCTGTGAAGCCACAAAGAAGCACAGTCAGCACATGTTTTCTTGAAGTTCACAGTCAAGACATAGTAGCAGCGATATGGCACAGCACTTGGAAGTTGGCAAACTCACGATCTTGTTCCCTACGCCCGTCCTCGAAGCCCCTCCACCACCCCCCACCAGCAACCTCGACGAGTCCTGCAGATTGAAAGCGCATGCATATAGCGGATATCCCAGCTCACTCTTTGCAGTGGCGATAGTTGGCGCCATGATTTCCCTCCTCTTCTCCGAGTCTTCTCTCAGTAATGGCCTTCAAGTAATGCGAACTTCTTGACCCGCGCTGTGCTATTTTGTGTCCAATCCGGTGATCCTAGCACGCCGATTCCAGGGATCCAGTTTCTAAATCAATTTGTCGTCGTTTTCGGGGCCAGCTTGCATGCGGGAAGCCGAGCGGCCGTAGAGAAAGAGATTTCTTAGGTTTGGTGTGCTGGTGGCAGCGGGCACAGTTGAGCATATATATGTCGTGAACTAGACAGGTCGCAGCTGCCAGCTGCTGATGCTGCACGGGGCGATGAAATAAGCTGCAGAGCTAGCCTAGTTCCAGCATGCCAAGCACGCTTTGCCCCACCACCAGACTCCATGGTCTCTGCAAGGCTGTGAAACACATATCATTGCATGTCAAGCTGAGGGCATTCAAACAGATCACTATGTACTCTACATTTGCTCAGACTACTCAGGCCTGTATCATCTATAATATAAATTAGCAGCTCAATAGTCGAAATAAAGTGGAGCAATACATAAGGTAAACTCAGCAGGCGATGGGCCTGATAACAACTTAAAACTTCGGCCCTGCCATATACATACAGCGCCTCTTAGAATTGATGTATCGATTGTCCAGTATATTGGGCGTGGGCTATCAAGATCCCAAGTATGGAAATATGTCGACAAGTGGGATTATGCAAATGTCAACGGCGAGCTTTGCTGCCAGCGATAACAGGCTCCAATTAGGTCCTCCGTCGACGCTTGGAGAACTGCTGTGTCTACAGCCCGGCCGGCATCTTGCATCACTTCAAAGTTGCAGGACCAAGAAAACTGGCAAGGAAAGATTTTTTTCACGCAATCTATCTAGGCGACTGACGGCGACACTTGGTATCAACGCTCTCAGAAACACCGTATTCCTCCCGAAAAGCCTGCCACTCCTTCGTACAGTGCCCGGCTGTTTTCGCAGAATCAAATGAAGAAGCGCTATCCATCATGCCCAAGGACATAAATGCCGCGTAACAAAGCCTAGTGACCACTCAGAACTCTCAGAACTCTCAGTACCACCTATCAACTCTATCTGTCCTTTTGCAGATGTATTTTTGCCTGCGGAAAGTGTCGAAATCAGGAAACACTGTGGCGGGAATGAAAGACACCTCATCAGTGTAGACAAGGAGCCTTGCAGGAAGATGCAGAGCCCCCAATGCGACTTGGGGTTGACATGGGAAAACCAAGTCCGTTCCGGGTTGTCCATCCAGAGTGAGTGTCTGGCAAACAAACAGAGCCAGAGCCACCAGTATTCGTGGCGATTATGTGACGAAACAAGCGAGACACGCTGCAAAGATCCGACTCCAAGCTCGCCGAACGCCTTTCATGTACCAGGCATATATGGAATGCATATGCGTAGCAGACCGTCCGTGAAAAGCATTCTCATCTGTAAAACGTCCGTCCCGTGATCCATGGGTAACATCGCTAACAAAAGCAGAACTTGACGAAACATTAGGAGTTATGGCACATCTGGACTTATTTTTGCTTGCGGAAGTTCAGCAAGCTGGCGAGACTGTCCACACCGCTGCCGTTCTTCAAGAAATCGTGTCCAAGAAGCTCGATGGCGCTGGCTCTGGAACGGATGTCGACACAAAGACAGACGCTGAGGAAAGCCTTCAGCTCCTTGCTGAGTTTGTCGGGATGCTTCAGGCGGGGTGTGCCGTTGGTCGCAATTAGATACAGCGCCTTGAGGGGCTCCTCGTTCAGGTAGGGTGGTTCGGACTCAATCATCTCAATAGCCATGATTCCGAGAGACCAGATATCAACCTTGGGACCATACTCTTTTTGCTTGACGACCTCCGGAGCCATCCAGTAGGGAGTACCGACCATGGTAGCACGCTTCGACTTAGTCTCAGTGAGCTTGGCACAGAAACCAAAATCGGCTGCTTGGAGTTAGTAACAGTACTACGGAGGGATGCATCTGGAAACTTACTAATCTTGACGTGGCCACGAGCATCAAGGAGAACATTGTCACTCTTGATATCTCGGTGGATGATGTTCTGTTGATGCAGATGCTCCAATCCACGACAAGTCTACGAGAATCAGCATTGATACGCATGGCATGCTCAAAAAAACAAGGAAACATACCTCTAAGCAGATTGTCGAAATCTGAGGCTCAGTGATGTGTGGGTTGTTGTCAATGACATCAGTCAAAGCACCACCCTCCATATACTCCATAACAACCCACAACTCCGAGAAGTTGTTGCGCAAAAAGGCGTCTAAAAAGTTTACAATATTCTTGTGCTTCGAATCCTTCATCACCATAATCTCATTGACAATGAGCTCTTTCCTTGGCTGATGAGCCAGATCCATCTGCTTAATGGCAACCTGAGCCCTGGAGCCCTGCTCTTGGAGAACCTGCTGAGCAACGGCAGAAGTAGCCGTCTCCTTGACTTTTGCGACGTAAACTGATCCAGAAGCACCTTGACCAATCTTCTTTTGCTTCGAGTAAGATTGGTTCGGGTCATCCTTGGAGACCGCCTCCTTGAGCTTTGCCATTACTTCATTTTCGGTCATGGTAGACATCCGAACATCTTGTTTGCGCTCAGAAGCAGGGGGCTTGGCATTGAGAGCCGCTTCAGCAGCCTTAACAGCCGCATTCTGGGCGACTCCATTCGAGCTGGGTGCGCCTGTTGGTTGCTTAGTGGCCACATTGAGAGGCTTGACTTGCGCAACGGGACCGGGAAGGCGGCTAGGTTGCTGAGCCTGAGCCTGGCCATTGGCGGGGCCTCGAGGCGCAGCAGACACATTGGCGCCGTTTTGATACTTGAGGCCAGGTCCGCTTTGATCCGCACGCTGATGACCAGCTGGAGACTGGTTTCGGCTGCTTGTTGCCGATGATGGCTGCGGACGGTTTTCATTGGCTGCCGATGGAGCAGATGGAGCTTGACGTTGTGCACGCAGAGAGCCTGCAGGGGCACCTGCCTGTTGGCGAGGAGCAGATGGAGCTGCCCTGGTAGGGTTGAAACGATCACTAGCAATAGCTCCACCACCAACCTCTTGCTGTGCCATAGGGGGGCGGCTCTTGGGCAAAGATGCATTGTATTCCTCAAGCTCCCGTCGCTCAGCTTCAGCACGCTTCTGTGCTTCGTAGGCTTGGCGGTCATCAGACTTCGGCTGGTAGTTTGTGGCCATACCCTGCATTTGCTGACGTTGCTGCTGTGCCTCTGGGGGGCTCGGACGGCGAGGAGGTTCTTGTGTACGGTTCGACGAGGCACTGCCATAGCTGTCCGTACGCTGAATACCAGGAGGTGCTGGCCTTGGTGGCGCAACACCGTTACTCGGTAGGCCATTGGAGTATCCCAGCTGCTTGCTGTGATTCGGATTGACTGAGGGTGATGGGGTGAGGCTGCTGAATTGCTTCGGATCCTCGGCACGCTTGGTGATGTCGGAGTAGAACTCCAACACCTCAAAGACAGCTTGAGGGTTTCGCTCATAGTCTTCCTTGGTGATCGCAGAAGAAGCAAGGAGCTTCGCCCACTCTTGTGGCAAGCCTACAAAGTTTCCTGTGGTCGGATCGAAGCCAACGTGAACAGCATGCTCGAAGTTGGTGGGGTTGCTGACTCCACCGATGCCCGGGCACTTCATGTAGATAGCATCAATCCAATCATACATATCGTTTTCATCCCTGAGCTTCACCTGCAGGGTACGGTACCCACTAGCATCATCTTCGCCAGGGCTGTTTGACCGTCCGTTTCTGTTGCGCTTAATTTCGAATATGATTCCTGCTGCCTCAGCCCGGGCGACACTGGTCACGTCGGTCAAGAAAACAGTGTAGAGAGCCTTTCCGTCTGCGCTCTTGTGGAAATCCAGGGTGTCTTTCCGCAAAACAAGATATCTCTTGTTCCAGGAACTGACAAAAAGCGCCTTGCCCTCCTTCACCTGAGCCCAACCATCTCTCAAGATTGTCAGGCCTCCGCCAGTTGAGGCAGGCGTCATGTCACTTGCGCTCATCTGTCTAGCCGAAGCTAACGACACCGTGGAGCCTGTGTAGGTGGAGGTCGCAGTGCGAGTAATGGGCGAATTGATCTGCATATTCTGCATATTGCCCGGAAGATTGGCAGTGTTCGGGGTAAGGCTGACTTGAGAGGGTTGATGGCGGAGTCGCTCGCCTGAAGGACGGTCGACGGGAGGACGAGGTGCGGGACCAGGGTTCATAAATTGACCGTGACCGTAGATATTACTATGATGATGTTAGAAGCGGCACTGACAACATGGGCCGCCGGGAACGCTGAAGGCAGGAGGTGGTGGGCGCAGTACATCCGGTGAATCCTTCACACAGCCTTATGACACAGGCGAGACGAGCCGCACAATGAACCCCGCAAAAGAGGATGACAAGGAAGCGCCGCCACCTAACCACAGTGGCAGAGCAGGAGAGGAACGAGCAGAAAGCAGACTCACCCGTTAGTCGGAGCAGCCATGTCTACAGAGAGTGCACGGCTCCGACAGATCCAAGCCGGCGCAGCGGAGCAGCAGGACTTCGCACACGACGACGAGCTTGGAGATGTGCAGGTATGGAGGGGTACGGGCGGGCTCAGTGAAACACACGACGCTCGCTTTCTTCGGCTGGTGTAGAGCGGCTAGAGGTCCACGGTACTGCGGACAACAACGCAGGGCGACCGAGGAATGCAGCGGCGTCGAGGTAGTGGACAGCGGTGGTGGTCGCGGAATTGAGTATCGAGGAGAGGCGCGACTCCTATCAGGGATCCGGTGCCAAGGAGGAGCGTGTTCGAGAGGGTGTCGGGCACCCTTTGACGATTTGGCGCTTGAATGCCCCTTGCTCTCGTCGATGCGAGCGAAGGGTCGTCGGGCGAGGTCGTCGTGGTTGTGGTTCAGACGCAGCGGGCGGGAGAGTGGTTCGCAGGAAGTAGGAAGAGGAGCAGGTAGTGTTGAGTCTTGCCGCTGGCACGCTCCATGTGCTTCGGGTTCTGGCTGCCCGCTTAGCGCACGCGCTAGTCTCTGCTATGGGCTTCCCAATCCCAGGCACGCCCCAGGGTCCAGTCCCAGTGTCTGACTATGTTGGAACAGCAATTTATTTCGAACACGCTGTCCGCTATTTCTTAATACGGTATATTTATGCTTCTTGGAGCTGCTTTCTTGTTGGCAAATAGGTCCACTGATTGACGAGTTCACAGAGTGTGGAGAGGCACGTTATTGATCGGATTCAGAGATTCAATGCTGTCTTGGACGGTGGCCGCCCCCTTTGTTGAAACATGGTCCAGCGCCCTACGACTGAAAGCTCGCCGTGCAGTTCGCCAGCTCACTAACCAACACCAACACCAACACGGCTGATTCGATACTTGAAAGACTCATACTCAGCTGTTCCGGCGGCTATTCAGCGTCTGGTGGATGCTTTTTTTCACGATGCACCCCACTTCTCAGTATGTTACAAACGACGCTGCGACAGAACACCCTGCGTAGGGGATCACAGCTTGGACGCTTTTTTGCCTCTCGCCGTGCACCAGACTCCCTCCATGCGAAAGTCAAAGCACTCCACGCATTGGCGCCGCAATTTGCCCATGAACCATAGCACAAGTGCGCAATGCAACAATGAAGAACGCGGGCCGCCCAGCTGCCTCTTCATCCACTGGGATCGCGAGCCGGAACACCACCACCAGACGTTCGGCAACAAGGGACTGGGACTCGCCATCCAAACAAACCTTCCAAAGATTCACCAACGCAGACTCGCACAACCAATACCAACAGAAGCTGGTCGGCATCAGACCTACCGAGTACTACCCAGCGCGGCGAACAAGATGTCCCGCCAGTCCTGTGGTGTTTTAGAAAAGCCCAGAGTGTCACAGCTGCCTTTCTTCTGAGGTACAGCGCCGCGCACTGCCTTGATCAAATGTTTCACCTCACAATTTGCCACCGCAAGGCAGCGAGAACCGACGCCAACTATTTATCAACACGCCGGAAACTCTCTGTCTTTCATAAAAACCAAATCTGGTCGATGCCGCTATATCGCTGACCAAGGTTACCGATTTTACGGCTGCCCCTTATTCATCGGCAATTATTCTTCGGCAATTCTAGCCCCAAAATCGAAGCTTCCAAATCCAGGCCAAGTCCACCTCAGCCTCACAAAGCGCGAACGCCATTTCTCTGCCTTAATTTCAACATGGCCGACGGCGACAAAGATCCGCAACCACCAACGCCCCTATACGTCGTGATACCCCCTTCCGCCTTATTCGCCGCCCACTGGTCATTCTTCATCCCTGAACTCTTGCCTTTCGATCCCATTACCAAGCGCCACGAAGAGTCCAAACTTGGCCGTCGCATCCACGCCACCGGCGACTGTCTGAATGGCTTCAAACTAGAAATTATTCGCAACTACGACATCAGCAAGCATCGCAGTGTAAGAACGAGACGATTTGCCATAGGCCTGCTTCCTTCAAAGTGTTTGCAGTCTGTGCGAAAATTCGCCGATGACGACGTCAAGGGCTTGCGGAAGGATGACGATGAGGGCGGTGGATATGTTGATAATGAGCCGACTGATGATTTTGAAAAGTTGTGTGTTGAGGTGGAGACGCCTGGACCGAGCTTGAATTCTGCACAAAGTAATGGAAGAAGGGTTAAAAGTGAGGTCAAGGACTGTCAATGGTGGGTGAGGAAAGTGGTTGAGGCTTTGGAAGAGAGGGGCATGGTTGAGCCTCTCCTGGGGAGAGACGGCGACATCAAAAGTGTCAAAGACATGGTATCGGCACTGCCTATGCACTGATCCAGGATCAGATTGCAAAAAGAAACACGCACATGAGAATTCACTGTGAAAATGGTAAGCGAGGACTTGTGAGAAAAGAAGGCAAGTGGAGCGCGAAGGACCGGTTTCTATCATCTGTAGGTAGCCATCACATTTTCAACGAATCTTTACCCCTGTTGGTTCAGTCCTTTCTCTGCCGCGATTAACCAGTTGAACACTGATACTCGAAGCGCGCGCCAGAAGTTCAGCTGGCTGCCTAGATGCTGGCCAATACGTCGGGGCTCATATACTCGTTATCCAGACATACTCCCACGAGTACCTGTACTCGTATCGTACTGGTGGCAGGACCGTGTCGAGGTATTTGTCGGGCCAGTCGATGTTGGTGTTTTTCCAGGCTACACTATATGCTTTGAGTCTTTCCCACGGCTCAGGATACCAACCGGATTGATGCCAGTCAATAACTGCAACGATTCGTGAAGGACCGTCCCCAGACTTTGAGATCAAGATGTTGCTCAGATCCAGATCAGCGTGTGTGAAGACGATTGGGACGTCGTCGGAGAGGCCTCGAAGCTCTTCAGTCTCCTGGCGGACATTCTTGTACTTGTTGCGTGCGGACTCACGACGAATGGAAAGCCGAGCGAATGCATCGTGGAAAGCGGCGGCATTGGGAAACGGACCGGCGGGGTAAGCATCGCCGTCTTCAAAGAGGAAATCATGTATGCCTTGGCCGCCCAGATGGCCGAGCATGGTGCCTGAGCCTGATTGTCTGATCCGCCGCCATTGAGAGATCATGGTGCGGAGCTGCTGGCAGATTCGGGACTTTTCATCGTCTCCCAGCCCCTCCCATCGCTCAGAAAGAGGATCGCCGTTGACCAGCTCGAGATACAAGAATGTCTCCTCGCCGTCCCGTGTCCAACCATAGACTTGAGGTACAGGCACTTCATGCCCCAAATGCTGGCCGATGAACCACATGCACTGTGCCTCAGCATTCGTCACATAGGTGCCCCACTTTACTAATAGGCGCCGTTCTGGAAAACGGACAGGTTTCGGTCGCCATCTTCCGGTGATGTCGATGCCCTGCTCCGAAGCAGCAAGGCGAATCTCGGCTGGCGTTGGCAGGTCTGTGTTGTTTCCGGAATAGAAAGTATCGCCAGAGGGGAGGTCCTTCAAACAGACGGTGATGGGGTCCGGACGTGCAATGCGGGATTGCGGCCGAGTGAAGAGACCTGCGTAGCGTGTCCAGAGATGTTGCCAAAGCGTGCGAGGCGTGCTGAGAAGGCTGCCCATGGCCGATCGATGATAGTGCGACCGTATGGGGCGAGGTAGTTGATAACAAGACTTCTGGCACGCGCTTACATAGGTTCAATGTTTCAGCTTCTCGGCAAGCGCTAACGAGGTGCCGAGCTGGCGCTAGTGTCGCCTGACTGATGAAATGATTGGGCAGCATGTGGACACCGGCGTACACATAGATAGGGACTCGACTGAGGAACATTGAAGCACCAGATCTGCAAACGACCACACCTACAGCTTTACGTGCAGCAGTCTCGAACCTCTAAACCTCGCTCTGGACACAATCAACCACATAATTCACTCATCACTCTCTACGTAATATCATGTGCTCTGAACCTCAATAATGTGATAGTACAACAGTCCTTCTTTTCTACCTAGGAGCAGAGCTCTCAATACTAGTATCTAGAAGAAGAAAAGTGTCCGTCTTTCGAAAGCAGCAAAGCTTCTTGAATATGCTTCGATCCACCTCCCCAGAACGTGAGGAACGACTTCTTCTCCGAGAAACGAAGTGCGCTTTTGTATGTACAACGCAAAGAAAGAACCTGCCGTAGACATGCCTTCCATCGACAAGCCTCCGCAACGTTATCCATCACGCCATCCATCCAAGCCAGAGAAGACGCCTTGCAATGCTTTTCTTTCCGTATAGACAACTCCGCCCGCGCACGCCTTGCTCAAAGAAACCATCAAAAGGTAAAGCAGAGATAACAACTTTCCCATCAACACCGTCTCATGCTACCTACGCAAAACTCCCGTTTTTCAATCTCGATGCGATCTTTCCCTAGGGACTTCCCGACATCCTCCTCGACTCCTCCCTAAACCACTGCTCACCCTCCTCCATCTGCTCTCTCACTCTCCTAGCTCTCGCAAACAGCTCTTCCTCATCGTCATCATCCCCCGTATACGTCGTCTTCGTCTTCTTCGCCGCCTTCAGCGGCGCATCACCATCACTCATCCGCTTCCTCGTCGTACTCTTCTTCACCACCTTATTCACCACCGGAGAAGCTTGGCGACTCTCCGGCTCCTCAGAAGGCTCCGACAAGTAAGATTCATAAAACCTCTTCGCAGCAGGCGAGTAATCGCGAATCTTGTACGACACAAGACGCTTGTGTCGTGCCAGCTCTTCCGCCTCCTCTTGCGCCTTCTTCCTGCGTTCTTCTTCCTCGGCTGCTCGTTCAAGCGCTTCCTCTTTTTCGCGCTTTCTCCTTTTCGCAGCCTGGAGCTCGTCCCACCAGCCGCCGGCGTCGGGGGTTCCGTCGGAGAGGGTTTCGATGCCGCGGGCTTTGAGGCGGAAGTAGTCGTCGCGCATGCCGTTCTTCCGCTTGGGAAGTTTCATGCCGGGGTAGTAGCCGGGGAGATATCTGGCTCTGGAGCCACCTAGCAGGTACGTGGCGTCGGGGGAGAGTGTACGAGTCAAGGGACTAGGGGCAGAAGCGTGAAACTGATTCTGGTGAGGGTTCGACGTGCTGTCGGACATGGTTGAGGTACTTCGGACCTTCTTCTGTGCGCTACCACCCTGGTGTGACACCTCTTCTGGCCGCGAACGCTTCTTGTTGCTAACAGGTGTGTTATTTGTGCTGCGTGCCTTTTTCTGTGCCCTTCCGCTGTCGTTTGGTACATTGGCCTCCACAACAGGACGCTTTCGGCTACCTGCCAGCACACCGGTAGACTGGGATCGACCCCTGCTAATGGCTTGGATTGCCCGGACCGGATCACGGATTCCGACACCATCCAAGATACCACTAGCCCTCAACTGTTCTTCAACACTATCTTCCTGGACCGACTGAGGTGGAGACGAAGCTTGCGACGCAGCTAGCGATGCAGCTCTAGACTCGGCAAGTTTGTTCTGGAAGTGAGCCTTACGTTTCTGCCTTGATGCAATGCCATTCCTCCGATATCTCAGATTCTTTGCATTATTCTGCCACCTGTAGAAGTATGTAGTGGCGACCGAGCGTTGGCGGAAAGAGTCGGCTTTCTCCCGATCTTGTCTGTCCTCCTCTTCCTGCCTCTTCCTCTCTTCTTCAGCAACGAAAGCATTCCATACATCGCGTACAAGATATCCGCCATCATGAGCCACAAAATGATCCAGCAGACCATTTTTGCCCTCCAGAACCCATCTCGCGAGGTTGTTGTATTTCTCGGATTTCGATAAAGCCTTTGAGGCTGAAACCGCTGGGTGGACTGTGGGAAGAGCCCGAGGAGGCTCTGGCGTCTGTGTCGGCTGTGGTGCCGGCGAAAGTACGGAGGCTTGAGGCGTTGGCTGGAAGGCTACCTTTGGAGCCGCAAATACTGTCGGTGCAGCCGGTCCAGGAGCGCTCACGGCTTGGGGTAATGTTACGCCTTGCGAATGTGGCTGAAATAGGCTCGTAGAAGGTGCCACTGGTGGCGTCGTAGCCGAGGAAGCAGGAGGTACAAAGCTCGCTGAACTGCCAGCGTTAGAGCCCAGTGTCTGTGGCTGAGGATCAGTGCCATTTTGTTGCGGGCTGGTGTTTTGCTGCGATTGAAAGAGAGGAGCGGAGCTAGGTGGTTGCGAGACGAGACGCTCACCAGCCTGTGGCAGTTCTGCATGCTTGGGCCTTGGCGAAGGAGGTGGCTGAGAAGCTCCATTGTTGATCGTACTCTGCTGCACGGGGAAGAACGATTGTGCTGGAGCAACTGTGCCGGAGCTCGTTGCGGTCTGCGCAGGTGAACTAATCGATGGAAAGCCGAAAGATGGCTTTGGATCTGTATCATGTCCATTGGTAGGTTGATGAAGGTCCTTAGCAGTCGCAGCGGGGAAGAACGTAGTAGGCGGCTTGACCGTAGACTGAGGTGCAGCAAAGGAGAACGCCGGAATCGAGTTGGTAGTTGGCGGGCCTGATGCGAAGAAAGACACAGGCGGATTATGAGATGTCTGGGCTAGTGCGGAGGCGAAGGGACTCGGAGTAGGTTGATTCGGAGCTGGCTGGGCTGATCCAAAGGAGAACGGACTGGGAGATGCGACTGGTGCTTGGGCCGGAGCAGTTTGGGTCTGGTCAGCCGGAGACTCAGATGCACCAGCAAGGGCGAAGGTCGGTTTTGACGGGGGAGCCGGGAAGATGCTTCGATTAGCATCATTATGCGGTGGCTGGGCAGTGTTCTCAACTTGCAGGGACTCCTGCTCAGTAGACTCAGCAACTTGTGGAGCCGTCTCGGGCTTGTGTCCAGATTGAGAAGTGCTGTTATTGTTGGGCAATATCGGGAAAAACAGGCCTGTGCCGTCGTCCTCCCATTGTGAGATGTCTGGCATGGGCGGTTCACAGTAGAGCTTCTTTCGAACCGCTTCGTGAAGTGAGTGCTCGCCTCGCTTGAACTCGACGAGTTTCTGGGAGAAGCCCTGAGCCCTTTGCGGGTGGGGTTCCACCACCGAATTTCGACCACTGAAGGCCAGACACTCTTGGCCTTCGATTTCGGTCCAGCCAAGTCCGTAGGCCTTCACGAATCCATAGACATCTTCGTCATCGTCCAATCTCAGGTACTTGTTCAGCTTTTCCACGGTCCAATCCTTTGTCTGCTCCCTTTGCCTCATGTAAGAGTTAAAGATAGTCTTCAAAAAAGTCTTCCGAACGTCGTTGAAGTGCATCTCAGCGATACATGCCATCGTGTATGAAACGGCGCTGGACTCAACTATGGAGAAGAATTTGGCAGACGTATTCTGTGTTATATCGGTTCGACCTCCGGCAGTCCAAGTACTCTGCACAGACTCGACAAGGGATACGGCGGTCTGGAATTCCGTGCTCTTCCAAATTCTCCTGCCCAAGTTTTGCGCGTCATGAAAAGTTTTCGTTGATTGAGCATGGTAAAGAACATAGTAGGCCCGGAACTCGGGTTCATTCTCACACTCAATCCCGCGGGCTTCGCAATCCTCATAGGCCTCTTTGAGGGAAAGTAGTGTCTTGGCCAGCTGCTCCTTCTCCTGCGCCTCGGAGTATTCGGATGGCTTATTCGCGATACCAGCCATTTTGTGTATGGCAAGCGCGTGGTACCGAGCGATGTGCTCAAGACAGTAGACATGGTCAATAATCTCGCTGCGCCTCAGAGCAGCTTGTTGATATGTGAAGTCTATGCGAATTTCGCGGAGACGGTCCCACATAAAGGGAACAATACCAGGTAGGTCGTTCTTGACCAGTACATCGTCGAGGAGGTAGTCCAATGTCATGCGGAGCGTGGCGGCGGATCTGACATCTTCAGGTAACGGGTTTTCTCTTCCTGCAGACGATCGAGCAAACCTTTTGACCATGAGTGCAGGTGATGGCCAACGAGATCCGTCGGGACGCTCATAGGCTTCGAGTCTGTGATCATAACGGTTCTCAACAATTCTGGTGATCGCCTCAAAGTAAGGGCACCTAGCCTCACAAGTACCTAGGAAGTCGATCGCCTCCTCCAGTTTCTTGGGCTCGTCGTCGTCGATGATTTTGTATTCCTCCAGACAGGTACGGACTTTTGCTCTGTACTCTTTGAGCTCACGCCAGTGCTTTTCCACCACAGCTCTCTTGGACGGGTCACCAGGGTCAACTGAGCCGAGCGACGGACGAAAGATCTTTTCTTGGCGCAGGACTAAGTCGATCTTGGTCGCTTGCGCCTGGCTTCGAGTTTGAGCGCCGGAATTGGTAGGAGGGGACAGCTGCGTTTGAGCGCCAGGACCATTGACCCCACTGGGCACGCTGAAGCCGCTGCCATTATTCGACCTTGGGCGTGGAGCAGAAGATGCTGAGCCAAACTTCGTGGAGGTTGCTGTCGGAATTGATTTTGGGGGCTTGTTGGCCGCTGAGGTACCGAAGCCATTGGGCCGTCGAGCAGGCGTAGCTCCGAAGGAGTCCTTTCGACGGGTCGCAGATTGGGCTGGCGCAGTTGGAGCTCCAAAGGCGCTGGATGGTCTTGGGGTCGTCGAAGCTCTGTTTCCCCTCCTCGAGCAGTTCGAGTTGTTGGTCATACGCGGTCCGGGCTTGGTCGGTGGAGTGTTACGGGAGCTGGCCGCCGAAGTGGAGCTGTTGTTCGAGCGCATGCTTGCGAATTTGGAGGAGGAAGCAGTCGTAGATGGAGCGCCGAATGGGTTGGGTTGCGCGACATATGAGGGCCCGCCGAAGGGGTTCGAGGGTTGCGGGGAAGGCTTAGAGCCAGAAGCACTGGCGTTCTGCATGGTGGCGATCTGGAATGGAGATGCGAATGGGGATTGCATCGCGCCAGATGGTGAAGAGGTTGCAGATGGGTCGAGTGCCGATGGCGTTCATTGGGGAAGGCGGAGGGAGAGAATTCCGGTGGGCGGGTCGGCATTTAGGCGAGCGCAGCGCGTCGCATCAAAATGGTCGGTTCGCAGTCGTGGGCGTTGGCAGCCGTCGCATTTCGAGGTTGGCGCAGCGAATCGACAGGTATCGCGAGTCGCGAGAAGCTGGACTGCCGTGGTGGAGGCTCAACTTGCTTAGCTTGCCACTAACTGCTTTTGGCAGCGCCCTTGTCCCTTGTCCTGCTTGCAGAATTAACGACGACTTTCACTGCCCACGTGCATTTTATTCCAAGGTATTCGTTATTTGCAAGCCTCCCATCGCGAAAGGAATCCATTCGCAATTCCCATATACTATTTTCTGAGTTGTATCCGGATACACTCTGATAGAAAGCCTCGCGAAAAGTCTATTCGACAATCATTCGTTCATACAGTCTACAGTAGCTTCGACCAGCGGCAACATTAACTGTTTAGTCGGCTTGAAGATGACATTGTTTGGAAGATGACATTGTTTGTCAAAGGAATGTGATACTGGAAGATTCCCAGACTATCAGTCTATCCCACTCAGTCGAACCTCCTTTTCTGTAGATGTATATTATTTGGCGATTTATATACATTGGCGAGGCTCAAAGAGACTCGGCCTCGTTCCGAATCTGACGAATCCGAGATAGCGTGCATGTCAGATGCCTCCTGCCTGGTACGAAATAGTCAGTGGGAAAGACTTGCTGAAATGACAGTGTTCCAGAACATCTTGTCGTCAGGACACGGGAATCGTGTTACCATGATACAGAGTACATGTACATGTAGGTAGCTTCAAGGCTCGGAGCTAATGCGGCAAGTGCCGGGCCCAAGCTTCAGCTTCAATCATTTCAGTTCACCTCTGTCATACCTGCCCTCCCCAAAGCTCCCATCCTCACTCAATAATAGTGACAACAAGACAGCAAAGCAGCATACCACCCTCCACTCATCAGCGCAAACTGCTCCGGACCACCTCTATATCGAACCGCACCTCAAGCAGAACATGGACTCTAATACAGGCGCTTTCCATTCCTTTGACCACTAGTTGCTTCCGCTGTCGCATCGCCCATGTTTTCCTGATAATCTTCCCTGCGCCAGCCACTGCCTCCTCTCTGCGAAAATGGCGATGCAACCGTCTAAGGAAGACATCGGTGAAATGATGTCCATCTGTGATCTTCCGGAGCAAGAAGTTATTGCTAGGTTGAAGGTATGCTGGCAACCAACCAAGACCCAGCCGAACACCGACTAATTCCAAACTCCCAGAACAATAACAACAACTTGAACCAGGCTGTTACCGAGTATTTTGACAATCCGGAGAGCACGAGCTACAAATGGACTGAATCCGACTGGAACAGTGATCGCGATGGCGCTTCCAACAATGCTGGCATATCCTTCAACATCCAGGGTGCGGATGTAGACCCTACGAATCCTTGGGGAATGGGAGGAGCACTACCCCCTGCCTCCCGGCCGCCTTCGCGCACAGGCAATCGGTCGCCCTTGAGCAATGTCGTCGACCTGACTGCCCAACATGCTGCCGCCGGTTACAATAATCACGATGCCGAGTTGCAGATGGCCCTCCGACAATCAGCAGCAGAGGCTGGTCTTGAGCCGCAAGAGTCCGGAATTGCGGATTCAACTGGGACCTCTTATTTTGGGCCTGCCAACCGCGATCACTATGATTCAAATCAGTGGGCCCTCGTTCCGCGTGGCACCGCTCAAGAAATTATACTAGACCCGGAACCCAATGATCGTCGAAGGGCCAGTGGGATGCCTGCTTTCCTGAAGCCCAGCCCTCGAGATAATCGAGATGATTCGCATCGACTCGGCGGACTGCTTACAATATTACATTCCATACCCGCGGCTCGCTCGGCCTTACTGGACTCTCGTTTCTCTACGGAGATAAACGACTATGGCTTTCATTCGAAATGGTGGACTGGTCAAGCCATAAACCTTCCAATTTCTCAGCCAGACCAAGAATTAGTGGCCGAGTTGCAACGCTTGATGGCGTTTCTTGATCTCACAGAGCGAGCTTATGGATCAGCTGAAAACGTGGCTAATCTCCTTTCGAGCGTTAAACTCCGCACAATCGAGGTAGCATTTTTCGAGACATGGCAGGCAATACACCGGGACGATAATCCACAACCGGCCATCATAACTCTGGTCGCAGAAGGATCCGAGGACGTTGATATAGCCGACTACAAGGCTATCCCGTTCGGCCTCTTTGATCTCAGCCTAAACATCAGCGAGAGCGATGCAAAAGAATTCGAGACCCTATATGATCTAATCGATGCTCAACTTTCTCTCGTAGTTGGACGACAGGCCTTCCTCGCTCAAACTGGCCAGGTCATCACACTCCGAGTCGAATTTAGCAGTCTGCCGGCCGGCGTTGCGATCCCAGCGGTATGGTACGCTGACCGCTACCTTGCGGAAGCCTCTTCGCAGGTGACAGAGTGGCGCAAGCACAGAAGGCAGCTTAAGAAGACAATTACGGAGCTGGAGAGTAAAGAAGCTAAAATTTCGCGCTGGCAGCTCCCGAATGGAAAGGAAATTAGTGTGAAGGAGATGTTTAAAGTTGCACTACTTCATGACGCCGAGACCGTTCCGAATATTGCGAGAGGGTTTCGAGATTCGTCACTGAGAGATGACATGGATGATTCCCGCCGCGTGAACAGCAGGGTCAATACTTCTGAAGAGCTTCGTCGGGCAATGGAAAGCATAGACAAAATCCTCGCGGATCTTGAAAACAGCAAGGCAGATGCTAGGGCAAAACTCCTTGAGCTTTCGAAACGTTTTACAGGAGCCAATGAAGACGAGCCCTTGAAGGCTGCGTATAATCTTCAGGGCGTTCTTACAGCGGATACTACCACATACATTCGCAAGAAGCCAGACCACAGTCAGTTGGACTTGATTGATATGGATGTTGATACGAGTGCGGCTACTCCTGAGTGGTGGAAAATCACTTATCTTCACACAATGGAGAAGCCAGTATCTATCACGGTAAGACCAGACCACTCGCAAATTCCGCTGAAGGCCTTTTGCTGATGCTCGGGTAACTATGCAGACTGTCACACAGGAGCAGGTCCTTCTCGCTGCTCGCGAAGAAAGCAAGAGCACCATCTTGGTCTATGCAAGCGAAGAAGCGATGAATGCACCACGGGAAAATCTGACTCCTGCGCTCTGTGTAAGCTTGCCCCCACCGTTCCTCCCTCCCCCGGGAACACACGTGATCCTAATAGAGCTGGCAGAATTTTGTACGGGCCGATAATATGGCATTTGATCGTGAGCTGCGCGAGCAGAATGCGCAAGAATCATCGTCAACTCCGCCGCTCGGCAAGCGAAAGCTTGAAGATAGCAGCAGTAATCTAGCTGAGGGGCGTGGGGAAGCACCTGATCGTCCAGACTGGGCTGGTTGGCGCCAGAACAATGGTCTGGTCTCTGCATTCGACAGTTCTGAAAGCGGTACCGATACCGTGACGCCACCAAATACAGCTGGTGAGGACTTGATGATGCAGCAGGACCAAGGAGTGGTCCAGGACCTGGTGGATACTTCGATGCCCCCCATGGAGCCATCTCGCCCTCAGGAGATGGAGGAATGGGGTGGCAAGATGAGCTTTGCCGAGGCTGCTGGAGGAACAGAGAGTCATGTTTTGGACCAAGTCATGACCGACGCCTCCGTAGTGGAAGAAAGTGAGGCTGTGAAAGGGGCTGCGAGCACGGGAAAGTGACTCGGGCCGCTCAGCGTGTTATTGCTTTGGATAGGGCTTCTACACCTAAGCCCGTATCTGGAGCCCTCTGGTGTGTCTGCATTTGTTTGCATTAGCATTGCATGATACCATAGCTATGAGCATTTCAACATTGAAGACACTCATATGATTGGTGGAAAGCACGTGATGCGGCCGCGTGAGCTGCCGTTTGAGTAGAGGAAAGGCGAATATCTGAAACATCCCCATGCACAGTTGACCCTCTGTCCGCCAATATCGACCTCTGCGAATTACACGCTCACAAGCACTGCCGGAGACAAGGCTCTACTGCCTCCGGCCTGAAGACATGACTTCTCGATTCTCCGCATAGAGCCCACCCTGTGGGATGTTGAAGCGCGAGGCAAAACCGACAACGATGCCACGATAGATTGCCGAATGCTCCACCAGTCGCGTGCGCGATGCATCATAACATTGTAGCCCGCATGGGCTGTGAGTTGTGGACTGTAAAGGTCCAGTCGAAATCCATGGTGACCTTACTTTATCTCACCTTACATGTACTCTTGCGCCTGATTTACGAGTCCGGCTCCCACCGCAGTGTCAGCCCATGTCCCTCGCCCGTCCCCCTCCATATTCCTGACATTTACGAGCACTATCAAAGCTCAAGGTCAGCAGTTGGCGTTTCTTGTTTCGATCTCCAAATGCTGATTACCACCACGCCACGCTCGCTTCTAGTGACCGGCGTCGCTTAGCTTTCGCCGCCGTTATACTCGCTTGTTTGTTATAGCTGTGTTGTCGATGCTGCATGCTGCTGGCTGTCGCGGTTAATATCGCGCAAGTTATTTGCCGTATTAGGGCACAATACTCATTGACTTCCAATCATTCCTGCATACCAATCACAAGACACTTACCGGTAGGTTAGGCTCCAGCCTTCTCAATCTCGTCTTTTGCTACCCGTTCCCGTATCTCATTGTGTCTACTCTCGTTGTGTACTCACTTCCCCTGTTCATTCAGCATGCTCCGCAATCTACACACGGCGAGTTAGGTCTCTTCTCATTGGTCTTTGGCACGACCTGCCATTAGGGGACCACGGCATTGTTGTGGCTTCGACAGCCAATTCTACACTCGCCCTCGGTGCATAGGCCTCACAAATGGCTGATCACCGTTCGTTCAATGCTTTATCGTCCCATCTCGCGGCCGGTAGTAACCGCCCGCTCCTAGCCTTTCACAGGTAACTCACCAATGGCACAGTCCAGGTAGTCCAGAGAGTTCACTTCCCAGCGAGTGCAATTCATGAAAGGAGCGGGTGGTCTACACTGAGCCTTTTGCTTCAATAGTGGGGATTTTACGCCTCGCGTCTGCCTTTGATACCTCTTCTATCTGTTGTGGACATTCTCCTTCTGCCTTTGCTGTCATTTGGCGATACCACCAGCGGAGTGCTTGAGTTAATTCGCATCGCAAGTCATAGACCTTCAATCAGCTGTGGATTGCTTCCAGTCACATTCTACCCAGTTACAGCGAGCTACGGCCTTTTCCGGCAGTTCATGGTACATTAGCCGCTGCGGGTCAGCTTGGGGGTGGGGAGATATGCGAGTGATCCCCTGCATAGTGGAACAGGCACAGCATCCGCGTTTCTAGCGTCTCTTCCAGAAAGCTTCTATCGACTTCACCGGAGAATGTGCCGAACGATGATAAGCATCTGGCTCGCTCTGCTCGATATGCAACGGGGATGCCTGACCCACCTACCCTGACCGCGCGCAGGCACTCGTCGGCAGGGAAGCTTATGCCGATCTCCTGCATCGAAGTGTGGCTCCCCAAAAGGAAGGATGGAAGAGCTTCTGTGCCTTCGGAGTAATGCCTCCTTGGGTTTCTCACCAGACTGTTGGGGATGGAAGAGCAAAGGAGAGGAGAGGAGAGGAGATTCATCCTATATAACCCGCCGTTTGCTGCTCCTGAAACTTTCTATCCTCATCCTCAAAGCATCAGTTCAAGCTTCTCAACCAGTCATTCTCTAAACCGGTCTACAATCTTTATCGTTCAATCATCATCATGAAGTACCAAAGCATCATTCTCGGCACTGCCCTCGTGGCCAGCGTTCTCGCTGCTCCTGCCACCCCCAACAATGGCCTCAAGAACCGCCAGCCTTCCGAGGAATTCAAGCAAAAGTTCCAGGACATGCGCAACGAGTCCCGCATCAAACGCCGTGCTGAGAAGGCCGCGGCCAAGGCCAAGCGCGACATCGAGGGCACCTCCCACGCCGTTCAGGGCCTCGAGTGGGACCCCACCAAGCAGGTCTCCTACTCCTCCAACTGGTGCGGTGCCGTCTTGACTAGCACCGGCTACGACGAGGTTGTCGGTACCTGGACCACCCCCACCGACCTGAAGAACCCCAGCGGCGGCGAGACCGGCACCTACTACATCTCCGAGTGGGTTGGTATTGACGGAGACACCTGCGGCTCTGCCATCTGGCAAGCCGGTACCGTCTCTGAGGTCAGCGGCGGCACCCAATCTGCCTACGCTTGGCACGAGTGGTACCCCAAGGCCGAAGTCGAGTTCCTGGCCTTCGACGTCTCCCCCGGCGACACCGTGACCTTCACCCTCACCGCCAACTCCACCAGCGAGGGCTACGTCGTCGTCGAGAACACCACCACCGGCAAGTCGACCTCCATCAGCGTCGACTCTCCCCGCGCCGCCACCGACCTCTGCGAGTACGACGCTGAGTGGATCCTCGAGGACTTCGAGTCCGGCTCCTCGCTCGTCTCCCTTGCCGACTTCGGCTCTGCCAGCATCACCGACATCTCCGTGCACAAGAACGGCGCCTCTGCCTCGGTCTCCGGCGCTGGCATCATCGACATCCGCCAGAGCGGCTCCGTCCTCTGCGAGGCCTCGCTCTCCGGCACCACCGTCGACTTCACCTACTCCGGCTAAGCAGCTTCCTGCGCACCTACTCTCGCCCCACGCCTGGCGAATCTGATTTGACGACCCTGTCCGGTTTAGACCTTTCGAGACAAGTGATGGCGGGTTTTTCGCGGCTCTCTTGACGCTATTGATGGAGGTCGGGGATTGCTTGTTCTGGATTTTCGAGAGATTTGTTTTTGGCTTCTTGACGATCTTGCATATACAGATATTTGATTTTGCCATTCTTGTATATTTGAAATCTGCTCTTTTGTTCTCTGCTGCGCGCTCGTTGGAGGAGTAGTAGAAGAAAACACATTCCTTTGGTTTTTATCTACCCCTGACTGTCTCCCGCCTGCTTGTGATAGTGTCATGAGCTTTGACTTGAGTAACTCGAGAGCCGAATAGATCTGAACTTGGTATTGACTTTGATGACTTGCGTTGCATCTAGAAATCTGGACAGCGTTGGTACATTACCTCGAGTGCTTCAGCTTCGAATCAATCTGCTTTTAGGCACGTCGACGGCCGGTACTTCATCTTTTGAGACTATGCAAACGGCCCGATAGCTAGGTATTCAAATATGCAAAACCAATTTCGATAGATATGAGGAATGGCAATTCTGATAGCGATCGGGAATGCTCCACAACAAGGGCCTCGAATACTCCCAAGGAGTGTTTAGACCCTTTTCGCTCCACCGTAGTCTAGCACAGATGTGGTCAATCCAAAGGGTAAGGATGAAATTTGAGCACCAAGAGAATCAAAGGTCCAACCTAGCATGGGTGAAAAAGGTCATATGATGACTGAACAACCCTATCTATGCTCGAGAAAGGGTCAGAGGGACCTCGTCTGTAATCCCAACTCAACAGTTAATATATAGCCGGAGTGTCTAAAACACTCCCAGTCTCTAGAAGTTCTATACCCAAAGATCATCGATCTAGTAAGAATACAAAGTGATTCAAGAAACCAGCCCTCATCATAATTACTTCTCACCACTCAATCCCGTCCAGTCCGAAGCAACCCGCCATCCTCGTGCTCCCACCAGAAAGTCACGAGCCTTCAGCTCCCGCGCTGTGCCGCAAACCCAGCGCCAACAATTTCGAACGTCACCATGCAGGGTTTATAGCAAGCCGATTCGGCAATTTCGACCAACCATGGCCCCAGTTTTGATCTGACAGGGATATTTTGCGGGGGTGGGGATAAGGCTGGAGCGGGGGATTGGGTTCATTGACAGAAGTATGACAGGGATGACGGGTGGAAGCTGGAGTTGGCGGGAGGTATTTAGACTCCCGGGCAGCCTTGCAAAACTACTTGACTGCTGCCATTCCGAGATTTCCTGGACTTAACGTATTGGTGTCGTGAAAGATTCTGAAAGGTTAGTAAGTCGGTCTTTTGTGCTTTTACATGGGACGAGCTACATGCTATTGCTACACTACTCTATCAGGTCACACTACAGTCACGCATGCTGACCCTCTCTCTACCCCACAGATCCCGCAACATCTCTACATCTCCACAAACCCCACAAACTCCACCGATCCACCGTCAATCCCCCCCCCCCCCAAAAAACACATACCCCGATCTCCCACAAACCACTCAGCCTCACCATCCAAAATGGTTTCCTCCACCAACCGCGAACTCGGCATCCTCTTCGGCTTCGTCGCCGTCTTCCTCGTCGTCTTCGTCGTCTTCTTCATCGCCAATGCCATCTCCAACAAGCGCGGCATCAAGAAAGAAGAGTTGCGCAAGCAGGGCTTGATTGATCAGGGCTTTGGTGCGCAGAAGCATGGTCATTCCCATCGCACGAAGGGTGCTGCGCCGCCGGCTTACTCTGATGACAAGAAGACTACGGCGCCTGGGGTGCCGGAGGGTGTCGAGGGCCGTGATATGGCTGTTAATACTACTAGTAGTAGTGATGAGATTGGGAGGGAGAAGATCTAGGGGTGAGCGCGGGGAGGGATGGAATGATACCAGGGGGAAGGGGAGGAAGACCGCTAGATCCGGGTGCGGCTTGAGCGGATGAGTCGGCTTTCTTCGTTCGTTGGTTCGTTGAAGGATGGTTAAATGGGGGATGGTCATCTGCTTCAGTCTCTCCTTGGATGCAATTCCTACTCCGCGATCATTCGGTCCTACGTATAAGTGGGGGTCTTTGGACCGCCCTTTCGAGCGGCGAAGTTCACGGAGTTCTCAGGCTCGATTACCTGCTAGCGTAACCTGGGATGCCCTTCTAGATCCAGATAGAAATGCACCGTATAAAGCAAACTGGCTGGCTATTATTGCACTACATAGGGTGAGCTCAACATGGCTGGTGTCCCAAGAAGCGATCTGATCTTCCGATGCTGGAGTTCGACCTCTATACCTTCCTGTGCATATAGCCGCCGGCTCCGGCCTAGTATTTTGTTAGTACATCGATCTAAAATCCTAGATCTATGTCTTCTTATGCATGACGGTAGCAGCAGCCTTCTTCTGTCAGTCGCCATCTCTCGCACGAAACATAAAAGAAAGAAGATGCCGTCCAGGGCGAGTGCAGACTAGGAAAGGGGGGAAGCAACAAAACTCAAATATGAAATGCTCACCTGGTGGTTAGGGAAAATCAAGCTATCAGCCAACACAACATTCTCCCTCCTTCCAGCCGCAAAAACAATAACCTCCGCAATATCATCCGGTGTCAGCGGCTCACATCCTGCATACACCGCATCCGCCTTCGCCTTATCCCCATAAAACCTGACCACCGAGAACTCCGTCTCGACTTGACCCGGATCAATCTCAATAACTCTTATTCTCGTAGCAATCAATTCTTTCCTCAGTGCATCTGTAAAGCTGCGGATGGCTGCTTTGGTAGCGCAGTAAATGCTGCCTCCGGGGTACGGTTCTCGGCCTGCAATGCTGCCAATGTTTATGATATCGCCAGCGCCGCCGTCTGCACGTTTCTTGAAGATGGGGAGGATGGCTTGGGTCATGTTGATGAGGCCGGTGACGTTGGTGTCGAACATGATTTGCATGTCTTCTTCGGCGATCTCGGGTGCTTTTGCTACGCCCTTGACCAGGCCTCTATATTCAAGTATCAGCACATGTCTCGTAACTCCAGAAGGTTCTGTCCTCCAAGTAGCCAATTGCAATCCGTTTGGTAATAAAGGCTGGACTTACGCATTGTTCACCAACACATCCACCTCTTTGAATTCCTCCGGCAGATTCGCAACAAACTCCCTGATCTCCCACCCTTTGCTTACATCCAGTTTCCAGGGCAAAACCTTCACACCCTCGCCCACCTCTTTCTTGATTTCCTCAGCAATCTCCTTCAGCGTATCGATGCGGCGAGCTGTCAAAATAAGCTTCAGGTCGTTTGGCGACGTACGCGCAAATTCCTTTGCCGTCGATCTGCCAATGCCGCTGCTCGCGCCCGTAATGAGGATGGTTTTGCCGGCGAGGCGTTTGGACATTGCTGAGGAGGCCATGGTGCGGATGTGTTGGGGTGTTGGTACGAAGCTGGGGAGCTGGAGTGAGGATGGTTTTGTGAGCTGCCGGAGGATGGAGAAGTGGCGCATGTGAGATTGATTGTCGGAATGAGGGTAAGAGACTCCTCTTATTGTTTTATATTTGTCACCGGGGAGGAGAATAGCAGACGTGATTGAGGGTCGCGAGCTTGATGTGAACGCCGTTTCGCTGTTATCTATCCCAACCCCACCTCCAGTCGTGCTGACAGCGGGGGATGGCGTCACCCGCGCGGCCTTGGTTATGTTTAATTAGACATTCAAGAAAACTTGTATTGTTCTTATTGAAGAAAACTAAACTCAAAACCGGGAATGAGTATTCTGGCTCAGTCTGGCGGCCAGTAGAGTTACGTGCAACGCCAATTCGTGATGCACACTCGCAACATATCTAGAAAGCCGTTATCGATTTCCAATCAACTGGGTGATTATCATCCAATTCAACGGGGCTGTAACTCAGTGGTAGAGTGCCTGCTTTGCATTATCAAAATGACTGCATGAAGTCCAGGGTTCAATCCCCTGCTGCTCCACAACATTATTTTTTGGGGGAATTCTCGTGGTTTCGGCCGAGTCTTGCTCTCCATATGTTTTTTTTTTTTTTTTACAGCGGCCGCATCTGATTCTGGCAGGCCTGCGAATTCTGACAGCAGGCAGTCCGCCTGTGGCACGACGTTCAACAGACATGTCACATAGATCCTGGCTGAGTTACGGACCCCGAGTTACAAACCCTGTTAAGGCCAACTGTTGGAGACACGTAGGTAGGCAGGCATTGGTGCCAATGGTACCAACATATAGCCGCCAATGTGCAACCGGCGAAAGACACCTCGTCTCAGACGTCGAATGTTTTCAAGGCCGTGGGCATTTCTACACAGCTACTACAATTAGGTCAACCTCATCGTGACTTTGGTATGATGGAAAAAGTTCCTCACGGCTACTCGTCATTATGGCCATCGGAGGACTCCCGTCTGTCGCACTCCCAACTTGTTGCAGCCTACACTGAACTTGCTCGTGTCATGATTATGGACGGTAAGATCGAGGAAGCCGAACGGCTCATCCATGAATCAACACGTCTTCGGAAAAGTATGCCAGGCTTCAAGAGGTCTTCCCTTTACAGTCCGATTCTATCTCAATCTTATATACAGCTAATAAGAGGCCAATAACGATGATGCGGAGAAACAGTTACTCGGAGCGTTAGAAGATCGCAAGCTGGAATATGGAGTGGAAGATGATACGAGAAGCAAGAGGTAGGGATTCCAAGCAAACTTGTTTCACTCTCATGTATGCTTACTGTAAATCTAGATCAGGACACCTTCTCTACACGCTTGGCACAGTTGTTTCCAAGCTTGGTCGGTTCGAGGAAGGGTATAACTATTACCAAAGGTCATACCTTGTTTTCCAAGAGACCGGGGGAGAGTTTGACCTCGATTTCGCACAGAGCTGCTACAAGATCGCCAGATGGCATTTGAGAGATCGCGATATTGCTTCTGGATTGTAAGTACCTTGACATCAATGTTGACGGGTTCAAAAACCATGGCTTCTAACACTTTTGATTTATAGGATCATGATCGACAGAGCCATCACCATCTTCTCTCGCCACAAATACTTCGAGGCCGATCATTCTAGAGCTCTGTATCTGAAGAGCGTCAATCGGATGAAGCAGGCGATATTGAAAATGCTGAGGAAGTGTTTTTGCAGAGTACAAGCTTGAGACTTCAGGTTGTCCCTGATGACTGCAGGTTGCCGGATGCATTGACGGAAGAGGATTTTGATGAGCCAATTGTTCTGTGGCATAAATAGGGTCAACATCCGGGATCCGTCCAACGAATCTTTTTGATCACAATTTCAGTTTGTTAAAGATCGTCCTTTAATAGTCAATACCTGGGCTCTGAGATGATTGGCATCCCGACACACCCACCAAATATTCTAAATACATGAAAATATTCCGAGTTTTCCGGGGGACTCGAAGTAGTTCGGGGAATTCGAAGTCATCCAGGAAACCCCAGTAATTCACCTAGGTGGTTTCTACGGGGTATCGCCAAAGTCATTGCTTCCTGCCAGCAGTATACTTCATGTAACGGAAAACATAATGTCCCCATTTTGCACCTTCTCCCTCTTTCGGCGGAGGGCCTGGGGCCCACTCGTCCAAATCAACATCCAAAGTCCCAATAATCTCAAAACCCGCTCTCTGGTAAGCTGTCCAAGCGTCCTCAGACGAATGAACCCAGATGAAGGTGTTGAATTTATCCGCAGCATCAGTGCCCCATTTCAGCAGCGCGGAGCCAACACCCAGTCTCTGGTAGGCGGAGGCAACATGGAGAGACACCACAAACATACACTTCGTACCCTCTGGCATGAAAAACCGCATCCACTTCTTCATATCTGCATCAGTCATCACCTCCAACTTCCTAACATACTCATCCTTGGGCTGTTCATCAACCGACTTCTCATCATTCGACTTTTCATCCTTCTGGTCTTTCCACAGGTTGTCGCCCTTGGTGTCATGCTTGGCCGGTGCTCCCTCGACGACAAGTGTCTCATGCTTTTCAGAACCGCGAAATCCCCAAACGCAGAATCCCAGGATTTCGCCCGAATTTTCATCGATCGCTTTGATGACGACGCATTTCCCCGAGTTGATGTACCGAGGTAGCCCTGAGTTGCTCGCTTCTTCCATGTTGTAAGGATTCTTGCCTTGCTGTTTCATTTGTGTGTGACGGTCGATGGTGAAGGCATTATGACTGATTTTGGAGAGAATGGGGATGTCGGCGTGGCTTACGGGCTGGATGGAGATTTTGATGCCAGGCATAGTGTTAGGGTGGCTGGGTGAACAGATATGATAATTTACTGTAATGATATGGTTCTTCGGGATGAAGGCGAGGAGGATGGATCATGGGAGTAGTGATTTGTCTTCTGGTGTGACTCAGATATTGTCATTACTGCATGCTCACCTTGCTGCTTCGAGCTAGGCCGTGGGTAACCGTACGTACGATTACTCGAGCATTAACCCATTATTTACCTAGGTAGCTGTCAATTATTGTGTATTCATGTAGTAGCCAACGAGAACCCTGTCATCCATTAAAAAGTGAGCGTTAGATTTGTGGTTTTGTGTTTGGTAAGATTTCAGATTTCTTACAAGCTTATAGCTGGTGCAGGGCTAAGCTCCTTTTAGCTCTTTGTATCAAATCTTGACAAATGCCTTTGATAAACCACGGATTCTGATTTCTCACACTATTCTAGGAGTTTGCAAGCTTTCTTGTATTTGCGAGAATTTGAGTGACTCGACGATATTCTTGTGATCGACCGATTTTTGTAACGTGACAGCACACTAACAACTTGCGATAATCTTCGCAACTCAACATGAATTTTACAATATAATCGTATCTCAATAACATGGGAGCATTTTCACCGTCCAGCAGTACTTTCATGGCTTGAATCGGATTCTCACCACTCGAGAGCTTCTTATAAACTCGCGAGAATTGTCGTCGTCCGACAGCACTCTTGTGATTTGACCGGATGATTATAACTTGAAAGCATCTCAATAGCTTGCGAGAACTTTAGTGATTCGACAGGGTTCTTATAATTTGGCCGGATTCTCACTACTTGAAAGCATCCGAATAACCTGCGAGCATGCTCGCAGGCCGACAGCACTTTTATAATTGGACCGAAAGTTTGTGACTCGAAGACATCCTAACAGCCGGCGAGTAATATGGTGAGTCGACCAGATTTTTCTGATTCAGTAAAGCTTTTGCGATTCGGCCGGATTTGCGGAGCTTGAAAGCAATCTAACGACTTACGAGAATTTTCGCAGTTCGACAGCATTCACGTAGTTCGACCGCAATCTTCTGTCTCAACCGTAATATTCTGATTCGACCGCACTCTCACAATCGACAGCATTATAGTGACTTGCAAACGTGTCAGGGCTCCTTAAGCATTATTTGTTCGATAACTGAAACGCGGTCTTGATTGGTTGTATCTAGGAAATCTAAAAATCAGCTGAACTGCGAGAAGTTGATATCGAGCGCAAAATAGGATTTTCGACCTGCTCTATGCGGCCAAAGTCTGAAAGGTAAAAAGAGAGAGACTGGCGCCCGCAAAATCAGGCTTCTGCAACGCAATAAAGCCCGAAATAGCCCCCTCCAAGCCTCTTCCTTCTTCTCAGCCACCCTCATCTCCTAGAGAATACTGGGATCCTGAGGATATCTTTCGCTTAGCTTCTGGGTCGTCGTCCTCTTGTAAATGAAGCTCCCATCCCGCTCCCAGTACTCATAACGGTCATCGGCCTCCGTCTCATCTCGTTTCCTTTTCCTGCCGGCGCCAGCAGATTCTTGCTCAACGGGGTGGAGGCTGCCATCCCTTTCGACCGCAGCGACATGGACTCGGCCTTGGTGCTTGGGCATTCCAGCATCCCCTGGTCCATCCTCATCTGCGAACAATCCTGATTCTGAATAGTTTCCCGTGAAACCGCGTTGATCGTCATCCCAATATTCAGACGTCGAGACTTCCAGACCCATGTACCCATCCCCATGATTCTCCTCGAGATCCTGCCAATTATCGGCAAAGGGATCCTCGAGCGTCTCGCCAGACTCATCCACCCAGCTCTCCTCCGTCGCCTCCAATGTATTATCAGCATCCAGATCCTCGAGCGTCTCGCCCCACGAATCCCCATGACTCTCTTCCACCTTCTTCCAGCTGTTATCAGCATCCAGATCCTCGGGCTTCACGCCACCATTTGCCAGCCACTTCCCCGGCCTCTTCAATTCCTTCAAGCACTTTGGCGTATGTTCGCATTCCCAACGTTGCATGAAGCAGTTGTTGCGTTCCAGGTTGATTTTGCCGTTCTCGATAACCACATGCTTCTCGTTCAAGCAAGTCCAATTTCCACACAGATGACTGCAATGCCATCCCTGGTCGATCCATCCATCCTTCTGTCTCAGCGTTAATGTCCTAAGTAAGATCTTCTGGACGATATGGAAATTGGCGGTGAGTTTCGATTTGGTGAGTACAGTCCGGCCGGACTCGTTTTGAATAGGATGGTACCAGCTGAAACCACGTGAAAGGACATTGCGTAGACGTGAAGGAATTTTGGATGGAGAGCTTCCTAGAGAATTTTCGGCCGTTGAACGCGTGTTGTATGGGTAAGGACTCGGGTGAAGCCAGCAGTCTGTGTCTGAGCGAAAGGGGTCCAGAAGAGCGAGGGTGTTTTCGAGGTACGCCTGCATTGCTTTCGTAAGAGCTTGCGGGCGAGAGGAAGAACACAGAATGCGTTTGCGTTCTCGTGCGATGATTGTGTTCGCTGGCAACTTCTTGGGTTTGGATTGGTCGATGACAGACTGACTTGTGGTTGGAGTAGATGTAGATTGAGCGATAGTATACTGACTGGTGGCCGGAGTTGATTCGAATTGGACAATGGCAGAATGATTTGTGGCCGGAGTTGGTGTGAATTGCGATGGTGGTTCTGAGATTTGTGGCTCCGCAATCCCAGCGCCAGTCGTGCGTGCTGGATGCCGCCGTTGCAGTACTGTGGATTGTTCCTGGAGCGCTTGGCTGCTTTCGCTGGAATCCTAACATGATTGTCAACTTGACCTGGGGTACGGAAAGGGGGAAGATGACATACCGCAGTCACCGTCTGGGTAGACAAAGCACTTTTCTTCAAAGATGACTTGCTCACTCCTGAAGCAGTGAGCGAGGCAGCGGCGGGAGAGGCTGATGCAGTAGTGGAAGAGGTAGACGCCTTCGGCTTCGAGCTCCGCGGTACTGAAGTAGTACCACATGTCGCTCCATTTCCTCGGGCGCCACACGAGCCAGCTTCGGAAGAGACAGAGGAGGAAATTGAAGCAGCTACGGAAGAGGCTGTGGAGGAAGGTGTGGAGTCGTTCTCGACCGAAGAGTCCGGGTGGAAGACAGCCAAGCCCTCCGTATCCAGGGGAACAGGAGTTTCAGACACTGGTGGAGAGAATACTGTGCTAAAGACCCCATATCCGGCTATCTGTGTATCGACATCCGGTAGCACAGTGTCATCGAGGGGTTGTTCGGATGCCGTAACACTTGGTGTCAATTGATACTCAATTCCCGGCACCTCATTCTCATCGATAAATGCCATAAGGCTTGGTATCAAGTCGTCCTCAATTCCAGGAATCTCGTTCTCATCGGTAAATGCCATAAGGCTTGGTATCAAGTCGTCCTCAATTCCAGGAATCTCGTTCTCATCGGTAAATGCCATAAGACTTGGTGTCAAGTCGTCCTCGATTCCAGGCATCTCGTTCTCATCGATAAATGCCATAAGGCTTGGTGTCAAGTCGTCCTCAGTTCCAGGTAGCTCATTCTCATCGATATGATGTTGTACTCCAGAGTTGCCTTCATCCATAATTCCGGAGGTTGAGACATCATCATGAAATCGAGAGGATACGCTGTAGAGTGGTCGTGGATCCGAAGTACCACCGGGTTCAGGGGAAGTCGAACCCATGGTACCGGGGCACATCTGAGCGAAGGCAACGAATAGTAGGATAAGTTGCAATATTTTCATACTGGAGGATATCAGCCATGCAAATCTTGAGAATCCATATGCACGAAAAGCAGTGCTAGGAAGACTTACTTGAGCTCAGAGGTGAAGTTGTATGATGGTGGAGGGAACGAGAGCGGATGAATATATTTGAAGTATGTTGCTTGAGAGTGAAAGGCAACTTGATATCCTCGGGTAGCTAGACTCCTTCGTGTGTTCTTGGAGGGGGACCTGACTGTAAGACCACGTCAAATAGACCCACGCCGTGGTCCCGAAGTCGAGGGAGAGAGAGAGGAGTTGGTGTTTGGAGATGGTCAAGAACCGTGCGGACCGGCGGTCTATATTTATGGGAAGTAGAGACGGGCCGTATGAGTCACTCTAGAGGATCGGCTCTAAGCGAGTGTGGACTTCGAACTTCACATAGAACCGGAAGTGAAGTTGTATAATAGTGGAGGGAACGAGAGCGGCTGAAAATATTCGAGGTATGTTGCTTGAGAGTAAGGCGACAGTCGACGGTCCGCGTCGAATAACCTGCTTGGGAGTAAGGCAGCAGTCGACGGTCCGCGTCAAATAACCTGTGTGGTCCTGGTGTCTTTGTCGAAAAGGTTCCTCGAGGGAGAGAAAGTGGCCTGAGTCGTGCGGATCGGCGGTCTGTATTTGTAGAGGAGTAGAGTCGGGGCCGTGGGAGCGGCTTTGGAGAAGCGGCTCTAAGCGAATATGAACCTCACCATAGAATTGGACGTGAAGTTGTATAATAGGAGAGAGAAAGAGAGCGGATGGAGAGCTTCGAAGGATGTTGCTCAAGAGTAAGGCAACAGTCGACGGTCCGCATCGAACAGTCCTGCTTGAGCGTAAGGCAACTGGCGATGGTCCGTGTCGAATAGACCTGCGTTGTCCTGGTGTCTTTTTTGAAGAAGGCCCTCGCGGGAGGGAAGAGTATGTTGCTCGAGATCAAGGCGATAGTCGACGGTCCGCGTCGAGTAGACCTGCTTAAGGATAAGGCGACCGGCGATGGTCCGCGTCGAATAGACCCACTTGGTCTGGTGTCTTTGTTGAAGAAGGTCCTTGGAGGAGAGGAGAGCATTGGTCTTTCGAAGTGGTCAGGAGTCGTGCGGACCGGCGGTCTGTATTTAAAGGAAGTAGAGGCGGGGCCGAGGGAGCGGCTCTGGAGAAGTGGCTTTAAGCGAGTGTGAATCTCAGCATGGCAGATAGTCTGCCCGAGAGATGAGTGAGGCACTTGGGGCCAGAGAAGATTCAGCTGACGGCTTTTATGCCCCAAGTACTGTGAGGGTAGAATACTTGATATACTGGCTCTTTTAGTTCAAGGGAAGGAGGTGAAGCTGACGAAAGGTCCCGCCAGGGGAGGAAATACTTGAAGAGATTGTAAAGACCGTGGAGAGAGAACTGAGAGGAGTTGAGAGTGGAAGAGGCTAGGGGAAGGGATATCGTCAAGGATATCGAGAAAGTAAAGATGACTATCAGGGTGAAGAAGACGACTTAACCTAAAGACGGGCGAATATTTGGGGACGCTCGCGGATTCAAGGACGGAGGAAGCTTTAAGGAGGACAGGCAAAGGTTGAGGGTGGACGAAGATTATAGTCGGACGAAAATTGAGGATGGACGAAGATTGAGGTCGGGGGAAGATTCAAGAAGGACGCGCAAAGGCTTGAGGGTAGGCGAAGATATAAAGATAGGTGAAGCTTTGAGGACGACGAGGATTGAGGAGGGACGAGAATCTGAGGATGGATAGAGCTCTGAGCCTCTGAGGATGGATGGAGGACAGACGAGGATTTGAGGAAGGACGAGAATCTGAGAATGAGTAGAGGTCTGAGGATGGACAGAGATTCGACACGACGAATGACAATTGAGGACTGAGGATGACTTGAGGATGGGCAAAGAAAGACAGATAGGTGGAGATAGAAAGCGAACACAGGTCGTAGGAAATTCAAGAAATACGGGCGTCAGAGAGCTCAAGGGATACGGGCGTCGGGAGTCTTCAATAACCATACGAGCGGTAGGAGACCTAACGAATACCAGTGTTGGAAGATTCAGGGGCCATGGCAGTTTGGAGATTTGACAAATACGGGCGTCGGGGAACGTAAGGGATGCGTGCACTAAGAAACTAAACAGATCGGGCACTAGTAAATCTGAGGAATACGGGCACTGGAAGACTAATGGATGTGGGCATGAAGAAATTCAAGGAATACGACGGTCTGGTCATCCTGATGATATTTTGGCTTGGGGGTAAGCCTGGAGGACGGGCGAGAGTAGAGATCCAAAAGCAGGCGAGGACATCAAGAAAGGAAAGATCAACATCAGGGAAAAAGAACTGACAGAAGGACGAGCGAATAGCAGGCGGTGCTGAGAGGACAGAAGCATGGTATGCTGGCTAGACGGAAGAAGCATGTTTGTTGTGAAAAGGATCATGGACAAGCAGATCACCGCTTCGAGAGAGACCCCCACAAACAATTGACTTTATAAAGCCGTCTTCTCGCTTCAATGTTCTCCGTAGATAGAAGTTACGCCTAAAACTTGCCCGTGCAGGCCTAACGACTGGAGCTGTCGTGGTAAGACAAGGCAGGCGCGGTGCTTGGCTGGGGAGGAAGGAGCACGTGACTGGACCTCTCTACCTAGCACTTCAGCACTTTCGCACTTCACTACCGCGACCTCTCGCAAACACTCCTTCATCAACTCCACTTTCTCTCACATGACGTACCGCAAACATCTAAATTCGTCTCTGGACGCAATGAACTGAAGTTTACTAGGTGCCAAAGCTTGTTACCGCCATCCTCACTAGAAGAAAGCTCTCCGGTCAAAGTGAGTCCGGAGTCGCAACCTCTCCCAAGGCGTGCCTCGCGTCATTGTGTACTTCACGCAGCCTGCTGACTTCCGCACCACTCCAGATGCCTGCCCTCGCCTGTATCAATTGCCGAGCCTTCCACTATGGACAGTGCTGGAACGAGCCGAGAGACTGCTGGGACTGCGGTCAACTCGGCCACATCCAACGCTTCTGTCGCGATCGCCAGCACCAGCAGCACCCGGTCCACGACGAGTCGCTTCCGGGCACACCAGCCTGGTGCAATCTCCACAACCTCAATCGCGACCCTGAATTAAAGGACAAGATCCTACTCGCGATCCGAACCTATCCAGGTGGAGAAATCTGGTTGGATGGGAAATGCCTGTTCAATGGCATGGCCTCGTACTTCGAGTCTCACCCAGCCATGCTAGGACGCCCAGACATGCGAGGACGCCCACTGGCCGAACGCATCACTGTTCCGCAGTCTCGCCGCGAACGCCCAAGATCTCGCTCACCCTCCCGCGAACGCAAGATCAAGCGCGAGCGTTCTCCTCTGAGAAATGCCGGCCTGCCCCCCATTATCGATTCGTGGCGCCCAGAGCAAGGCAGATATAAGAACGAGGAGCACCGAAGCAGAAGTCCCCTCCGCCTTCGCCCACAGCCCAACATCAACATTAACTGGGCACCCCAGGAGCCGAAGATCAAGACAGAGCCAGAGGAGGAATATATCGACCTCACCCTCAGTGAAGTTGGCAAGCCCAAGCAACAACCGGAACATGTTGTGATTGACCTCATCAGTGTGGATGGAAACAGTGATGTGCAGAGAAAGAAAGATGTTCCCATGCGACGACAGCAGCAGCGCATTACAGGTGCAAACATGGTTCCAGTGGCAGCAAACCGAGGTGTACTCGGCGAGAAGCCGGTGAATCAAGCACCTCCCAAGCGAAAGGCTGAAGAGGTCTCCGCCAACGACAACCCTCACAAGCGCACAGTCGGAACCAGCGATACACCGGGACCTGCTGCTGGACAAGAGTTTGACAGAGATGGAGATTTCCACATGAAGGCCGCGGTCGCTGATCCCTACTTCGTCCTAGGAGTGAGGCGCGATGCTTCAATTGAAGAGTACTTGTCCCCTTTCCCCGCTTTCTCACCACACCCCTACTGCTCTATCTCTGTGTCAACATTGCTGACCTGAACTATCCAGGATCCTGAGCGCATACGAGGACGCGATGTGGGGCCTGAACCTCGATAGAACTAGCCAAGGGCCTTTTGAGACGGAGGAGAGAAAGAAGGCTTTTGCCGAAACCCACAAGGCCCTCGTCGCCGCCAGGAGACAGCTTGTTGGAAACTGAGGGGACTTGAAGGAAGCAAGCTGTTTTGTATCATTACTGCAGGGACTGCTTTGGCGTCTTCTGCTTCAAAGCATTTGTTTGTGTGAAAGGGCCATGGCTATGGTGTAAACAGTTATTAGGAAAGCCTCGAGACCGCACATTGCTGTAGTGCAGGCTCTCCTATGTCAACAGAATGGAGTCCTATGATCGATTCTCCAGCAATGGCTAAGATCCCGTTCATTGATGATCTGCCCTTGATGCCTTAGTGATCGACCGAGTTGAAAAGGCAGATGAGTGTGGAATATGAGTGAATATGAGGATGATAGAGATGTCTGAAACAAAACTGAATGAAATGAGATCCGAGGTTAACGTCGCGATACATCATGCGATGTAATCGTTTCAAAAAAGAACATTGCCAGACACTTGCTGCCTAAGTGGAATATACAAGGGCCTCAGCTGACGCAGATCTTTACAACCCGTCCGCCTCATAAGCGCAATATCTCTCCCCCTTTCCTGATACCGCCTCTGAACTTATCCTGTATAACCCTCCCCTTCAACACCGTCTCCTCCACAATCCCCTCCACATGCTGCGGTTCCACGCGTCCATACCACACCCCACAGCCGGCCAGCGCATGAGCCTTCCCATCAGCCGCGTTCTGCCCAGGCGGAATATAGATAATCACATTCCCTGCAAATTTATGGCCTCCAATATGGCTGATCAAACTAACTCTCGCCGTGCCCTTCGGTTTGCCAACCTCGCCTTTGAGAAGCGGTTTCTCGGCAGTGCCCATAGGGACGCTGACTGGGCCTTTCAATACTTCGATGTCTTTGCGTCGCAGCTTAGCTTCAAACTCGGCTTCGAGCAAGGGGCCCATAATGCCACATCGCATATCGCGTCCGCCGTGGCCGCAGATCAATACCAGCACATCCTGTACATCTTGTACGCCATGGAGCGCGGTCTGGTATTCAGGGGTCCGAGTCAGACGATCGCGGTGGATGGGCGATAGGTTGTTGTGAACGGGATTTAGTTTCGTAGGGAGCAGATAGCCTTTGACAAGTGCTTGGACGGTGTCGAAAGAGATGCGTGGGAGGAAAGGAACATATTTGAAGCTGGGAACGAGATAGGCGGAGGCGTTTTGCAGGTTGGATGTGCCGGGGATTGAGGGGGGGAAGGAGGTGTTGAGGACGGAGATGTTGTGGAATGGCTGGTTGAAAGAAATCGGAACTAATCAGCCATGCGCGAATAGATTGCGAAGCGCTTGAGGGGGCTCACGTCGCTATAGGTTCCGCCTCGCCCAAGGAGCTCTTTTAGGTCGGCGGCTAGGTTGTCGCCGTCGTTGTCGTCTTCGATTTTGGAGGACCAGTCGCGCTGGCCGGTGCAGATGAGGACTTGCTCGGCGTAGGTGGGCATTAGCCCGTTGAGGGGCTTTTCATAATCGAGGGGGAGCCCTTCGGGCATGGGCGGGGTTTCGGCGCAGGAACATGTTGGCGATGGACAGGAGGGGATGACTGGGAAGGGTGGAGGAGGAGGAGTTGTGGAAAGGAAGCGCGAGGCTGAGATGTGGAGTGGAGTGGCGGTGTTTCTGAGTCGGGATGTCGATCGTGCGATGCTTCGCAAAATCATCGCAGATACTGAGGCTCGTGAAAGAGTCTCTGGGAATGGGAGAAAGAGAAAACGAAAGTGTCAGCTGGAAGGAGATATGTACAAAATGGATTTTCGTGGAATACATATAGTAGCTCATGATGTATTTCTTATGTCCGCAGCCTTGTACCCGAGACTCGGACTTTGAACCCCAGTGATAGTGGACTTCGGGGATTTCAGTCGCAGATATCCGAATCATTTTGCAATTCGAACCTCTCCAGAGTTGAACCGGAATCTACAAACCACAGGCTCATGCCACGCCTGTCTCCAGCACTGCTCTGGCGTGCTCGACGACAATCGCCTTTTCTGCCTCTCCTCCTCCAGACATGTCGGGACCTCCCAAGTGCGCGCAACGAACTCCGCTGGATCCGTGAACATGTCGATAAACTCCGTCCTCGTTCAGCATGGCCTCAATTCGAGCGCGATGACTTATTAAAGCGTCTCTGCCGGAATCGCGGGCGAGGTGTTCCGTTACAATATGTCCTGGGCTCGCAGCCATTTGGCGACCTCGATATACTATGCAGGAAAGGGGTGCTGATTCCGAGGTCAGAGCTTTGAATTAGTAAAAGTTGAACACCAGTTCTAATGCGATATAGACCAGAAACAGAAGCTTATACTGCCTACTTGGCCGAGCTAGTTTGCAAGCATGAAAGAAAAACCGAGGAATCAGGTGCACCCATGAAAATTCTCGACCTGTGTACTGGCACGGGATGCATACCCTTGCTCCTACACGCTCTCCTGAAAGCCAAATTTCCTCGACTAGAAATCACAGGCGTCGACATATCAGAGACCGCATTATCTCTGGCCAAGAAAAATCTCGACCACAATATCAGAATTGGGATCCTAAAGGAAGCGGCCTCTATCGAAGTCCGATTCCAACGAACCGACGTCCTGGCTATTCCCAACGAAAGCGCTCCTAATCTCTTCGGTCCGCTAGACATTGTGATTTCCAACCCACCATACATCTCGTCCAGCGGGTTCGACTCCGACACTGCCAGATCTGTGCGGAACTGGGAGCCCAAGCTTGCTCTCGTGCCGCGCGTGCAAGCTACCGTCGAAGTTCCTCATCCTGAGGATGTCTTTTACCCCAAGATCCTGCACGTTGCCGCCTCTTCGAATGCAAAGATGGTTGTTATGGAAGTCGCAGACGAGAGTCAGGCATTGCGAGTCGTGCGCTTGGCTATTGAAAGGGCGCAGTGGTCGCGGGTCGAGATTTGGCGAGATTGGCCGGAACAAGATGACCCTGAACTAGATGGTCCGGGGCTTGTGGAAGTACTCGGTACTGCTGTGTCTTTCCGGGGAAGTGGCAATTGTAGGGCTGTTGCTTGTTTTCTATGAAGACTAGGTTGGTTTCCGTGGGGAAGCAATGTTGAAAGAGAGAAAAATACCCCTTGGCACGAATACTGGTCACACATGGGGGTTTGCGAGAGTGCCGTGCCGAGAGCACTACTACCCCAATATAATGGAAGGTGAAGGGGCATCAGACCTTACCACTTGGCGGAAAGTTGAAAGAGGAATGTCACATATATAGCACTTACCGACACTGAATGATACACGGGTTTAATAAAAAGTCGTCCTGTAGTCGAGTGATTATAGTATATCGTTTGATCGCACCAAAAAACCCAGTTAGGCTGGGTTTCTGGGGTACGAACCTCCGGGTTCCACTCTAGTTTTTGCTCTTTCTTTTCCTTTTTTTTTTGTTTTCCCTTTTTTTTTCCCCTTTTTCGCTTAGTTCTTTTTAGTCCCCCACCCTCCGAGTGTTTTGAACGCGGTTGGAGGTCTAATAACGTTCCAAATAAGACACAGGGTCCTTCTCTACTTCGTTTGTCTTCGTATAGTTCCCAGCTTTACCCTCATCCGAATGTCTGCGAACCACTTCTAGCTTTCCTCTCACTTCTTGATCTTGTCCCCAATATCGGATCCTACACCGGCTTTTCTTCTACGGCAGCATGGCTGGACTCTTCTTTCGCTCCTAATTGTTAGGAATCCCCCTGTTCAAACTTTATACCTCTCATTCCTGCTTTTCGCTAGTCGCGGGATACTTCGCCACTTCATGTTATTAAAAATGTCCAATGTCACGCTCTCGTTGCAATTTACGCCTACCATTCCAGCTTTTCGCGCTCCGTCTTCGAACCTCTCATCATTTTCAAGCTCCTGCATCAGCTTCTTTTCCATAACTGAGGAGGGCGCTGCATGGCGGTAGAATATACCTATATCAGTAAGCCTCTTGGAAGATAGCAGCTTTCAGGATTGCCAACAGAAGGATTAAATTACGTTATAGTCTTTGCGGTTTCCATTCGTTCTTTGAGTTCGAAATACTTCTAGGTACGATGCTGCAAGGTACAAAGTTTGTTTTGCAAGCATACCTAGAATCTGGACCGCCATAGTGTGTCTCCTTCTTCTAGACGATCTTGGTTGTATAGAGGGAGAGAAGAGACTGGCTTATATAGGTGCCGAAGTCGGCCCGAGATTGGCACTGACCGTATTGAGACTAGTCGGATTGTATATTGCAAGCTTCTGCTTGACTGGAGTGGCAATAGGGGGTTTGAATGACAGTGGGAGACTTGAATGGCAGCGGGAGTATTAAGAGGCGGGAGGAGGCGGTTCCGAGTGGAATCTGGAAAGAAGTATCTCTAGGTGCCTCTCCAGTTGAACTTCAGGTCTTCGAAATGCCATTGCCACTAACTATTAAGGGGTACGTTTTGTCGCACATCGACGTTTGCGCAGCGCTCGCGCCATCCCCGCAAGGCTCCTTCTCTAGAATACAGGAGAGGGTTACTTACCTACAAGAATGGAGGAAGTGAACTTGTCGATATTGTATAAGGGAGACTAGCGAGCGGTGGCTATTTATAGGAATGGAGGGGATGTGAACATGTCGATGTACAACAAAATGATGATAACTTGGGTCTCTTTTGTTGCACGTCGACGAGTCCGCGCGGCGCTTGCGCAATGCGCCCAAGGCCCCTTTCTGAATTATAGGTGGATGTTATTGTGGGTGGAGAGCGGCAGGGAGTGAACCTGTCGATGTGCAACAGGAAGTACTAGCAAGTCGAGGCTGGTCGTAAGGAGGTGGATATTACTTGGAGTTGAAGATGAAGTTGCCACGATGAAGTTGTCGGGTGTCAGGGTGGGGTTGCGCTTGAATTTGAACTTGAAGCTGCCCAGTTAAAGTTGTCGAGTTGAAATGGGCTTGAAGTTGGGCTTGAAGTTCAAGTTGAAGTTGGGCTCGAAGTTGAAGTTGAAGCTGTCAAGTTGAAGCTGCGCTTGAACTTGACGTTTAAAGCTACCAAGGTGAAGCTTGAAGTTGCGGTTGAAGCTGCACTTGAGGCTGAAGCTGAAGCTGCCAAAGTTGAAGCTGTCAAGATGAAGTTGCGCTTGAAGTTGCGCTTGAAGGTGCCAAATGGAGCTGAGATTGTCGGTGTGCTACAAAAATAGACTAGCTAGCGGTGGCAGGTCATTGAAAGTGAGAAAGGAGGAGATGTGAACTTGATGATGTGCAACAAAAATATGATCACCTGGGAGTCTCTTCGGAATCCACGCACCCACGAATCGTCAGTGCTGAGGAGACCGTGAGCCGACAAAGGTCAGCTTCACTCTGGCATCCAGGATCCTGGTGGGATGGAGCCTATGGCAGCCTCACCATTCTCACCACCTCACCACTTGTCCAAGCAAGCACCTTCACCATCCTCTCCGCATTGAGCAACCTCACCGAGTCAAGCATGAAGCTCGTCACAATCAGTAGCCCCCAAGCCCGCCGCGACCACGACTTCACCATAACCCAACACTTCCACGGCCGCGTCTCTCCCCATCCCTTCAAGAAAAGACCTTCTCCCCCCTTCTGCGAATAGACACGTCAATTACGCCTTCTGTCGAGGAGTTGTCCCTGAAGGCAGCTCTGGTTACGGCACCACCACCAGCTCCGCAACATCCTCCACGTGGACAATCGCTGCCTGGCTCGCCAGCTTTCGTCTCTTCGTTGACCCTCTTCTCAATGGCCCATCCCGGGAAGAACTATCGACGGCGCTACATGCCCGGTTACTCCCTCGAACCTACCGATCTCGCTGCTATCCTCGAGCCGGAAATTACTTATAATGATCTTACTTTCCCCACGCTCTCTTTTCACACCAACAATGCCCACAGCACTCCTTGGTACGGAAACACCATCTCACCTGCAACCAACCACCTTGGATACCACCCTCACCATGTTTGCCTTGCTGACCAACATGTGGGCCCTTTTCAAGACCATCCTCGCAGCCATCCTCCATCTTTTCTTCGCCATGTACGAGAAGGTCGCAAGATCAAGACCAAGTACAACCTCGAGCCCTGCGCCTCGACCGAGACCAGCAACACCTTGCTCCTTGTTCCTCACTACGGTTTCGCTGCCAGTGTTGGTCACGACACTGTCTCGACCTTCAAGCCTACCACCAGCGCCTCGACTTTCTCTGTTACCGGCCCTGATTACTCTTTAGCTACCACTGGTATTGAGCTCACCGGCGCTTCAACTACGTCTGGTTTCAAATATGATGGCGCCTTGACTGCCGCCGGTTTTCTTCCCACTGCCGCTACTGTTCAGTCTGGTCTCGCTTCAACTGGCTTCAGTGCTCATCTGACTTCCTCTATTGACCAGTCCCATGGAGCTTTGACTGCCGCTACTGATCAGTCCGATACTGATCAGTCCGATCACGTTTCAACTACTTTTGGCACTCACATTACGCCTAAACCACCATCCTCGCCAATTTCGCAGCACGTCGGTCTCCCTTTGCCTTACATGAAATGGCCAAAATTGCCTACCCCATCTCCTCCGCCCTCCTTCCTTCGCCTTTGACCGTTTCGCATACTGAGCCCTGACAATCCGATCCTGTCCAGATGAACAAGGATGACCATGAGAAGAAGCTCAAAGAGCACAAGTCAAAGCTCAATGCCCGTCGAGAACCTGTCCCAGCTCTAGATAGACTCCAAGGAGCTTGATCGCAAATTGACCGACACCATTGCGCGCATCGACGGCTAAGCTGCACGACTCACCAGCCTCGCTACCCGGACCAATGAGCGCATCAATGCCCTCAAATTGCATTATTTACAGTTTCAGATCGACAACCCGAATCAACAGCTTGTTGGTCTGGGCGGACAGGTCACTGCCAAAACCAGTGCTATCCAAGGTGTTCGCCAGCTGTCAACAATTTTTCCCCTTTCTCCTGACACAGAGGTCCCGTGGTCAACCGCAGCAGTTCCCTTGACTCTACAGTGACAGACCAAACTGCGAAGCGGGCCGCCGCTGTGCGCTTCTATTCTTCAGTTTGTTCCGAGTGCTACAAGTGCGACGAATTTACGTTCTTGCCATGGAGTCTGTAAAGAACGACAAGTCCTCGGACCAGAGGCACCCTGCTCCCATCGTAAGACAGAACGGGGCACAGACGGCGACTGCGACCGTTTGCTGTGTGGGCGTTGTCGCGCTACAGTGGAGGCTTAGGAGGAGGGTGGCTACGCGAAAGAGACGAGCTGGGTTGTCGCTCTCCCGGTGTGTCGTGACCAATCCATGGCCTCTGTTCTCCGGGTCTTCTGTCCCCGAGCTTTACCACCAAGCCCTGCCAACCTTTGACCAACAGAACACCTACAAGCTGACGTCTGAGCATGATTTCGGTTTCCGGGACATGACCAACAATGCTATCTCGAAGATCCGGCGTCTGGAAATCGTGTTATCGGAAGGGATAGTTGCTTCTATGAAGGTTATTGTTGCTATTCCTGCTGGCACTGTTCTCGCCTGGGCCGCTCCTGTTGATGCCATTCCCATTAGTTGAGTTCCTTCATTGTTCACGATCTCCTGGATCCTAGGAGCGTAGTCCAATAGCAGCATGTAGCGGCATGGGGTTCCCCGGCATCGGACCTTGCATGCCATCATAGTATCGGTTCATTATTGCCAGCTACTGAGCTTGGGCTTGCGCTAGGGTCTGCCGGATTTGAGCGTCGTATGCCTGGTTTTGGTTTGCCAGTGCACCGCGACCCTGATAGAGTCCGTTTGCAAACTGCTATTGGACTTGAGGGAATTGCGGACCCCAGGTCGATTACTGCTGGACCTAAGCTGGTTGCTGATCCCAGGTCGATTGCTGAGATTCAGTCTGCTGCATGGGATGGTCAGACGCAGCCGCAGCCTCACCGAAGTAGTGCGGGTGATGCGGGCAGTAGTGGGAGCCCGGCTGTAGGGGGCCCATAGGCTGCAAGCAGATAAGGCACAGCGGAGTGTTGCAGAATTCATGAACTGTGAACTGTGAACTGTGAGAGGTGTTAGGATCCGGTGAGTTTGTTTGGGAGCCGTAGACTTGTGCGGGTGCGGTAGCCACCCTTGGCACCGGTAGCTGTGCCTGCGTGCGGTATGTAGTTGTCCATGGCATCAGTAGCTTCACCTGGGTTCGGCAACATTGCGTAGCACCAGGGAGGAAGTGTCGGGACCATGGGACAAGGATTAGATTATAATCGGATTGTCGATATTTGCTAAAATGCACCAAACTATCAGCGCTGGTAAGCGTCCGTGACACCAGGGACAACAACCAGTTACCAGTTTGGATGCGGAGGCGCGGCAGCAGGTATGTGGAAACAAGTCTAGGTTTGACTGACCGGCGGTGCTTAAGTAAATAGCTGTAGATCTTTGTAGATCTTCCCTACTCCTCGCTTAATACGACAGGAGCAGTTTGGAACAGCTAGAGTGAATGAGATTGTTTGCTGACAAGGTGAGGCAAGCTCCATCCAAAAAGCAAGAAAAGCAGCTATCCTAGAGCGGACGAGAAAGGATTATAGCACTAAAGCGCTAATGAAAACCAATTTCAATTCTATAGAGACTCCAGAGTTCGACAAGCAGGAATAGAGCGTTGCCCAAAAAGCATAGACATAGTGGTGGATAGGTACCATTTGCTGGCCAAAGCCATCGTACAAAGTCTGAGAGAAAAAAGAAAAAAGGACCTGGAAAAGCGAAAATATAAATATTTTATAGACCGCAACTGCCTGAGGCTCCGACGCTAGCAGCTAGCTTCCAGCGCTAGCAATTAAACGAGGACGTTTTTCCATGCCTTTTATGCTTCAATTTCACTATCTAGCTATATAAGTCTAAACAATACCCTATCCTTTAACTCCCAGCTGCGTTTTTAAGCTCTCTAATTTTAAAATTGCATTTTGGTTTTTATTTTAAATACTAGTATAGTATTTTAAATACAATTTATTTATTATAAAAAAGCATTTTAATAATGCTTTTAAATATTTTTAATGCATAATTAAAGCAAAAAAAACTTTTAAAAAATAATTAATAATTAATATAAAGCAAAAAGCCGCCAGCTATAAAATAATTTTTTATTTATATTTAGTTTTATTTTTTATTATTTATAATAGCAAATGATCTGTTTTATTTTTGCCGTCCCATTTCGCCTCGCTAGCGGAGCTTTTTCGAAAACTACTTTTATATCTCCATAGATCATCATATGCAACAAGAGAGAGAATACCCATTTCCAACGCCTATTCCGTAATGCCAGGCACAGCCAACGGTCTTGAAGCTTGCCAGCCAGCCAGCCAGGAGAGAGCTCCGCTCTTCAGCTTTTCAGGGCATTCGGAGCTTCGCTGGCTCTCCTTGAGGCTAAGGCTGGCGGGCTTCAAGGCTGGTCGGCCATAACGCTATGTAACGATCTATGCTATGTACAAGGGAGGTGGGCGGGAGAATCAAGAATAGCTGACGGTCGGCCTGCAAAGAGTGTTGCTGGAGAGAGAAGATGGCAGTTCTCCAGAAACTCTATTTGTGCGGCTCTTGGCTAGTTGGCTAGCCGAGAGCTCCGTGCGTTACGCACGTGACCGACCGCCAGCTGATCTCCTGACATAAAACCAACCATAAGTATCTCGGGCGACCAACCCTCTCGCTCTCCTTCTTCCCTCGTCCATCCGAAAGCTGCGTGTTCTGATAGTAGTTGTAGGCTGGAATCTCTGGAAGGCTATCCTCTGGAAATGCTGCTACACTCCATCAGACCATATGTCATGGACGCTGAATGCGCTGCAGATACTAGCCGCCGACGCTCCCAGGTCACTGGGACTGCTGGTGTCGCTGCTGCTCACAGAAGCAGAGTCGTTTCTCAAACACCAGTCACTGGTGTTTCTATGGTGGCTCTGCTTCCGTGGGCAGTAATAATGCTCTCCCTGCTTACGTGTGGTGGTGGTGGTGGATGGGGAGCTTAGAGCGCGCTCTTCGACTCTGTGGTCTTCGGGGTTGCCCTGGCTGCGGAGTCCGGCTTTGTGAGCAGCAGTGACTTCTTTGTGGAGACGATTGGTGAAGTTGTCAGGGTCATTATTGCCAGTGGTATTCTCCTTGAAACTGATTGACTTGGCTTGGTATTGATTGTCCTTGTCCCTGCTGTTGCCGCTGTTACCGTTCTATTTGTTGCCGCGGCCCGCGGTCTTTCTCGTGAGCGGCAACGAGCATGTCGATCTCAGCTGGGATGAGGTGGCGGATGGAATCAAATATGCAAACTGCGTCATCGTCCTGAACCTGGTCAGCTGCCAAGGAGAACGTCGCGGGTTTGCTCGTCGGCGCCCTCCTCATGAGCCTGCTCGGATGTTACGCGCTGAGGTCGGGAATTGAACCCACGTCACCTCCCTCTCTAGCTGACTTGGTTTTGCTAAAGTGCCGTCCTGACAAAGGCAGTGCCCTTTCCACTGAGCAAAGTTCTCATACTGGCGCAGCGCTTGCTGAAGGACCTTGAGATGCTGGCATGGACCGTGGAGAGACGCCTTCACTCGGGGCGGACTCCTGCTGAAGGGTAGCTCACACCTCTTGAACAACAATGGTCAAAGACGTGTCTGGCCTGGTATGTCGAGGGGCTGTTCTGTGGAGAGAAAGGTAAGAGGGCAAAAAAGATTGTTTTGTAGACAATTCAAATGCCGCTAGCGTCGTCGGCTAGGGGAAGCGATTCGGTAGAGCTCGGGGAGTGTGACTGTGCCTGCTGCTGGGGTCGCGGCTGGTGTTCAATGATCATAGATGCTGCCGATACCTTGACGAAGGATAAGCGCGAGGTCTTGGACGTAAATATGGCTGAGCAGTTGGTGGTAGAGGCCGTTGAAGTCTTCGGGGACGGCTGGTACCGCTTTCCGCGGGGTTCCGGTGGAGCATATGGGTCTTTGTAATCGAAATCATTGAAAATAGTTTGGTCTGTTGACCTCGGAAACGCAAGCTGGAGATTTGTGCTTGATCTCGGAGGCGGGCATCAGGCAAGCGGCCTTGATCTCGCCAACGGGCTTGATCTTGGAGACTTCGGCCCCATCCACTACCAAAGTCCCAACCCCATCCGTCGTTAAGGTGTCCGCAGCATCTGAGACCTTTAGGAGTTGAGACCTCGGCGTCGCGGTTGGGCCTGCTGCTGAGGCGAACGGACGGGTCTGGTACCAAGTATGACGGATTATTCGGGTCTCTTTGCTGTAGTCTGTGTACGCAAGTTAGCAAGTGCAGACGTTGGGATTCCAGGCAGAAGATTGGGAACAAGCTATGGGAACTGCTGGATGGGTGTCCACTCGTCTTTTGATCATTTCAAGGGGTTGAACAAGTTGCGCATACTGGCGCTGCGCTTGCTAAAGGACCTTGAGATTGCTTCCAGGGTCCAGGGATTCCGTAGAGACGGCTTCGCTCGGTGGCGGACTCCTGCTGGGCCTACTGTTGGGTTGCGGCTCGGCCTGCTGCTGACTCTAAGGCGAATGGGCAGGGTGAAAGTAGGAGCAGGCGTTCTCCATATCATGGGGCTCAGGAAGGGGTCACGTGGGACCGACAAGCAAGAGTAAGGATAATAACAATGGAACTGAAGAGTTAGGAGAGGTCAAGGGTCTGGGACCCTTTTAAGCAGATGCGCGATCTCGCAAGGCGCTAGCTATTTAAGCGAGGCGCTAGCTCGTTAAGCGAGACGCTAGCTCCATTTAAGAGCTCCCAATATTTGCTACCGACTTGTGACTTGAAGCCAAAGCCCAAGACTCTCCGGAAAAAGCTTCCCCGACTTGAACATCTGAGGTCCTGGTCAATTTCGTGTTCGGCGGGACGCAGCAATACCAGCATGGAGGTACTAGCAAAGGGAGCTATGCTATGGGGTATTATGTGGTACTGGAAGCCGGCCTACAAGGCCCGTAACACTCCAGATTATGGACATATAGGCGCTCAACATACAACAGTTCGAACTTCTGCGAGGGAATGGAGATGGGTGCACAGCGCTCGGGCTGGAGAAATCAATCTGGGAGGAAAGATGGGGGCCCATTGTGGTTGATTTGTGGCGATTTCCTGCTCAGATGGGCTCAAGACTTCTTGTCGAGAGGCCGGCAGACGGTACAAGTGCCACTGAGTGCTGGTCTTCTGCTGTTTGCGGTGGTGCTCGAAATCCTCTTGCTCGGCATAACACGCTTCGGGCGAGGGACTCATGGGGAACCAACCAAGTAGCCAGTCGCAGCCAAGCGAATCTAGTACCTCTAGATCCTTTGGTAGCTGGTGCAGGAATCTGCATCCGGAGATGCCCTTGAGCTGCGACAGCAGCATTACAACCGGGGGAGGCGAAAGAAGCACCATGTCCTTGAGCAGCACCCAGCGGGAGCGCCACCGGACAACGGCGCATCTGTCGATCAAGTTAGCATAGCCGAGCGTCGAGACTTCTTTTAGCGTCTTGCTATCATTTATGGGCTCAGTCTTGTGAACTTGTTCACGCACGGCAGCAAAACGAGTGTGCAACAACCTCAGCTTTGCCCCGTCTGCTCGCAGACGGTGAACCCCCGCTCCCACCCAGATGTGATATCACCTGAGCTTTGGCTGCGCTAGCCAGTTTCGTGCGCAGTTTAACGTCGAAGCTTCGGCTGCGCCTGTCCATCCAACAGCTTTTGCATCTACTGCTGTTTCTGTGCCCATTGCTCCCACCGTCGCAGCGATTACCTCCGCCGAAATACCCAAGAACAAGCAGAATCAAGTCCCCATCGCGCCCAGCGCCGTCCAGCAAGCTACCTACTGCCACCGTCGCCACCGTCGCCGCCGTAGCCACCTCCATCTCCTCATCTAGCATGGAGAGAAACCGCCCCGAGAGCAACGATAATGGCAGCAACAACAATCATGAGAAGGACCAGACCAATGTGCCAGCCGGAAAACAAGCGGTCAGGAGGCTGGTCATGTAGCTAGCCACGGGGCTGAAGCGAAGGAGGCATGGAAGAACTGTTCGCCTCAGCTTAGTGTATCGCCGCTAGGGACAGGGGCCACCATGCTGGAGCTTAAAAGAGCTTCGCGCTCTCCGATCCTCCCTTTCCTTCTTTTCCTCCGAGCAGACCGGCTTGAGTGAAAAGCAAATCGTGACATGGTTCGCCAAAGCACGTCGTGATAAGAGATGGAACTCTCTTCCTGAACTGGCTTCCAACCGACCTCGAAATGTCCGAGATTGATTCCTTGGCTTGTCAGGTCCCTAACACGACTTCAACCCCGGAGTTCTCTGGAGATGATGAGGCTTGTTACAGGATCAAACTCTTTCTCCGAACTGGCTTCCGACCGATCCCGGAGAAGTGGGAAGCTGGAGAAATGGGCGGTCGTTCCTCTGTATGAACAAACCACCATCATGGGGACCTACTTCGTGGAGCATAGCTCCCAGCCTTCGCAAGCATCTTGTTCCTCGCCAGACCTGGTCGCAATCCACGGACACCCCATCGTCAACCCGCCCCGGCGCTTCAAAAACCTCAACTCACGGCTGCCCAAGAGGCGACAAATTATTTCTGTCAGCCCCTGCACACTTCTCGAATCACCTTGAGATTGTCAAGCCTATGTGGCTCGCCAGTGCCGATTGGGTAAGACCATTCAAGCTGTTAGTAGTTGCGGCTTCGTTCAGTTCGCCCATTGTCAAAGCGAAGCATGGGGACCAGGTAGCGCTGACCAAAGTCGCAATCCATCCCCAGTGCACAAACTTGAAGTTTCCATTGGCGGATTGATGCGGTCTCCCGCAATGGGTACCTCCACCAGTTCCCCGAAGCCTTTCGAGTTCGGTATTATGTCTCCTGACAATACTGGCACCGTCGGCTCGACTGTCGACACGAAGCCAAAACCCCCAAATACTGAAAATTAATCCACACCCGCTGCGAGCTCTATAACATTAACAGCCCTGATCCGTTCATGAGGCTGGTTATGAGGCTGATCATGAGGCTGAAGCGAATGAGGCATGAAAGAACTAGTCGCCTAAAGCTTAGAGTCTCGCCGCTAAGGACAGGAGGCACCATGCTGGGGCTTAAAAGAGCTTTGCACGATCCTCCCTTTCCTTTTTTCTCTCCTCGGTCACCCAGGAGTCTCTTGACCGTGAAGACGAGCAGATTGCCAAAGAGTGTTACGACACTATCGTGAGCCTAGAGGCAAGTAGGGACCAGATCTCTGCCTTCGCAGGCATCTTGACCCGTGGGTACGCGACCTAACCTGGCTACAATCCATGGACACCCCATCGTCAACCTGTCCTGACACTTCAAAACGTCAACCCACAGCTGCTCAGCAACTGACAGAGAACTGCTCCTTGGTCTGTCCCAATGAAATCGAAGGTGAGCAGCTGATCAGACTTGTACGTGCTTGTGTGGGTTTGTCGATCTCATCGGCTTATTGTCCACTATTTGGATGGGAAGTTGCGTACCACGAAGGTATGACAAAGCCCAGATTTGGAGTCATGAGTGGTGGGTAAAGGGGTGTTGAGCAGTGAGCTAGCTCCTTATGTCAGCTATTAGTCAGCTAGAGTCCTCCTATTCTCTCTTCTTTCTGCCCTTCTACGCTTAGACAAGGGGTTCCAGCTGGTGCAGTCGGAAAGAATGCGGTACTCCCTGTGACTGGAGTCCGTAATCTTGTCGCACTGGGGGCAGATAAAGACTGCCATTGAAAGGGTTTATATGGGCTCCTCAAGATTTCTTGTCGGTAATATGGAGGCTGCTACCGGATACTGGTGGGGCAGCCAAGAAGTTGTCCAAGGAGACAGCGGAGAAGGTCGACAAGCAAAAGATTGTCAAGGATACCTCCATGAAAGCCTCTCAGAGTCCAAAGCCGGACAAGACTCCCACCACTCTCCCTACCGCTGGCGCAAATACTCCCTATTGGGAGGCCATGGACTTGCCAAATGAGGCGGAGCAAATAGAGCGTCTCCGGGATATAGAACCATTGACCACCGTCATCAGCAAGAAGAAGAACAGAAAGTCTGCTGGTAGTCATGCAACTTCTCCGATAAAGAAGGATGACAAGGTCCCCGGAGCCAACAAGCGAGCTGTACGGAAAGCCGAACATCCTGCTGTGCCCGAGCATAACATGGACCTAAGATTTGCAGATGTTTTGGGCTGCATTTCCAATGTAAGCCTGCTTGCATATGAGACGGTGGAGCTTCGTAACAATGCAACATAAGTTATAACTGATAGTGATATTATGTTCCAACACGAAGCAAAGAACCGGGAAGAGGGATGGAAATTGGCATGGCAGCAGTATGCTGTCATACAATCAGGATCCTCATACACCTGGGAAGGTTGACGGTGCCTCGAAAGGCTTTGCAATGTCGAACGACGAGATCCCTTTCAGCATCTTGCTATTACCCGTGGGTTTAGTCTTGATTGAAAACTGCTCCCTGGTTGGTCCTGGTGAAATTGAATGCGAACGGCTGATCGCAGTTGTACGGGCCTGTTTGGGTTTCTTTTCTACCGCTAAGGATAGCCACACTTTGGGTGACTATAACGGTGCGAGCACAAGGGCCTGAATGAAGTCAGTAGTTAGTTCTCAAAGAAGTTACAAGTGATTGGGAGACTTCCTGTAACCGACCTTATGCAGCTCATAGTTTGCCGCATGCTCGTCCATATCTTCTGTCGTTATCCAAATCAAAACTTGGGATTGTGGTCAACGCCGTTGAGGTGAGCTGGAGCAAGCAGATTCTGTGTTTGGACAGATTTTATTATATCCAGGAAATCTGTGAAGTTGCCCCCAGAGAGACGTTTCCATGTGTGTGAGCCTGCGAAGGAGCGCCCTCAGCCAGCTGTCTTTGAACGGAGCGTTGGGATAAATGCAGCTGCTCGGCATGCATCCTTCGTGTACGATATCGGCACCGACGGCAAACAATTGCCGATTTGGGGTTTCCAAGGCGGTTAGAGACCTTTACTTCGTCAGGATTGGTCTGGATATCTTTGGTGGTCCGTCGTTCCTCTATATATCGTGAGGGTTCTTAGCCTCGACTTGCCGTTTCACACTTTGACAAAGGATACAAGCATACACAGGCCTTCTGTCTTCCCTGTACTTAATATCGAGTGATTCTGCTTCACACTGCCAGTCCTATGCCGCTTATGTCATGCCAGCAGGAGGAGCGGATCCAATCTGTGCGGCCTGGGTATTGATGTTGCGATGGCGGAGGGCTGGAGATCGAGATCTGAATCTGTCAGCAAGTCTTGATTCTGGTCTTGGGACTTCGACAGCAGCACACCCCGTCGTATGAGTCTGGAATTCGGACTGCTTCAAAAAAGCAGAGACATGTCCGATGGTGGGCTGCTGACATGTGATAGTGACAAGGCCCTCGAAAGGACCGCTTCCACAGCCGCCAAACTTCGGGGCAGACCAGCAACCGGCAACACTTGATTGCTTGGGTGTAAAGCTCTTCTTCGAGCCTCCGAGACCGGCCGACCCCACAGAGTGCCTTTCAATCACTCCAGTCACCATTTTCACCCCACTCCTGGTCATCATCCTTGTCGTCCGCTGAATGGCCAGACAAGGTGATATGGAGGATCCGACACCAGTAGAAGCGATGGGTGACGACAGGCTGGCCGGAGAACCACTGCTAGACATCAAAATGTGCTGCTCCATCAGCTGGCCATGGTGGTCCCAGGCCGACGCTATTCTACCGAGGGCGTTGAAAGGCGAGCCGTTGTCTTGCATGCTGAGATCTGGTACATGTGGCGATCGACTTGAACTGGGCTCTTGATGTTGAAAGATTGCTGGCCGAGCAGAAGAGGAGTCGTGTGTTTGTCGAAGAGAGAATAGGGGTGTTGTGTTTGTTAAAGGGGAAAGAGGCTTGTATTGTTTTTGCTGTGGATCTGGTGCTAAATAGAATAATAGCCTAAAAACACTTAAGAGATAAAGGTTTTGGGACGAACAATAATTCGTGTCTTGAAATCTGACGAAAGAGTCAGAAATTTTAACTCTGGCATTGTAACTGGGCAATGAAATGGAGCTCAGAGGGCGTTGCTTTCACCTGACTCACCTGAAATCAAAAAGGGTCGGCCTGTGAGCTAGCTGGCGGTCTGGCGAACACCACGGATAGCACTGGTGTTGGCAGTGACCTTTCCGCCCTGATGGACGAGCTGTCGGTTCAGGTTGTCCACCTGGAACTGTAGGCGCTGGGTCTCAAAGGCAGTGTCGCGCTCCAGGTCCTTGACGGCTGCCTCCTGCTGTTTGAGCTTCTTCTCGTGGTCATTCTTGTTCAGTTCGTCTTCTGTTTCCAAGAAAGAAACCCTGAGGTCAAACTTGAGGATCTTGGTCATCGCGAGCTGGGACAAGTTGTCGGGGTCGGTGCTAGGAATGCCACGGGTGACGCTGCCACTACTAGCAATCACGTCCTCCAGGAATTCGGTTTCCATTTAACTGTTCCTTTTCCTCACCATTGTCATTCATATCAACCCCTTCTTCCTTGTTTGCCTCCTCCTCTAGCATGGAGGGTGCCAAATCAGCTGGTGAACCTGTGAAAACGGGGGTCGCCTATGCAAATGACAAGGTTGCCGTTGGGATGCCGGTAGGCCGGCTGAACCATGTGCCAGTCTTTTGCATCGTGGTCTGTATACAGTCATTAGTCAAGTGATCGAGAGGAAAAGGGAGTTTTAGAGAGTTACCGTATGGTGGGAACAGTTCTTAGCCATGAAGAGGACCTGGGTTGTGTGCCACTGGCGCTCGGCAAAGGTGATGTGGTAACGGTCAGAGATCTGGGTAGAGCAAATGGCACACAACGACGCAGCACTAAGTGCTTGAGCCACCGCGGACTGTTGATGTCGGCCAGGAAGAAGCTGGCCGCAAGACACTTCATGGAGTATTGCCTTGAGTCGCAGGAGCGAAATTGGTGGCTTGACCATCTAAATGGCCGCTGACTGGGACAGTGCTAGGTTGCCTGTGATTCGGAACCACCGTCGAATGTTGCGGCTCTGCTGGGCGGCATAAGGGGTTCTCCAGTTTGCGCATAACTTCCAGTCTGAATGTAAGCCCTGCCCGCCGGCGGCAGAGTGCAGTAGTGCAAGAGGGAAATGCCATGTCGATTGATGTGGTCTGCTATGTCTGTCAGTGTCTGTCACGTAAGATACTAGGGAGGCTGCAAGATCTGACATTCTCGGAGACATCAGTCCCTTTCGCAGTCGCCATTGTGCAGACCATTCATTGCTCTTTAAATTGAGAGGCGTGGGTGGCTGATTTATGCGGGCAAGCCGCAAGCCCAAGCTTGGGGCAAGAAAGTGTGGTCTTAGAACAAGGACATAATCTTCGATTGGGGGAGGTGATCCTCAGACAAGGAAGGCTCACACGGCTTTGTTTGCCTTTGGGTTTACTTTGACCAAGTTTGCGTGTGCGTCACGTGCGCCACGTGCACGCTCCTCCTGCGTGCCCGCAGAAGAAGAAAAAATCGCAAAAAGATACGAAAATCCAAAAAGGCCCGCAAAAGACCGCCAGAACAAGACCAAAAAATGCATTTAAACTCTAGAAAATAGCCACGAGCAGCAAAAGAACCTTTCCCCCTGAGTAGTCAGTTCAAGGGGGCTTGGAGAAGTCCTGACTAGGGATCTTGCTTTATGGCGTACAGGTTTAACCCGCGGTGCCAGGACCGTCCAGGAATCGAACTCGAACTCGGGTAGAGTGCCTCTACTTGCAGTTGCAAATTGCAAGTCAGCGTCGTACCGTTGTGCCAAGTCCTGGTCGAGGTTCAATCTCCAAATTGGGCTTTATATACCACCCTGGCCCACGCTTTTTTTTTCTTCACTTCCAGGCATCCACTTCCCGCAGCGCGTGCGCAACTCACGTGCCCCAGCCTTCCGCGCAGCCGGCCATCGGTCGAGCACCGGTTTAGGCTTTTTCCTTCTGGGGGGTTCTTTTTTTCATCTTTCTTTCGGCCGCGACATCCTTTCTATTTCTCTCCTTTCTCGATGTCTAGGAATCAGCGAGCCTTGGAATACCTCGGGAATCGGTCCACTGTCTCACTATTGAGAATCTCTTTCTGGTCTTACCCAAAGCCTTGTCATGCGAAGGTCAAAAATCAGCTGGCTCCTTAGCAGGACAGCTCGCTGTCGATGCTGAGTTGGGCTATCGACATGCAAGGGAAGTTTGGAACCCCCGCCTCGAAGCTGTGAACGGCGGGGCAGCAAGCAAGCAAGAACTCTTGCTTTGACCTTCAAGTAAGAGTCAGTCAGATTTGGTAGGCCAATCAAGACCAGGGCCATATAGTAACGCGGACCCAAGGACTATGCCGTAGACGATAGTTTCGAAGCAAAGGACAGGAAGGCTTATTTATGGGGGTTTCACTTGGTACAAGGGCTTTTCGCATACCTGAATGATCACGCATTCGTGAAATCTTCCCACGCAAAACCACGATATAAGAGCATAGAAACGAGAGTCGTGGGATACCTAGTATTGCCATTCTCAGCACTACGCCCTCCAATTGCTCACAATACTAACTACATCCTCGTCCGCCACATAATGGCCCAAGCCCACCCTCTGCGGCACATGCCTCGCGCTCGCCCCCCACACCAGCGCATACTTGAACGTATCCTTCAACGTCCTATGCACGGAATCACACACATCCTCAATCGTGCTATTCTGCCTCACAATCAGCGCCTCCGAAAAATCTGGCTCATCACCCTTCCTCTTCGTGTAAATCCTAATCAGCTTCAACTCCTTCCAACAGCGTTCCACCACATCCTGAATGCCCAAGTCTAGTTCGCAAGACATGACGACGGTGTGGTCTTCGCGAGCTAGCTTGTCGAGGAAGTCGAGCGATACGGAATCGATTTTGTTGTAGACGTAGAGGCATTTGATGTATTTGCGGTGCTCTTTCATGATTACGTCGATGAAGTCGTCGACCGTGACGTTTTCGTCGCGGACGAGTACTTCGCAGTTAAGGAGCTTGTAGTCTTTGAGGATATTGTGGACCATGCGCTCGTCGATGTTTTTGGGCGGGTTTTGGAAGGTGATTTTCATGCCGCCGGCTTTTTTGGGCTTGAGGTAGATGTTGCTGGAGGGGATTGTTAGTATTATTGGGGAGATGGGTAATGGATAGATGGGTAATGAGAGATGGGGCATGCTTGGACGACTATTTCGTAGTGAAAGACCGCTGCAGACGTCGATGATCGGAGAGCAGATATGTCCACACCAAAAATCATTAATCACCGTGGCGGTCTACTCCTCTCCAAAACCATGACCAAGTTTCCATCACGTGACAGAGGGATCGGGGCTAGGAAACGGGGGCAAATGAGTACATAAACAGGTCTTTTGCAAAAAACACACCGCCACAGACACCAGCGACCCGGAATATAGATCGTTGACCCCGTGGCGGTCCATGACTGACAAAGCCCGTAAGAAAAATCCGACTTACGGTGGCTCGCGGTTGAGGCGGATGCCAACTGCCTCGAGTTCAGCTTCCAGCAAAGCTCTCTGCTCGGCCTTCTTAGTAGCATCCAGAACCATGAGAATCAGATCACTAGTCTTTGCAGCCGAAATGACCTGTCGTCCTCTTCCCTTTCCCTCAGAAGCTCCTTCGATGATACCGGGCAAATCCAGAATCTGAATCTCAGCTCCTCCATACTCAAGAACACCGGGGATGGCAGTCAAGGTGGTGAAAGAGTAGGCTGCGACCTCGGACTTGGTCTTCGTGATCTTGGAGAGGAATGTCGATTTTCCGACGGATGGGAAACCAACTAGGGCGATTCGAGCATCTCCGCTTTTGCTGACGTCGAAGCCGGATCCACCTCCTCCTCCGGCACCTGGACCGGGCTCGAGGAGTTGGGCTCGGAGACGGGCTAGTTTTCTGGACGGTTGTTAGACATGTGTGTGAAGATGGGAAGGGAACTTACCCTTTCAAAAGACCGAGATGGTATTCTGGAAGACATCAATACGTGGTTCAAGCAATTTGGCTAGAGACTTCAAGTCACGTACCTGTAGCCTTGTTCTCTATTAATTCATTAGCCAAATCCTCATGCGACGTAACAGCTTCACGCACTTTGGGTCCTCCTCATCTCATCCTCAATCTCCTTGATTTTCTCTGTGATGTTGACCATCTTGGCGTATTCAGTCGGTTGAGCACCGGCTTCGCTATCTGGTCAGTGATAAATGGATTCTCCTCTCAATGATTCGAGTATCCGGATTGTTGCAGGATCAAGGTCGTGGAAAAGGCATCAATCTACTTTATGGTAGTGGTGGGGGCAAAGGCGGAAATCAGCGGCAGTTTGCCGAATTAAGCCTCGTTCGCAAGGCTGCCTCTCGAAAAACACAGCCTGTCGCAACGACATCATAAATAAGCAATCGGCAATTAAACACGCTCTCTAAATCCACGGCGCCATAGGAATCGTCTGAAACTCGACAGAAAGAGAAAAAAACGACGAATTAAGCGACTGCCGACAATTTCTCCCGCCGCATGACTCCTTCCTCCATCCCTCGACCTCGACAGAACCGCTTCCCTTAACAACCTCCCAACCTCCCACCACCACCACACTTCTCCAAAATGGCCGAAGTCGAAACACCAAACCCGACTAAGGTCGAGCCACAAGCTCCCACCATGAACGACTCCGAATCCCAAGCCCTCACCACCACCGATCCCTCTTCCCAGGCCATCACAGCCCCTCCAGAGCGCAAGATCAAGAAGATAATCCGGCGCAAGAAGCGCCCAGCACGCCCCCAAGTCGATCCATCCACCATAACCGACGAGCCGCCTCCCCAAACCGGCACCATCTTCAATATCTGGTACAACAAATGGAGTGGCGGCGACCGCGAAGACAAATACCTATCCCAAACACCCGCCAAGGGCCGTTGCGTAATCGCCACCGACAGCGGCTTCACACGCGCCGATGCTGTGTCCGGTTCCTACTTTTGCTTGTTCTTTGCAAGAGGGGTTTGTCCGAAGGGCCAGGAGTGTCAGTATTTGCATCGCCTGCCGGGGATTCATGATTTGTTTAATCCGAATGTGGATTGTTTTGGGAGGGATAAGCATAGTGATTACAGGGATGATATGGGTGGTGTGGGGAGCTTTATGAGACAGAATAGGACGGTTTATGTGGGGAGGATTCATGTCAGCGATGATATTGAGGAGGTTGTAGCAAGGCATTTTGCCGAATGGGGCCAGATCGAACGAGGTACGTGATAGCCATTTCCATTTCCAACTTTCCCCCTATTTTCTACCTCCACAGTTCGATGCAAGAAGCAGGAGACGCATAAATGCTAACAAAGTGCCAAATAGTCCGCGTTCTTAATACCCGCGGCGTGGCATTCATAACCTACAGCAACGAAGCCAACGCGCAATTCGCCAAAGAAGCCATGGCCCACCAATCCCTCGACCACAACGAAATCCTCAACGTACGCTGGGCCACCGCAGACCCCAATCCCATGGCCCAAGCCCGCGAGGTCCGCCGTATCGAAGAGCAAGCCGCCGAAGCCGTGCGACGCGCACTGCCAGCCGACTTTGTCGCGCAGATCGAAGGACGCGATCCTGAAGCAAGGAAGAGGAAGAAGATTGAGGGCGGCTTTGGACTGGAGGGCTATGAGGCGCCCGATGAGGTTTATTTTGCGAGGGGGGCGAATGCGGTTAATCCGACGGGACGGATGGGCTTGGAGGATGAGCAGAGGTTGATGCTGGAGAGTGGGGAGGCGCAGGCGAAGGCTGCTAGGGAACAGGAGGAGAGTGGCATTTTCTCGAGTAGGACGTTGGAGGCGCTGAAGGGGGCGAAGGCGAATGTGTCGATGGCGAAGCCGGCAAGCAAGGCACCGGCTGGACCGCTGGTGGCTTATGATAGCGATGATAGTGATTAGGGAGCTTTCCCTTGACCTGTGGGACGACTTTGAGAAATTCAAGAAAATATGACTTCCGCTCATTCTGTCCCTTCTTTGAGACGACTTCCTGCCGTAGCTCATTGAGTGCTCTTCCAGGGGCCGCTGACTGTCAAGACTTGTATAAGAACGAGAACCGGAATTCGTCATGGTCACCAGCCGGTATCACAGTACTGCAGGCCTACTCTGCCAAAATCCCTGGAAGAACTTCGCACGTCACAGTAACACTTCACTTGTGCGAATTCAGGGGTTGCTTGAGAAGACTTTTGTTCAAATTCAGGGGTGTTCATCCAACACAGCCGATCCTATTCCTACACCACCCCCCGAATTATCTCTTCCCACCCAGGCGTGCCAGCCTGCTATCCAGACCGCGCACAGCAACAACAAGTCGTAAAGCAATGCAGCAGTAATGCAGTATGATTACCTAGAGCATCATGTACAGAAGTAATTGTACCGCCCCGCAAAGTCCCAGTCCCAAATGCCATGCAATGCCAAGCCCGAACAGACTCAGCGCGATTCAAACCTGCGCAGACCAATGAACCCGATGTATCCCAGCCGATTCCCCATAACGCCTCATCAATGTCGTAAACATCTATTTGGTTTGTGAGTGCTGGGATGGCCTACTGCTGCTCGGAGGCGGCAGGCTTGTCGGCGAACATGGCGCCGTTGTTGCCGGCTTTGTCGGCGAGGTTCTTCTGGAAGAGGGACTTGGGCTTGGCTCTGCGAAGGGGAAGCATGTCAGTTGATTATTTGGAATATTTGATATGGCGGAGTGTGGAATTTTTGTCTGAGGTAATGTGCTAGGATTGAGGGAAAGGGGGAAAACGTACTTCATGACGTGCTTGTTCTTGTAGGCGTTCAGCTTGGCGGTGCAAGGGCTCATGATGCCGTCAGAGGGCGAGACGTAGGTCGACTTGTCCCTGTGCGCAATCAATGTCAGTGTGTGATTCGTTCTCGTGGTTGTGGATCGTGAACTTGAAGATTGACAAGAAGGGGGATCGGGCGCAGATGGGAGACGTACTGGTCATCAGCAAGCTTGCTCTGCAGCATCTGGCGATGGTAGTCCATGCTCTTGATCTCCTTGGAAGGCTCGGCGCCTTGCTGCGGGGCAGAGGCGTTCACATCGCGGTCGGCGAGGATGGAGTCCATGCTGGAAGACATTGTCTCAGAGTGCGTAGACGGAGTGTGTTGCGGAAAGGATTGGCGTGGAAGTCTGAGATGTGGTGGATGTCGTGGGGAGAGCAAGCCAGGGATGGATGCGGTCGGGATGTAGGAACTGTGGTAGTGTTTTGGGGTGTCGTTCGTGGGAAGCAGAGCGATCGGTCTTTTTATGAGACGATCGGAGAGGAAGAGGGTTTCGTAGGTCGCTTGGTGGCGTCGCTTGGTGGCGAGTCACAGACTCACAAAAAGCGGAAAAACAATTGCAGGTTGCCCAGCAACGAGCGGGAAGTGAATGTGACGCTGATGAGATGTGCATCCCGGCACGAGATTTGCTGACTGCACGGGACGTGCAATTATGCCAATCAAGCCGCTACCCTGGCCTGGCATTCTGTTCTGTTTACCTCAATTACATACGAGCAGCAGAGCGGAGGATGAGACATAGCTGTGAAGCTTGCCGGGAGTAGTCCACCGCATCACCGAGCTATTTCCCCTGACCTTCAATCCAACCCTTGGTATGTGCGTCTAACTTGTTGATCACCATGAAGACTGAAGACTTTGACTTTACTGGTGAGCCCGAGGTACAAGACTACCTATTTTTGAAGCCGTCTTACCAGGACCAGCCTCTCATGCAGCACCCGCGCCTAGTGCTGAAGCTCGCTCCAAATCTCCTGGATCCTGGCACGAGAGCAGTCGAGGAGTCGAGGTCGACATATCATGTTTTGTGGAACAGATGCAGGCTATTAGTCAGCATAGCGATGGCTGATCTCCATTGCGACGAAGGACGAGACATAGGCCTCAACTTCAGTCTTCCGACAGCCTCCATTTTCTCCATCTTCCTGGCGCTCCGGCCTTCTGCTGTCTTCTGAAGACTGAGTGCAGCAGTGCCCATAGTGGCCTTTTACTTGATCCCTTCCGAGAGCTCTGCTACGAAGACACGATGACGAACGCCTTCCGCCTCAGTAGCAGGTCTTCCTGTAGGCGCATGCCATGGCACCACCGAGGAAGAATCGCCATGTAAGTCTCTCGGAATGCCCGATTCGACCGAGTCTGATATGTCCCAGCAGTCGTGCCTACTCGGACAGAGTAAAATCTACACCCCCTTCCAGGCGCGAAAAGCCGCTCGAGACGTCGAATCGTCTACTGGGCACGGGTCCTGCACGGGCTCTGATGGTGAAAAACCTCCAATTGGCTCTGAAATCCTCGCCCGAGGTCAAAGGAGACCTCCCAAAGCTTATCCTCTGGCCCGGCTTGAAGGACCCGGCGAGATTGCCCCTCGATGACGAGGAGCTCTCCAAGTATTGCTTCCGAATGAGAACTTTCATATTTGAAGTGTCCGATACAGCTAGGCACCTGAGAGCCGAACTTCGATATGCCGTCTACGAGGCAGCGATTCACCGACTCACTACCTTGTCATTATCCGTCGACTCACCCCGAATACCTGGCAGTCCAGATTGCGCTACCTACTAAATCCCCTTCAGAAAAAGTATCAGAGCAAACTATGTTTAACTGCCGACCACCACCCGAGCCTAGAAAGAATGTTCCAGGGTAGGTCTACGAATGATTCAACCATCTGGCGCCTGATCAGTTGACCAACTAATGGGGACTTGTCATTGAACCGCCCTAGCACTGGCTCTAGGATACAAGGATAAAACTTCCGGTAAATAATGGTAGACCCTTCCATTGAGTTGCCCTTTCTCTGTCCCTCCTTTACCCTCATCGACACCAGAAAACCACCTGGATTACTGCATGTTTCCGACTCTGCATTGTGGGAATTATCGTATATAGTACGTCACGCGTGCCCCATCGTGTAGACCAAACACTGAGTCACGGTTTGGCAGATGGCTCGGTTACTCTGCCTGCCTATTTATATATATATGGATACAGGCACATTGGTTGAGAAAGGTTGTGAAGGTTTGAATCCCTACAAACCGGAGTTCCATTTCCAGTCACTGAAAAGAGCAGAAATTCTTTTCCTCTGAAGTCCAGCCACTTCAAAAATTCCTTTCTTTCCACTTGTTTCGGCCGCCTGCTTTCGTGGGCCTCTATTGACTGTCGTTACATACGATGGACAAGTACCGTCATAAATCAGGACTTTCATACATGAAACAAAGCCTGGACCCTGGTGATGGTACGTCGGGACGTTGACAAGTGTTAGGTACCCAGTCACCGCCGATACCGAAAGTATAAACTTCCGCCCAGACAAAGTCAAACCGGAGCAGGCGGGCAACTCTGAAGGCTCCGCCAATAGTCTCAACACCCCAAACTACCGCAACCGGGCGGGAAGTTAGGAATCCGACCATGCCGCCAGAGTTTCCGTAGCATGGAGTCTACTTGCACATGCTATCGCAGCAAGTTGGAAAATCCCCACAAGTTAAACAAATCCCATGACGGAGATTCCCCAACGCATCTCTGTAATACGGAAAGCTTCGTCCTGCAGAAGCGAAAAGAAAGTTCAAGTGCTGCAAGATTAACTCTCGTTGACGACGGGAGTCTCATCGGAAGAGCTCTGAGGACGTGCGATAGGTTGACTTTTGAAGTTCCAGAACCCGAGATTCTTGTCTGGGTGAACCTAAGCTTCTTTAAGCTGCGGAACCTGCTTTGCGACACTATTCATGAATAAGGCTGACAGTGCAGAAGCAGTATCCTTACCTTCGAAGTATATTTTCGTTTTGCATCTTGATATAGTCATACCTCCCACGTATCTTCCACGATGCTATCCCTCAAGCTCACCAACTTCCTCAACCCATCATCTCCAACTCCGCCGTCATCAACATGGCGATCTACAGCTCCATCACCGGCGGGTTTCGCAACTTCAGAGACTCGCTACGAATGCGACCGATCCAAGCCCTAACATGGTTCTCCTGCTGGCTCGGCTGGTCGATCGCCTGTCTCGAATTCTCGGTGCTTTCGTTCACCCTAACCAACATAGCCACATATCTTCATGTTGAAACAGCGAAGATATCGAACGCCAATACCGTCAGCTTGCTTTCGCGTGCTCTTGGAGGTGCCATCTTTGGGATTGCGGGGGATCAGTATGGGAGGAAATTGCCGCTGTTGGCGGACTTTACGCTTTGTGCTGTTACGAGTCTGGGGACGGGGTTTATAAAGACGGAGGGGCAGCTTATTGCTGTTAGGTTTTTGTATGGTGAGTCGAGAGTTTTTGGGTCGTTGCTGGGGCTTTGTTGGTCTGGTTGAAAGTCGCAGTGGGAGTTTTTGGATCGTTGTCTAGAACCTTACGGTCAAGTTGAGTTGCTTTGGGAGTCAAGTTCTGTCCCAAGTTTTCTCCAAGTTGCAGTTGTCGAGATGTTCTCGATTGCGATACCCATATATGCCTCAAGTTTGGCTGACTTCGATCGAAGGTATTGGACTAGGAGGAGCCTATGGATTGGTCGTGTCCACCGCACTGGAAGCAGTTCCCAGAAAGGCAAGAGGAATCGTTTCCGGATCCGTAGGAGAGTCCTTCGCCGTTGGCTCCATCCTTGCCTCCGGCCTATCTCTCGCCATGGGTAACGTCCCACTTTCTCAAGAAAAGCCCCCTTCTATATACACAACTAACACCCGCCAGTTGGCAAACACGGATGGCGCTCCCTCTACTTCCTCGCTGCCGGCCTCATGATCCCCGCCTTCCTCATGCGTCTCGTCCTTCCCTCTTATTCCACAACACACACAGCGCTCACCACCTCATCCCTCGACTCCTCCCGCGCAGCCACCGGCGGCGGCCTCTCCTTCATCAAAAAGGTCAAATACGTCGCCCGCACCCACCCCTACCTCTTCATCTACATGTGCGCCCTAACCGCCTGCATCCTCACGCGCGAACACGGCGTCAACGACGTCTACCCAGCCATGCTCCGCACCCAACGCCACCTCCCCTCCCGCCAAATAACCTACACAACCATAATAACCTCCTTCGGCGCCGTCTTCGGCGCGCCCACCTTCGGCGTGCTGGGCCACCGCTATTCCCTAAAATGGGTCCCCTTCTGCGGTGCCGCCATCTCTATTCCTTTCCTGGCGCTTTGGGCGCTTAGTACGAGCTGGCACATGATTGCTCTGGGAGGCTTCATGCATCAATTCTTTTTTGGTGCTGCCGGTGGGAATTTGGGTCATATGTTTCAGCAGATGTGTCCGCATGCGGGCGCCAGGGCGGCTTTTGCGGGCGTGGCGTATAATATTGGGGCGGCGATTTCGTCGATTGCCCCTACGACGGTCAATCATCTGGCGGAGCATTATGCGCTGGATGATGGGACGCCGGATTATGCGCATACGCAGTTGATTTTTGTGGTCATTGTATGCAACACTATGATCCTTCATTCCCTATCCCCTTCCCTTTCTATCCAAACTCAAGCTGAGATATCGGAACTGATGTTGAACGTGGTAACTAGTGTCAGAGTCTCGTCGTCCTCTGCCTGGGACTCATGCCGGCGAAGAGTCTGAACCCGACCTGGGACAGCGAAGATCCCAACGCCGAAGACCCGCACGCCGGTGCAGAAGCAGAAACCACAGCTACCGCTGTCGAGGAAGCAAAGCAGCCGGAAGTTGAGAAAACTGAGGCTGAAAGCGCGGTCCGCTATTTGCATGCTGACGGGTCAGGGAGGCTTCCTGCCTCAGACATGATATATCATATGATGTACTGAGGCTACATCTCATGGGTAAAATGGCAATTCTGGATTTTGGGAAACAAAAGCCGGTCGTTTTTTGCTGGGTACGGACAAGCATTTAGGTTGTTGGAGAAGAAGTTCCTGTCGGGAAGAGAGATGCCTGTCCCCTAGGGGGAGAGATGCCTGTCAGGAAAGGAGATTCCTGTCAGGACAAAAGAGACCTGTCAAGTCCTGGAAAGCATGCCAAACAATTGGAAGCGGCCTTTTTGTAATGCGAGATGACGCGACATGGAGGTATGAAATACATGAGAGACGTTTAAATCGAGAAGCAGCATGAGGTGTTGTTTATCCTACGATTTGCGAACGAATTCGCAAATGACAAATATTTGGCAAACGACAGAGACATGAAATGACACATGTGAACTAACTTGGGTATGAGAATTACCAGGTACCTATCGAATTTTTGCTGCTTGTCGGTGAGCAAAATGGCTGTCACTCGAAGTTAAACGCCCGTTCAAGCGTCGTTTTGTCGATCACGCCAGTGCGGCGCATTTCTACGCCGCTCTTTCCACTCCTGTCGAGCGCGTATCAGTTCTCACAGCGGCGTAAAATGTTCACTTTCTGCTGATTTGCCGTGTTGCACTTCTCACTCGCCATCATCTTCGAATTCTTCTCGTTTCCAGCCCGAACGCCAGGATTTTTTTGTCTAACCCCCATCTAAGAGCATGATTTATAGCAATTTACCACAAATCTCTGTACCTAGCGTTCTACAAAGCCCACCGCCTCCCTCACAACCTCCATCGTCCCCTCCGCACTTGCCCTCGCCCTCTCCCTCCCCATCTCCTCCACCTCCCGCAACAACCTCCCACCCCTCCTCTCACTCACCTCTCTAAACATCTCCCCCACCGGCTGCAACTTCTCCACCACCGTCTCCGCCACCCTTTTCTTCAACTCCCCCAATTTCATTCCCTGCATCTCCGCACCCAATTCCTCTGCCGATTTTCCGTGGTCTCCCAAATGCGCCATCAATTCTAGCAGGTTGGATACGCCAGGACGCTGCACGGGGTCGTAGGAAACGGCGTTGGTGGAGTCGGTGATGGCGGACATGATTTTTTGACGGATGACTGTGGGCGAGTCGGTGAGTAGGATGCGTGAGGCGGGGTTGGCGTGCGATTTGGACATTTTGCGGGTGGGGTGTGTGAGCGACATGATGCGCTTTGCTGGGGCTACTGACCGAGAGACGTCAATATGCAATATTTTGAAATTCTGAAATTGGAATTGACATCAAAATTAAGGGCGGAAAGAGGATCGGGGGGATTTTACAGATGAAATGATCAAATGTGAATGGAAAACTTACAGACGATGGTTTCGGGAGCAACTAAGTGCTTGCCGTACGCGTGGTTGAAGTTCGTGGCACATTCGCGGGCGAATTCGAGATGTTGGCTCTGGTCTTCGCCCACGGGGACGTGTGTAGCTCTGATCAGAATCTCGTGAGCTGCTCGTTTGTACAATAAATCCAAAAGAGGAAAAAAAACCTAAACACTCATTCCAAAATGGTTAAAGCGTGGGAAGGAAACTTACCCATGGACGAGGATATCAGCAGCCTGGAGGACAGGATACGAGAAGAGACCCAGCTTCAGTTTCGACCTGTTGTCTCCATCCAACGGCGAGGCGTCGGAAGACAACGACAATTTGCTCTAAGAGAACCATATCAGCAAACTTGTCTTGGAAGATCAAAGAACGAGAAAACAAAGAGAACCCAGTGAGAAAGACTCGGGATCCTTTGAAAGCACCCTGATATGCCAAATAAAAAGACGAAAACACAATCACATACCTTCCACTGTGTCATCCTCGACAAATACCCCATACTAGCCGTACAGCTCAAAATCCACATCAACTCCACATGCGCCGGAACCTGCAGCAACACCATCAGCCTCTCTCCCCTCCAGCCCTTACCCCCACCCCCCACCCAGGCACGCACTCACAGCACTCTGACAAAACAACACACATCTCTCCGGACACAGCCCAATCGCCAGCAAAACCGCCAACATCTCCCTCTTCCACCTCTTCAACCTCTCTCTATCCTGCGGCACCGTAATAGCATGCAAATCCACAATCGAAAACAGCAGTTTGGTGTCCGGTGAAGCGGCATCTTGGAGCTTGACCCAGGGGAGCAGGGCGCCGAGGTAGTTGCCGAGGTGCGGGATACCGGTTGGTTGGATGCCGGAGAAGATGACTTGGGGTTTGGTGGAGGGGGGCGAGGGGGTGGCATGCGGAGATGCAGGGGGGGCGGAGGAGGGATGGGTGGTGGTGCATGAGAAGTGGGCGAGGAGGGAAGAGTTTGATGGAGGCGTGATGGCGCGCCGGAGATGCGGCTTTAGACCGTGGTGGTGGCGAGCCAGCAGCATTTCTTTTGAGGTGTGGAAAAACTGGACCTAGAGGAAGATTGGAAGGAGTGGCATTCTGGTGTCTGGTTGTTGAGAGGTGAAGGTTCTGAGGGCGGGAGGGACGGAAGATGAAGATTAAACACGGTCTCAGCACGTGACTCTAAACGTACGATTATTTATTTCCAAAAATGGTCAGATTGGGGGGATGAAAGTGGTCTTTATTCATGGGAAATCGGGTATAGGAGGTAGCAACCGGGTGTTGGTTGCGCATTCTATACATATTTATACAAATTTACGTGTACACCTGGCATGCCCAATGTTAGGCTTTTTCGTGTACATGTAGCAAGCAACCTCCTATCCTCGACGCCAGCCCATGCAACAGCCGAAATAAAATAGCCATCATATGGCCCTATAAGCGGGATCCCATATGAGGTATCTCCCTCTCACTCAGACATATTCTCCCTACAAGCCACCGTCTAAGCCTTCACTGCCGGCGCCTTATTCTCCTGCTTCATCTTCTTCACGACATCCTTCACACTCCCCTCCAGCATCTTCTTCCTACCAAACTGCGCCCACTTATTCGCCATCACCCCCTTCATCTTCTCCATCTGCATATCCATCTCCTTCCCAACCCCCACCTTATTATGCTCCCACACATTCGCCTTCATACCCACTCCATAATACTGATGTTCCCTCAAGAACGCCAGCCAGATCTGCACCGTCTCCGGATGTCCATCCCTGATCTGTATCAATCTCCGCATCGTAATCCTCTCATAATTCTCTTGCGATTTTTTGAAAATGAAAACGGAGCGAGGGACTGTCCAGCGCTCGGTGATTCGGGGCAGAGGGACGGGGCCGTAGGCGGGGAGTTTGAGGTAGTAGGCGGCGCGCATGGCAAAGTCGGCGAAGAGCTCGAGATTGCGGATGCTGTAGGAGCGCATTTGTAGATCGCAGGTGGGAATGCCATATTTGGCTTCGCGACGGAGGGGCCTGAGGTAGGCGGCTTGTACGTTTCGTGGTAATCGTACATCTTGTTCCCAAGGCATGTCATTGGGTGCTTCTTTCTGGGGATCGAGCGACGCTTCTCTGTTGGAAAGTGAGCATGAAGTTTCGCTACGAAAAGGATACTGGGAGATCGTACTTGGACATTTGTGCTAGGCTTGCTTGGAATTCAGCGATGTTGCGCTTCACGTCGTCTTCGACAATCTCGCTGCCCTCGTCGGTCTCTGGTGCCGCAAATGTCTTTCCGAAACTATCTGGCGATCAGCTCGAAGTTCCATTGTTAGGAGCAATTGGCGTACTCTGTGGTTTTGGGAGTCGGAGGGATCTCTTCTCCAACGCTCCGATGCTGTGTGCTGGAGAAGCCGGCCCTGGAGCTTCGCACAACAGCACTTGGGGATAAAGCGATGCGCGGAATAGGCTGGCGCATCATCAGAGACCTCAGCCGCATTGGCGCGGTCCGAATTGATGAGGCCATCGTTGCGTGGGTCTCTTTCGCAACGATTGTAGCTTGGGGAAACTTTGTCCGCGAGGTCGCGATTTTGCTCGCCTCCAGATTAGAGTGTCGCGGCCACGTGACGGTCCTCACTGGAGACATTTCAAGTCCGACATTTTTGAGAATTTATAGTGGCTTCGAAGTAACATTGTTTACGCTATGATCTATATGCAAACTTCTCGTCTTATATCATTTTGTGCTTTGGAAACTCTCGGGAAAAGACCAGGGGATGGTAATCTTCATCCGAATCACCACCATAACACAAGACACCAAGCTACTCTGATGATTCTATATTCATGTCACTTTGGGAGAACCGAATGATTGTGGATGATCCCAGTTATTTGGGATGATGGGCTGTGTATGATTTAGATGAACCATTGGGCTGACTATTCTGTCGCTTCATTTTTTTCTTCTATGTGACAGTCGTGGTTTAACCATTCGATCCATCCTACTACCTCTGTACATCATACCTGGTGCCCTCGTCCCCAACAGGTGATGATACCCTCTTCACGAAGGAGGATGCTTCTCGTTTCCTGGCATGCATGCTCAGGAGCAGCACAGCCCGCTGAAGCGAGCTAGGCCACGGTGTTGTGGACCGCTTACTATTGAAGGGCCAACTTGAGATAGGGCATCATTCCAGAATACCTTCTCCACGGGCGGCAGTGCCGCTGCGAGTAGCGGTGATCGTCGTCTGGCGGTCTTTGAGAGCCATGGACGATGGCAAACGGCTGGCGGTATGACCGAGGCAGGGGGGCTTTTTGTTGCAGTCCCACTCGGCGCCCGAGACACTCTTGCAGTTCGGCCACTGCTCGAGTCGAAAAATCTGTCCAAGCAGTGTCCACCACCATTCAAGATTTCTTTCCCTTCCGCTTCGCCTTGAGCGCCTTGTAATGAGCCTTCTTCCCACTCGTCTTCGCCTCCTGTATCTGGTTATACTTTGACTTAAACTTCTGGTTGCTCTTCTCCGCCGCCAGCACCTCATCCGCCAGCGTCTGCTTCCTCTCCTTATTCGTCAACCTGGCACTGAAGAACTCTGTCGGACCCTCAATAATAGTACCCACTTGGGAATACTCAGGGATCTTGTTGTTGTTTTCTTTCTTGTAGTGGCGCTTGGGGTCGAGCACGTTTCGCATTTTCAGCAGTTGAAGGTCGCGCTTCAACTCGGGAGTTAGGTTGGTTTTGGGGAGATCGAACCAGTCTGAGCCGGCAGTGGCTTTTTCAGTCTGATTGGATGCGTTAGTATAATGACTTGGGAAAGCGACGTTGACAAAATATCAAGACAGTATGCTTATAGTCAGAGTAACTATGAATTTGCGGCGAAAGCCACGGCTCTCATTGGTGCGGACAGGCGTCCAAGACGGAGCCAAGATTCCGCTCAAGAGTAAATTATGTTTTCTTCATGAAGCAGGCAGACAGGGGATCGGTAGGAAGGTGTAGAAGCTGACGTACCTTTTTGGCCAGCTTTTTGCTCATAGCACTCTCGACCGTCCGAGGACCATTGGCCAGCTTCTTGGTCTCAGGAGCCACGAGGCGGGAAGGGTCGACGTGGGCGCCATGAGCATCGGTCTTGATGTAGGAAGACGGCACAAGGGCATTGCTGTTGGTTGTACGAGGCAGTGACAGAGACTTTTCATCACCTTTCACCAGCGCCTGTTGGGAAGCCTTCAGTCGCTCAGCAGCAGATCGCAGGAGCTGGTGCAGCTGCTCGTCGGACAAATCCTCGGTGGACATGGTGGTGGTGAGTCAACCCAAGTCCTGGATTTGTTTTCGCAAAGAAGTGCGATTCGGAGAAAAAGTTCTCGATGGTGGTGTGGAAAAAAGAGAAACTTGGACTTTGGCGCAGAAGAGTTTGTGTGAGGCACTAACGGAACTAGCCGCAGCAGTGGCGGTGCAGCTATCGAGCGCCGGAATACTCGCCGAAGCGCAACAACTCCATCGCGAGGTCTCTGTGCCGTCACACACAGTTCCGAGCAGACAGCGCACAGAGTGGCATGCGCCGTCACCCGTGCATGAGACTCCCATTCCCATATTCTCGTCCCTTCTCCGCCTTGGAACCTCAAGCGCCCGACTGTACCCTGCTCCGATCCTCGATCCATCCGCCAGCGCATTCATTGTCATTCGGATTCATCGTCTGCCGTCAGCCCCGCGTCTGAAGCTAAAGATCGCATATTCGTCCATTGTCGCGCTCAGCTTCTCTGCAAAACCGCACAACCTCCATGCAATCCTGAGATAGCTTCAACTCTTTAAATATGGATCAGCAAAATCCATCGGCCCCAGGTGGTCAGCAGAGACGCCCAGTTTATGATACCAATCACGGTGGTCACTATGGTACGTGTTGCCTTGTCTTCCTACGCCTCAGACCCACTCTAACGTGTTTGCCTCACAGGTGCCAGTGCCGCGGTTCGTAATCCTCGCGCCTCGAAATGATACATCTGTATTAACAAAGGCATAGCTTTCCGCGCAAGGCTACGCGCCAGTCCCCGAATTCTACACTGGTGCCTGGGCAAACGTAAGCCACCAGCTCACCGAACTACCACTTCGGGTAGGGCTGATCATGATCTGCTGCAGGTAAACCAAGGCCTCCATGGAAACTACCGCGACATCCTCACCACCTACTGGCAACAAATCATCAACCACCTCGAGAATGAAACCCACGACTACAAGCTGCATCAGCTCCCGCTGGCCCGCATCAAGAAGGTCATGAAGGCCGACCCCGAGGTCAAGATGATTTCCGCCGAGGCCCCTATTCTCTTCGCCAAAGGCTGCGACATCTTCATTACCGAGCTGACCATGCGCGCCTGGATCCACGCCGAGGAGAACAAGCGACGAACCCTGCAGCGCTCCGACATTGCCTCCGCCTTGTCTAAATCCGACATGTTTGATTTCCTGATCGACATCGTGCCGCGCGAAGACGCTGCTCCCCACACCAAGAGAGCCGCGCAGACCGCCGCGGCTCCGCAAGGTATGCAAGGAAATGCGGCCGCTAACGCCCAGATGCCTCCACAACAGCCCAGTATGACCCAACAGCCCGGACACCCTGGCCAGCAGCAGCATACCATGCCTCCCCCCGATTACTCCCTCGGCCACTTGCCCCCTGACGACTACCGACAGCAGCCTGGCATGTATCCCGGCCAAGTCCAACCCGGTCCAGCCACCGCGTACGGACAGCCACCACCGCACATGTACGGCGAGATGGGCGAGATGTATGGATATCCGCCCATGCAAGCTCAACAGATGTACCACCCAACCCAACGTCCCCAAGACCCCTCAGTGGGCCAAGATCCTGGCCATAACTTTGCCAGACACGACGGTGGTGAGGCCGATGCTGAGGGCGAGCGGGACTATGAAGTCTAAATATCTGAATCTGGGATAGCACAGGGAGGTGAAGGGCGTAATTCGGAATAATCGGGCGAAGGAGTTTGACGGAAACTAAGCAATGCGTTGGGTTGCATGTGCCTTCTGAAATCTGGCCTGCAGATTAGGGAGAAACTGTCGGAACTGAGGCCAGGAGAAAACGCTTTGCTTTCTTTGCTTTAATTTAGTTCCAATGCAAATTCTCAAGCTCCGAGTTAAAGTCTCGGGCTAGAAAGAAGCTCATGTATACTGGGGTATTATATAGGTCCCTTATTTCATGCCGAAGCGTGAAGTAAAGTTTGCAAGACGGTCGCTCTTCAAAGGACTCTGTTGGACCGTGTGCGTGAGCCTGCAGCACCATGTCAGCACAGCCGTAACTTCAAGATTCCAGTTTGTCATATCATACTTCTCGAGGAGCAAAGGTCCATTCATAGCATCCACTCTCCCGAACTTCCTATTCCGGACCGAGATATCATAATAGTCGTCGGGATTCTCCGTCTGCATCAGATTGACCGTCTGCTGCAGCTCGTCCAAGTTCTCTCGCAGGATGGAGGCGTTCTCTAAACTGTCGACAAAGTCGGCGAGGTAGTCCACGTCTTTTGCGAGAGCTGCGACGCCGTTGGGGTTGATTTTCTTGACGTCGGGGGATAAGGGGAGGGCCTAGATACTCGTCAGCATGTCGAGTTACCGCATAACAACTTGGCAACAAATAAGGAATCCTCGGACTTACCAATATCATGTTTGCAGCATGACTCAGGGCGTCAAAGTAAATAAGCTCCTTAATCTCCCTTGGCAATCCCAGCAGCGTCGAATTCATAATATTCGACAGATACCTTGTCAAAGTCTGCATATAGTTGCTCGGCTCCGTTTCCAGCGTCATAGCCATCCAGTCATACTCCGCCGTCTCCACCAAATCATCAATCTTCGAATTCACAAGCTCGAAAATTCGCTTCTCGGCCGTCTTCTTGTTGCTACGGAACTTTTCGGTAGCTTTCAGCACGATCGGCCCACCAGCAGATGTCGACGAGCGTGCGTCGACGAGCAGCTGTTCGAGTTCCAAGCATGCGGTTTCGAAATGCTCGAGGTTGATGAGAATTTGGACGATTTGTCCTAGGTATTGGGAGCTTAGGCGCTCCACGAGCGATTTGCATACTTTTTCGGAAAGGAGCTCGTCTAGTGACTTGCGGAGCGTATCGTCAATGACGTTGGGTTGCTGGAAGTGGTCGTCGGAGAAGAAATAGAACTGGTTGAGGAAGTTGCGGATGTCGATGCAACAAAGTGGGTACATCTGGGAGAATGGTAGAACACAGGGGAATACCAATTCGTCTCGTGGCTTTTCAGGGGTGAACCAGCTGACGTTTACTACCTTGTCATATTCATCAATGTTGCCGATTGGCATTGGCATGTAGTCGTCGGTAGACACAATCTAGTGTCATGTTAGCTGAGACGCTCCAACAAAAGGATGCGATAATCCATACCTCCTGGAAGTCATCGCTGAATCTCTTTTTCAGCAATTCAGCGTACTTTTCGAACAGCTTTAGGAGAAAATTATCGAGAGAGGTCACCGAGTAGCCCCAGCCATCCATTGTTTGGATGAAAAGAGCAATGACACCTTTGATTTTGAGTAGAAGCTCGGCATTGTCGACCTCGCTCAGAGCCTTCGTAATCAGGCTAATGGCAGTATGGCACATGGAATCCCACAACGCTTCGACATCTGCAGGAGATCGGAGTCGCCGGGCTCGTTGCATAGTAGCTTTTTCGATAATAGCAAACCCTGCAACACCTTCGAGTAAACTGCTTAGACTCGAATCACTCTCATCCAGTAGAGTAATAGAGCTCGGTAATAGCAGTTCCTTTTGACGCCTTCTCGTAGCAGCGTATTCGGCACGGAATTTTTCGTCCTGCCCCAGAGCGCTATGGATATGCATACATTCATACAAAGGCGTAAAGTCGACTTGGAGCTCCTCGTTATCAAGTACATCAAAGTCCTCGTCTTCGTCTAAAACAAGCTCGACGGCTGAGTTCAGCTTGACATCTCGCACATATTGATTGGTCGAGGTACGTTCTTTCTGCCTTGTCCGGCGGAGTTCCGTGTGATAGAAGGCCACTTCGCCCAAAAACTGGGATGTTTCTCGAATTCGATAGAGCCAGGTATTCAAATCGTTCATAACAGCTTCTGCGATCAGCTTCTGCGTTGTCGGAATAGACTTCTGGATCATATCAGCCAGTTTGTACTGGGTCACCTCCTTCAGATGCACATTCTGCAGCTCGTCCAGGGCGCGGAGAGCACCATAGTGATTCTTCTTCGCTATCAATTCATGCACATGGTTTGCTACCCTGAGAACCTCCAGGCAGTCCTTGAGAGCTACGGAAGCCTCGTCTATGTTCTGGCGCACGCTCTTCGAATCGACCAAGGCCTTCTTCTGCTCGGCAAGCTTCTGCGTGCTCTGGTGGATCGATCGATTGAGGTCGAGGATCTCGGCAGTCAGTCGGACAGTTCCTTCTCGGGTTCTCTGCAGATTGTTGACGGATGATACGAATTCCTGGTGGTTTGTATTGCACATGCGCTCCGTATCGGATTCTCGTTGTTCGGCCAGCAGGGAGAGGCTCTGCATCAAGGCCGGGATGCGATTCGTGTTGCTGGCATCCCGTATAGCTGGGATCAACTGGTCCAAATAGTCACTGTCACTGGGAGACAGAATGATCTAAGAGGACCGTCAGTAAGCTGCAGCATGGCGTAGAGAGGTACTGCTGGGTACCTGGTGGACGGCGGACGCGCCAGGATCTCTGTAGTCTATGGCAGACGGCATGGCTGTGAAAGAGGCTGTCAATATGGGAGTATGGCAATTGGACGTATAGCAAATAGTATTTCGGCAAGCACAATTTCCGACATCAATCGTAACTTGAGAATCTGAAGTACGTCAGCCAGAACAAAGCTGATGTCTGGGCATGGAGTCAATGCCTCCTTCAGTTAGCGCATCGGAGAAATGTAATCCCGGGCGAGCACTGCTAGCGCCATCTCGGAATTCGGATCTGCCCCACAGTTCCGTGCAGTCCTCGACATATCAAGTGAGCTCCTCGAAGATATAAATCATCCCCCCAACGCCTGATTTCCATATCACAATTCCAATTCGATGTGTTGCACAGCTTGCCTTGTTATGCACCCCGCGGTACCGGCCACCAATGGTCCAGCCGGAGAACATGGTTGAGTATTTTGTGTCACTCCAATAGTTTCAGTTGATAACATCACAGATTCCGATCATCTCAACTCGTTTGGATGCGATTGTAGCTCTCCAACACGCCGCTCTCAAATCCGATCCAAATCTCCATCCCGCCTTCACCCATTACGTCGTCTCTCTCAACTGCCCAGGCCCGGGGTGCTTCGTTGCAGCTGCTTGTATATAACAAAGCCACGATATAGACCATCCGGTCCCTCCGGCGGACTGCAAACCTCCGGGTCGCTCGGCGAGTGACGGCGGCAAGTGACGGCAGATTCAATAATGCAACTGCACGGACTGAGCAAAAGTCCAAGCAAACCGATGGTCCATCAGTTAGCGAAGTCAATTGCATTCGTTATGTGCCGCTCTCCATATCGCAGTGACTGTCTGTCCTGTCTCCCAAATATAAATAGCTGTCTTATTCTCACCTTTCCGAAACTCTTAACTCATCCGCCAACCACTCACATATTTCTTCAATCTCTTCGTCAATCTCTTCGTCAATCTCTTCGTCAATCTCGTCGATTCTCGACTCCTTCCGCAGCCATGAAGGTCACTCAATCTCTCATGCTCGGCGTTTCCGCCCTCCCTCTCATCTGGGCCTTGCCAGCTGCTGCCCCCGAAGCCGAACCAAAGGCGGCAGCTCAGCACGTTGGATACGAAGGGTACGGTGGTACTGTCAGCAACTACGGAAACTACCCCCCTGACGGCTACATTTCGTATGCGCAAGAGGCCAAGCGCGAGGATGAAGGCTACGACTACGATACTTACGGCTGTATTGGTTGCGCAAAGAGCGAATCCAGAGCCGATGCTGTGAAGCGTGAGGCCAAGGCCATAGCTGAGGCCGTGGCTGAAGCCGAAGCTGTAGCCAAGGGTCCATCTGAGAGTAAGTCATGATGTCTTCTACCTGGCGCCAAAGATTCTCTACTGATTATACATACAGTGTATGCTGGAGGCCCTTATAGCGGTAATTATAACTTCTAAAAATGTAGTGACACCCCAATCGGCTGCAAGAGGGCCGCAGAGAAGCGAGCAGCAGCCGCCAGGCGTGCGGCCGCTGCCCAGTGAGCCCAAAATAGGTGTATCTAGCAGAGATTTCCCTTTGTATCTGGCAGAAATGATTATTGTTGGGTTTCAGGTGCACGAACCCCGGGAGTTGGGAATGACAGTGGTGATGGAGATATGGTCGGGAACGGGGATTCAGGGGGTAGTTCGTGCCATTCCCATCACCACTGTCAGACTCAGGACATTCTATAGCGGTTATTGGTCTGTTCCTTTGGGGCTCCAAGCCCATACTTTCAGCTTGTTCATAGCTCACTTATGAGCATATTAGGTACACTCCCTAAAATCTATATTCTTTTTGTGCATAAAGAATTCACTCACCATTTGCACGATTCAGAATATCGAGCGCTTTTTTTTTGACCTGGCTCAAGTACCACTCTAAGTGAATTAATTGACTTGGGAAATGGCGTGGTGCTGTCAGATTTGGGAAATCTTGATCGTGTGTATAGTTGTTCGATGACTTGAAGTGGTTCTAGCTATGGACCGTAGATGGTCTTAGGTTTTGATTGAATTTCAATGCTGGTTTTGAAAGCTAGGTAGGGACTTGGCAACTTATAATCTCAGGTAGACAGCGAAAATCCCTCTCTCCTGGTAAACATAGACTGTTTATTCATATCTTCCTATCCCAACAATTATTACTCGAACACCTACTTTGTGATCCCTTAACGTGACAGAAAGCTAGAAGGTCGGATCAAAGTAATACCCTACCGATAAACCCCATCCGAGCGCCGGCGATCTCGGAATTCGGCGGGTCAAGTTTGTGGGGGTGCGGGGCGATCGTCAATGTGCCCCGCGATTCGATGTTCCACTCGTCAAACATATCCAGATGAGGCTCATTGATCGATAAAGTTGTACTCCCAAGAAAATGATTGAGTACCTAGGTATTGAAACCAACCCAATTGTTCCAGTCGATGGTAGTGATCAGGTATGCCCACAACGATTTCTGGTTGTGTTAATTTGTTCGAATACGATTACGATTGTAGTCTGGAGGCTTTGTCTTGCCACTGCTACTAAGTCGACATCTGCCTAAACCACAGCTAGCCGTCCACGGTAACTTTCTGGAAGCGTGCATGTTTGTCTTCTATGCAAGAACCCTGCATCATGTGGCTTGGGAAGCCACTACCCAGCAGACGGACCCGGGACTTAGAGTCATCAAGCATTTGGAGGAAAAAAAGTTGACGCCGACTTCGCCTCGATCAGTCATCTCGACCCGAAAACTTCCTTCTACGATACTCAAGTCTTTTCTCTCATTGAAGTTCACACTCTGAATCTGCTTCATCTGGATTCTCTCCTTTCTCCTCTTATCAAAGTCATCCATCATGGCCAGTGAACTCCCCGTCCACAATAGCAATGGCAATGGCAATGGCAACGGCCACGCCACCGACCATGACACCTCCTTCACCATGAAAGCCGGTCTGGCACGCATGTTGCAAGGCGGCGTCATCATGGACGTCGTCAACGCCGAGCAAGTGAGAAACCCCCCTCCCGACCCACAGTCGATAACTTACTGATTCCCAAAATCGCAGGCCCGCATCGCAGAAGAAGCCGGAGCTGTAGCCGTCATGGCTCTCGAGCGAGTCCCCGCCGACATCCGCGCCCAGGGCGGCGTAGCACGCATGTCCGACCCCAAGATGATCAAGGAGATCATGGCCGCCGTCACCATTCCCGTCATGGCCAAAGCCCGAATCGGCCACTTTGTCGAATGCCAGGTATGCCTCCTTCATTCACCCTCCTCCTCCCTCCCCAAAGCCAGACAGACACCTCCTTTACAACTCTCTACCCATCTCTCACAATCCCTTTTCCTCCCCACCCTACAAACCCCATCCACTAACCCCCACTCCCCACAGATCCTCGAATCAATAGGCGTAGACTACATCGACGAATCCGAAGTCCTCACCCCCGCCGACCCCACCCACCACGTCGAGAAAGCCCCCTTCCGCACCCCCTTCGTCTGCGGCTGCCGCAACCTCGGCGAAGCCCTGCGCCGCATCTCCGAAGGCGCCGCCATGATCCGCACCAAAGGCGAAGCCGGCACCGGCGACGTCGTCGAAGCCGTGCGCCACATGCGCACCGTGACTTCCGAAATCCTGCGCGCCTCCGCCATGACCGACCCCGAGCTGCGCGCCATGGCCAAAGAAATCGGCGCCTCCTACGAGTTGCTGAAGCAGACGGCGCAGTTGAAGAGACTGCCCGTTGTGAATTTTGCGGCGGGGGGCGTGGCGACGCCGGCGGATGCGGCGCTGATGATGCAGTTGGGCTGCGATGGGGTTTTTGTGGGCAGTGGGATTTTCAAATCGGGGGATGCGGCGAAGAGGGCGAAGGCTATTGTGCAGGCTGTGACGCATTTTAGAGATCCGAAGGTGCTGGCTGAGGTGAGTATGGATCTGGGGGAGGCCATGGTTGGCTTGAATGTTGAGAAGATGCCGGAGAGTCAGAAGATGGCTGGCAGGGGCTGGTGAAGCACCGAATGTACTGATTATTTATGAATGAGGGATAGATAGTCCTCTTTATGCACAAGCGAGTAAAATATAGAGACACTAGTCCTCCGTTTACTGTCAGGGGCAAGACACAACTTGTTATCTTCGTAACATATGTAGTGAATTTTCAGGCTATGATCCAAGAATTGCGCTTCCAAGTCAATTATTCTTTCGTTGCCTGGCCTCTGAGCTAGGAACTTTTATGGCTCCTATCAAACCAATCATCACTTCTCGCCCGGATATTAAGTGCGTGACTTATGTAGCCTTTGTCAGATTAAGGATCTTCTCTCGCCTGGATGTTGAACTACCAGCATATACAGCCTTTATTGAAGCAAATATCCGTTCTCGCCCGGAGGGTGACCTAGGATCTTATATAGCCCTTGTCGGATTGGGGATAGGGTTGGACATCACATAGCATTTATCAAGTCAAGTATGTATTTTGGATACTAAATGACGCTGCACTAGCAAAAACCGGTCATCATTAAAGCTGTATCACAGGGTCACAATAGAATGTAACATCAGAAGAGGAATCCATTTGCAATATCTATCTGATGATTCCCGAAAAGCAAATCCGGTGCCGTTTGCAAGGAGCTAGCTGCGCTGATCCAGACCTTCCGATCCTTCAGAAAAAACCAGAGATGATCTATCTGACCATTGGAAATCTGGGCTCAACTTGCTCCAATAGGAGGACACCATGCAACACAAAAGAGCAGTGGTAAATCCAGCGCATGCCGGCCAAAACCACCCATATTGCCGGAGGATGCCTGCAAAAACTGAATGACAAAAAGAGAACCTATCACGACGCCCCAAGACTCTGAAACTGCCCACGCAGAAGAGCATCCCCAAAATCTTGAAAGGGGCCCAGTCGAAGTAGTTTTCCGCCGATTAGGAGCGAAGTGACTAAGACCTATGAGCGAGACCTGTGTTGAAGTGCTCCAAGCACGCCGTGTCCGGAGGATCCGAATTGTCAAGTCCAAGCTGTATCACTCACTGCTGGCGAAGGTCGACTTCGTGACAGATCTTGCGGGCTGTCCTAATCTTGAGATAGTGTTAGCAAACTACACCATGCTTGGAACGACGGCTGACTTACGGCCACCATATTCAGCCCGGTGGTTCTGGGCGTCATCGTAACCTTGGTCTTCCTCAAAGTTGAGTTCCTCCTCGAGCTCAGCGAAGCGGGTACCGCGATCGAACTGAGAGCGACGGCGACGTTGCTCATCACGGAATTGCTGACCCGAGCGTGGAGCGAAGAGGCCAACGTGCTCCGCGTTCTCGACGCTGCGACGCATCTTCGACGGGTTGTCTGGGCGGGGGAACACATCCTCCTCACCAGCAAGAGGGTGAGGATGAGTGTAGAAGATCTTGGGTCGGAAGGCCGGGTGTTCAAGCATGACCGACGAGTTGCGGAACTTCTGAACCAGACAATCCTTGCCCTGGATGGTCGCGTAGGAGATCTCGGCGACCTTGTCACTGTTGTAGTGAGTCCTGTGTATAGTAGTCAGCATCTACTTGAAAGTTCATTTGCGGGGCTTTTGACATACCAGCGATGTCCCGATCGAGCTTCGACGAATTCGGTAATGTACCAGGGGTCCTCGAAGTTGATGAAGGCGTATCCAACGTTGCAGTTGTTGGCAAAGTCGATACGAAGGTACATGAAGTCGTACTTGCCAAAGCTGGTCTCATCGACAATCTCCTTCAACTGAGCCTGGTTGACCTTGTTCGGAATGTTACGCAACATGATCTGGGGTATATAAGTTAGTTACTTGGGCTTGAATCGGGAGATGAAGAGCTACTTACCGTAGTACGAACGTCAGCACCGGTCTTGATACGGTTGACATCAACCGTGTTGTGGTGACCGGCCGCCGGGTACGAGGAGCGGTTTCCCATGCCCATTCCCATGCCCATTCCCATGCCCATTCCCATGCGTCCACTCTCATGTCCACCACGACCACCACGGAAACGCTCAGTGGACTGGGTGTAACGATGATGCATCGGGCTCGAGTTGTGGGAGAAGCTCGGCATGGTGGAAGGGGTCGCCATGTATCCCGCACTCTGAGCTCCATAGTTACGGTCACGGAAGCCTGAGTTCTGCGGGGTGTACGGAGTAGGGTAGCCGCCCATCATGCTGGGGTTGCTCATCTGACCAAACATTCCCATGGTGAGACCTGCGTAGCCTGGAGACGCAGCAGCGTAGGGGTTTGGGATGAAAGAACGGCCGGTTGGACTCAGCAGCGCACCACCAATCTCAGGAGACACCAGGGATGCAGGAGCTCGTGACACGAGATTCATCTGCGCCATGGCGTCGGCCAGATCACGAGGTCGACCTTGGCGGCGAGTAGGAGTCGAGGGGACCGCTTCATGTTGTCTCGCCAAGGGGCGGGAGACGACATCAGGCTGGTGCAGAGACACAGAAATCTCGATGCCCTAAATGAACGAGACGGTTAGACACAGCACACACAGCAGAACGGCAGCAGCGAAAGGGTGGACTTACTCGAATCGACTGACCGTCGAGGGCTGCGACAGCGCGATGGGCCATGGTGGTGTCTTGGTACTCGACGATGATCTGGAACGTTCCCACCTCGGTAGCCAAGATTCGCTGGAAGGCGTAGAACTGTCCGTGCAAGCCGAGGAGATCTTGCATGGTTTGTTCCAATGTAGTCCGCTGGTAGGTCTCGCCATGAGGGAAGCGAGCGACCAGAAGGACTTGACCTTCGTGGGCCGACTCGTAGGGAGAGCCGGGCATGACAATCTGAGAGTGACGTGGATCAGTAACTGGTTTGGTTCGAGACTTTGCAAGGAAAGTGCATACCTGAGCGAACTCATTGGGAGCAACGTAGCCAACACGCCATGTCTTGTTCGTCTCTTGGAGTCGGGCGTAAGCGTTCTCGGCGTCGAGGATGTTCGTGAAGCGAGCGTAGACAAAGGCACCGTGTGGGAAGACGATTCTGGTACCCTTGGATGAAGTGCTGCTGCTCAAGACCTAGCAAACAAATGTCAGTACGTAAGCCAAGTCAACGGGGTCGAGGGCCGCGGAGTAATGAAGGAAGTGTATGGAGCAGCACGACCAATAGGCATGGACGTCAGTCTAACGGGAGGCTGAGCTAGGCACAATCATTTCTTTGAATAGGGCAAACGCCCACTGCATTGATGCGTTTCAGGCCCAACAAACATTGAAAGCTTCTGCAACAAGCCACTGGACTACCAGCAAGCTTTCATGTCACAGACAACACAACCAGAGTCAGTAGAGAGAGCATAAAGCTTACCTTCATGACAGCGGAGAAGTCAGCGTCGCTGAGTCCATCATTACCAAGAGTGAGGATCTTGACAATGCGAGTGACTTGGGTGTCAGTGCTGAAACGACCGCCATTGATGGGGCTCAAGTCGTTGTCATCGGCAGCAGTGATCTGGTCGGCACGGTAGGTGCTAGACAGGCCACCTTGGTTTCCAAGACCACCGGTGAGAGTGGTCGTGGAAAGGCCAGGAAGAGCACCAAGAGCAACACTGGCACCACCAGAGCCGTAAGCAACTGAAGGGACAGCACTCAAGGCATGGACAGGCTGAAACGAAGCAGCCTTGGCGGAAAGCTTCTGCTCGGTGTTGACAGAGTGAGCAGAAGGGGAGGTGAAGGGATCCTTCTCGGCGGCACCGAGGGGACCCTTCATGACCTTGGAGCTTGGGACAGCAACTCCGCTCGATGAGGAGTCGCTGCTCGACGGGCTGTGACTGTCCATCTTGAAGGTATCAGCAGTAGGGTTGTGTGTTACGGACGATCTGATCTGTGAGAGTTGAGTCAGCTGAGAGACCTCGGAGTGAGAAGTAAGTCAACCGGAGAAGTGGAGACCGGTCAATGAGATATCGGCTGGCCAGAGAGCATACACCGGTCAATAAGAAATGCGAGGCCAGCGCGGAGTGAGCCAGCCAGAAGATGGGTGCCGGGCAGTAAGGAGGGAACTTACAGAAGACTGGATACCGTGCAAGGTCGGTACTGTGACAGAGATCGGCAAAGGGCGCAAGTCACGGGTGAGGTGAAAGGCGCGTGATTGTATGATCACTTTCACAGTCAATGAACGAAGCTTGGAGATCGATGGAGTAGGTTGCGGGAGACGCGGGGGATGGGAGGATGTGAGGAGTGCGGATGATAGAGGAAGAAGGGGGAGAGAAAAAGTGGAAGAGGGCGCGAGATATTGGAATTCTTTTAAGCAACTTGCACGTCCACGAGCGGCCATCGACCAATCAGCGACGACTAGCTCAATGCCCCCACGGTCGCCCTTAAGCTTCGGTCGAGCATGACCTGAAACGGACGACATACGATATAGACCATTACCTTGATTCAATCGGCATGAGCGCGAAGCTGTGATTGCCCCCACGTTCGTGTTAAGTTTTGCTGGACTGCCAGAAGATCCTGAGTCGAACCACTCAGGTCACACATATTGCCTTGATCAGAACTGGCATGAACGCGTAGTGTGACTGCCTCTTTCCTGATTCAGATGACCTGCAAGTCCAGCATCGAACTTCTTGGGCTTGGAGGAGGACAGCCACGTTCATGCGAAGATCCGGTAGACTGCTCGCACGCAGACCCGAATCGGCCGACGCTGTTTCTCTTGAAATAGCTGGCATTATCACGAAGCTGTGCTCGCCCGTCTTTCAAGAAGAGACCGCGCCCGTGAGGCATTATCACGAAGCAACAGTCTGACTGAACTGCGATCCTGGTTTGATTCTTGGACCGGACTGCGGTCAATTGTGCCGAGCCCTGGCTTGGGAATATTCGCCCGGAGCTGCCAGCAAATCTTGAGTCGAACGAAATTCTTGCAGGAGGCCAAGCTCACGAGCCCCACACTAGCTTTGACTGCCCTAAAATCTTGAGTTCCGCAAGGCTATGATCTTGAATTAGTTGGTATTAGCACGCAGTATTAGATATATTTCTTCTGATTCTAAAAAATAATATTAACTAATTGAAAGATGCCAAGCAGCTCCAAATCCCACGTTCGCACCAAGCTCCACTGAACTCAGAAGATATTGGGTCGAACGGCGTGACTGCCTTGAACTAAGTGGGTTGAGGTGAAGCTGTGAATGGCCCTTTCCTGATTCCAGAAAGCATCACCCACCCCACTGAGAGATGCTCCGGCTGCAGCAACTATGGTGCCATGGAAGGCACAGCTCTGAGAAAACAGGAATGTGCTCCGACTCGGAGACAGTTTGACGTATATTACCTTGTACCTACATTTCGTCTTCTGAGTAGTCTTCATTCTGAGCGTCTTCGTCCGTTTGAAACTCGAGCACCTTTTTCCCTGACGGTATCTTTTTCCTCACGCCATTCACCACTGAGTGAGTTGTGAGACACTTGACCTGAAGCCTCTGACGGCGGTATAGGTCCTGTAACGCCCTTTCCAGAAGAGGAATACTCCGAAAAACCCCCACACACCAATAACAGAGACATAGAGAGCCGGATCGAGAAGCTGTTGCCCAATATGAAAGCTTGAGAATGGAGATAACCGAAAATAAGCTGCTGTGGTTTCCAACAGAAAGAGTTATGAGAGCTTCTGCCATTGAACAGTGTCCAGCTTTTCCAGATAAATTTTGGCTCCACAGAATTTCCATGTAGATTTGCCTGGGTTTCGGAGAGAGGCGTTTGTGGACTGTGAAACAAAGTCTTTTCCAGTATGAGAGTTCGGTCGTTCGTTGATAGAGGCCAGTCCGAAGCCTTGGTGCATTCTGGGAGGTTTTCTGGAGGTGCTTTCAGGGTCTTTTCTTGATCGTCTTGTTCGGCTGGATACCTTCGTATTGTTCTGGGGATCTTATTTCATCGTCTTGTTTTGCTTGCGCAATGTACTGTATCAATCAGATACATGGTCGTGAAGCAGCTCGCCCATTGTCGTGAGAGGAACCTTCATGCCCACTCAGACCGTAACACTTTGGAGAGAAAGGCTTGCTGAATCTGGTACTGTAATTGTTAGGAGAGTGAGTACCATAATCTTTGCAGCCATTCTGGGCGCACTCATTTGGAGAGAAGGGGATATGTCAAGCAAAAGATGCGGTACCTTGCGCGCGCTCACCATATGTGGTGAAGTATGGTGGACAACAAGCACTTTTCGAAACAGCCCAATCCGTGCCTTCTTTGAGCTGCTGCGGCCCGATCTCAGTGGTCATGAAGTCGGATGTTTTATGGTTCGAGAGGACTGCTCCTGTATTGCTGCTTGAGAAGTTGCTGGTTGAGAAGTTGCGGTTTGGATGTGTCCAAGTTTAGAAGAGCAGGCGCGGTGCGGGTGCAGTCGCCGCTGGTCTGGTGCTGCAAGGCAAGTTCGTTCGGTTATCGCTGCCGAAGCCGTAGTCCCAATTGGGTATCACCCGCTATCTTAGTTTCACAAAGCACGGACTTCAGCGCGCGAGGCTGAGATCGTCCGGGTGCACTCTAGAATGCCCCGGGGCATTGGACATTTTGATAGCGCCCCGCCAACTTCAACGCAGGCACCAACGGGGCAACTTCAAACCTGAATATCTATCGGTCAGAGACTCTCAACATAGTTGAGTCCTGGCCCATAAAGGTAGGGAAGCTGCTTCGATTCTCCAGTGCCGCGCACCTCCAGAGTTCTGTCCGCAGGGCTGCCCGCTCTCCACCATGTGACAGTGCCTATCCTGAGAAAATCGGCCGGATACAGCTACTTTGTTTGCTGAATCATAAATAGCACATCCATATCAGAAGTTCACACCTCTGAAGGACTAGAAAGCCAGCCTCTTGACCCATCTTCCAGTGTCGACAAGGAGTCCTTCAACATTCCCTCTATATACCGCCAATCCTCATGCCGGCCTAGCCTGACACACTCAAAGCAATGGAGACTGGAACCACACCCCAGGGCGTTGAAGCTGTAAGTTGTCCATGTTTCCTGTCATATATTTATTCCCGTTCGCAGTGTTTGCTTCTTCAATGTCCTGCTTGCTGACATTGTCGCAGCTTATTGCCCAGCTTTACCAGCCATCCCAACCGCATGATATTGCCAGGATTCAGGAGACACTCCAAGGGCTTCAACGATCCGATGAGGGATGGCAGCTCGCCGATCAGCTACTTGCCAGTCGCGATGAGAAGGTCCAGTTCTTTGGAGCCCTCACTTTCATGGTGAAAATCAATCTGGACTCGTATGTGAAGCACCAATTGTGCCAACGGACAAGCATCTGACAAGATACAGGAAATCACTCAGCGACACAGATTCTGAAGCTCTCTTGCAGCGGCTTATCACTTGGCTGCTCAAATCAGTGGCTCAGTCTTATGGAACCCTCATCATCAGGAAGCTATGTTCAGCGCTGGTGGCATATTTCCTTCACTTCCCTTCCCTATGGACCATGTGTATAAGGCATCTGGTGTTCTCCTTCTGCAACAATGAGGCTCGGCCCGTAGCTGCTCTTCAAGATGCGCCGGAATCTGCTAGCTTGATCGCAGCCTTGGGTACGCCCCAAGTTTTAGCCACTCTGTGGTTCAGTGCTTCCTTGGTAGAGGAAGTCTCCCGGACAGATTCAAATAGTTTGAAGACGTATGTATGTCAAACTTATCTTCGGGTTGCAATACTAACATTTTATCAGTCATGGCTTGCATGAGAAGATGTTGGCCAATATTAATGAGGTCACATCGCTGATGGCCACGGCCTTGGCTCAAAATGATTACCTTTGTCAGGAAGCACTGAAATGCTACCAGGTATGTTGCCCCAAGGCTACACTCCCCACTATGACACTAATCCCACTCAGTCATGGGTCAGTTATTCCCACAAAGCCTACGTTGATGAGGGCAAGATACTCGAACCCCTGAGAACCTTGACCAAGCCTGCCATATCTCTTCTCACACACGACGCTACGTACGAGATCTCCGTTGAGCTCCTTACCGATACTCTGTCAAACTTCCCCCGGTTCCTCGACGACAAAGACTTCTCACTCCTGGTAGAAGTCCTCAGAAGTCCATGGGCACAGGACCGGTACGAGAAATTGACCACGGGTGATTTCAGCTTCGAGCAGATGCAGTTCGGACAGTTCATGCTTGCATTTGGAGATGCTACAGTCGACTCTTTGGTGCGTAGCGAAGATGAACCAACCCAGAATTTCTTGACCGGACTTGGCGGTCTTCTAGCTGCCGAGGGCTATGTCGTCGCTGAAGATCAAATCTTCGTCCCTGCCCTCGAATTCTGGGCGACTTTCGTGGAGGTCCTAATTGACTCGCTCTATTCCGAAGAAGGCTACAAATCGTCATGGCTACCGAATGCTCGGACTAAGCTCATGGATGCTATCGAGAAGTGCTGGAGAAAGATTCAGTTGCCTCCCGTCGAGGAATTTCTCTCCTGGGACTCAACTGAGCGCACCGGTTTCTATGACGCCAGGCAAGACGTTGCCGACTTACTGCAAAGTTCCTACACTCTCACAGGGTTTCCACTGCTCGAGATGTTTGGTAAGCTTATCCTGCAGTCACTAGAGGCTGAAGCTTGGGGCGAACTTGAAGCGTCCTTGTTTTGTCTTAGTTCTCTGGCAGACTGTATCTCGAATGAAAGCACATCCGACGATGTCCTAAACACCGTATTCTCCTCACCCCTCTTTATCGTCTTTTCAAATGCCACGACAAGCGCCACTCTTCGACCCAGACAAGCCGCTCTTGTTCTGATAGAAAAATACGCCGATCGATTTGCAAGACTATCTCAACACCTGCCTAACGCTCTTGGATTTCTGTTCCAGTCGATTGAAACCCCATCACTAGCTGGTCATGCTTCCAAATCGATCAACACGCTGTGTTCATCCTGCCGGACGTCATTGTCCCCCCACTTGGAGGTGTTTCTCAACAAGTCTATTCAAACCTTACAACAGCATCCAGTCGACCCGCTCGTGAAGGATCGCATTCTCGGAGCCATTGCCGCCATTGTCCAGAGCTTACCATCTGAGTCTGCCAAGCTGGCACCACTCGAGCATCTACTCCGCGTAGTCGGCTCAGATATCGATACATGTCTCGGACTCGTGGCAAGCAGCCCAGAAGAAGCCACAAAATTAGGCGTTGACTCCCTCCGGGCTCTCGTCAGCATAGCCAAAGCCTTGCAAAATCCTAGCGACGTACCCCTCGATCTGGACGCCCCCGAACCACAAGCAGTATTCTGGAAATCCGGGGCTGGGCGTGCATTACAGGAGCAGATTCATCAGATGATTGTTGCCACAGTCACAGCGCTACATGTATCTGGAGAGGTAATCGAAGCAGCATGCAGCGTATTCCGCGCCGGATTTGCAGAACAGGAGTCACCGTTTGCTTTCCCTACAAGCGTGGTGGTTGACTTCCTGCTTCGACTTGAACTTACGAACTTGGGCATGCCCACAGCATTGGGTACTGCTTGTTCTCTTGTCAGCTCGCATAGGGAGGAGAGTCCCAGTGAGCGGAGTACTATGTTGAGTAAGCTTGCCGTATGGCTCGTCACCGTGTTGCGGACTCTGAACGGTAAGTGACTCTTGCTCCAATACTTCCTGTTACTTTATTATATGCTCTTCGCCTTGCAACTCAGCTAATCAACTCTCGCCATACAACAGACCCTGGTCACGACCCAGAGATTGCACAAAATGGCATTGATCTGCTCTACCGTCTCCTCCCACGAGACGCCATCGTGCTCACCGCCTTACCCGTACCCGACGTAGAATTTCTCCTCATGTTCACCCTCCGCGCCATGACCGGCCGAGACCCCCTCCCCAAAGCTGCCTCCTGCGATTTCTGGGTAATTCTCCTACCTCCCTGCCTCAAACACCCCACCCATCATCAACTGCACCGACTAACATCTTTCCTTCTCTTTCCAGAGCTGTCTAGTATCCCTCAACCCACAATCTGAACCCACGCGATCATTCATCGCCGCCCTCCTCGACCACCACGGCCCGCTGCTCGCCCAAGCACTCATCTACAACATCGGCGGCAACGCGTCGCGCAGCGAACTGGACAAAATCTCCAAGCCGCTTAAGAAATTGGTTGTGCAACAGGTGAGAGCCAAACAGTGGCTTGAGGCTGCGCTGTCTAGTGATGGATTTGTGACGAATGAGAAGATTGAGGACGGGGAGAAGAGAGTATTTCTGGGGAAGGTTATGAGGTGAGCTTTGTTCGCCCCTTCCTGTTTCAATTTCCTGTTTGCTTCCTTATGACAATGGATGATGGATAATGGAATGATTGTACGCGATGCTAATGAGATTGAAAACGTAATAGTCTGCGTGGAGCAGGAAACACGAATGCAGTGGTCAGGGAATTCTGGCTGCTGTGCAGGGGAAGCAAATTTGCTTATGTTTCCTAAGCATCTCAAGCGTCTTGAATTTTCTCTAGCCTACCTGCCAAATCCCATCCCAATTCCATGTACCCCTCTTTTCTTTCTGAGAAGTTACGGGGATAAACGAAGTGAGTGAGAGAAGTGGCTACTCTTTGAAGAGTACTTTAGTAGTCGGAGAATCTCACAAAGGAAGCCAGGGCGAAGGTGGAGCCGAAGGATAGCTTGAAGGCTACGTTGTCTTCGACTGCGGAGCGGAAGTCAACGCTGGTGACGTAGCGTTGGAGGCGCTTGTAGGGGACGATCTGGGGTTTGCGTCAGTTTTTCTGCTTGCGAAACGAAGGAGGATGAAAGGGATGGGAATGGATGCTCGACTCACGTGGATTCCATACGACTCTGCCCACTGCGATTTTGTCGTCTCGTTAGCATGGTAAGAATGGAAAGGCAGACTGAAATTCTCCTATAAGACAGGATCCTCTTTTATCAAGAAAACGTACCTGCACACCCACAACCAGCAGCCCAATTAACAGTGTCAGTGATCTGGAGAAAGTGCTGACTACGAGACCCGAGCAAAGACCTATATATCGTCAGCTTCTGATGACATGTTCATGAACACGTGATTCTGGGTCTTGCAATCAACCTCAGATGAATAACGGGAATAATTAAGCTTACCGATGATGCTGCCACTGCTAACCTGCCTCACAGCCTTGCTATTCAATCTCCCATTGATCACCACCGGCGTCTTGGCATTTCTCGAGTACGACTCGAACGGAGCGGCGGCGGCGGCGTGGCTGTCGAGGTGTGCGATGCGTGGTTGGCGGAAGACTTGGGTTGAGGCGAGGGAGAGACCGAGGCCGAGACCGAGGGTTCGGGCGGTTAGGAAGGGGCGGAAGAGAGTCGCCATGTTTGTGGTGGGTTTAAGGAGCGTGTGTTTGGGAGACGGTTTGGGAGCTTGGAGGAAATGGGGAATTTGATTCTGGGGGAGTTTGAAGGAGGTATTTTTGGGAGATGATGGGAGAGGTGGGATTTCAATGGGGATGTCACGGTGTTACGGGAGCTATGATGTCGATGATGTCGGGCACGTGGGGCGGCTGTTGGACTTGGCGCTAGGAGGTTGCAGGTTGGGGTGGAACTTTACGAGGTGCAGATCCTCCGGACTTTTTGAGATTGACATGTTTCGTTCAATTGTTCAATTGAGTATTTAGGATTGGCTGAGTTTGATTGGGTTTCTACATGTAAATGCTGCAAATACCTATGTCCGACCTTGGATTGAACTGTCAATAGGGCCAGGAATTTGAAGTTCGAGGATCTGACGTCGATGTCACTGCGGTGTCATGCAGATGTCACTGCGGTGCCATGCAGACTGGACAGGCTCGTGGTGACATTTCTTGTGCGCTTACCCCAGACCCTTTGAAAAAGTATGGATATTGACAAATCGAGAATATCTCCAGTAATTGGTAATATTCTAAGTGCTCTGTTTTGAATGATCAAGAGTATTCTTAGTAATTGGAAATACATGTACTCTCAAGTCGTTGGCTGAGCGCACAAGAATTGTCACCACAAAGCCAGGATGACAGTTTGCAACCAACCACCTGGGTACGTCCCAAATTTCTTCCACCTTGGAAAGCAAAACAATTATGGGGGATGTCTTAGAAAAGTGCCTCAAGTTTTGGTAGCCTAGCTAGTGCATGTGGTTATGCACAAGAATCCATGGAGCAGCACATTTGCCCAAATACCGTGAAGTCTACATGTGTGGTTTTCTTGTATGCACCTAATTATTTGCTCTTCGCACAATTCTGCATCCCTATAAAAGTAAGAGATCATCCCATTTCGATTTCCTTGTCAGAGAAGCATCGCTTGAAACCTTCCAGCAAGAAAAGTGTGTCGAAGTTCTAACAAGAAAGCAATAATGCATTCATTCACTGGCCACATCAAGATCGACCTCAGTCTCACCAATACGGTATGTTTGATCTGTATTTGTGTTCCCACGAACAATCACTAATGGCGTTTATTTTAATTAGGAGCTTACTGAAAGAGGACTATTGTTCTTTGGGATCCTCTGGATTATATATAGGAACTTGAAGATGTACTATATGCTCGCTGTCACAAACGCTGTCTGGGCGCCTTACTGTGGCGGGTTTGCACTTATTATTTCTGTGGGCCTGAGCCTTTGGGTCTTTCACCACTTCTGGAATCTCCTTGAGCGACGACGAAAGTACGCCAAACAACTCGGATACTACTACTACTGGATCGTCAACTGGGCAGGTGCCATAATTCCTTCTTAGGCCTTCGATTGACAGTCCGCCGTTTACTGGCCAATCCATCTGCCATTCATTCGTCCGTCCAGCAGAATCACGCGAGCTCATGAAAATCCCGTCGCTAGCCGCCAGCCTTATCTCTGCTCGGCCAAACATCATCACACAGCTCTCCTCGCGCTTTGCAACCCGCTCTTGTTGCACCAACTTTCGCAAGCTTCACTCTTATTCTTCAGTAGCAGCTATGGAGGCTGTCGACACTTCACAGCGCCTGGCCCAGCTGAGGCTGCTCATGAAGAAGCACCAGGTCGATGTGTACAGTACGTAAGTCAGCACTGCTCTAACGCGATCCCCATGACCAATGCTTCGCAGTTGTGCCCTCTGAAGATGCCCATTCCTCCGAATACATTGCCCCTTGCGATGGCAGACGCGAATACATCTCCGGCTTCTCGGGCTCCGCCGGATGCGCCGTCATCACCCACGACAAGGCCGCGCTGGCCACCGACGGTCGATATTTCAACCAGGCGGCAAAGCAGCTGGATTCGAATTGGCTGCTTCTCAAGCAAGGGCTTCAAGACGTTCCCACATGGCAGGAGTTTTGCGCCGAGAACTCTGAGGGCGGACGGCTAGTTGGTGTCGACCCGACCGTAATTACGGCCCCTGAGGCGCGCAAGCTTGCCGAGAAGATCAAGAAGAAGGGCGGGAGAGATCTGCTAGCGATCGAGGAAAACTTGGTCGACCAAGTATGGGGTGACGAGCGGCCACCGCGACCCCAGAAAACCATAAAGGAGCTGCCCCAGCAGTTTTCGGGAAAGAATATTAAGGACAAGCTGGACGATCTGCGAAGAGACCTGGAAAAGAAGAAGTCTGCCGGATTTGTGGTGTCTATGCTCGACGAGATTGCTTGGTTGTTCAATCTTCGTGGAGACGATATTCCCTACAACCCGGTTTTCTTCTCATACGCTACCATTACCCCTGACGCCGCGACGCTTTTTGTGAACGAGAGCCAGCTGAGTGATGATGCGCGAAAGCATCTGAGCAATAACGACATCGTTATCCGTCCTTATAACGAAATTTTCGAAGCTGCTAAGCTACTCGGCAAGTCATTAGATACCCATGCCCAGAACGGCACGGAGGCAAAGCCTACGAACAAATTCTTGGTATCGACCAAAGCCTCGTGGGCACTCAAACGAGCGTTAGGCGGCGATAGCAAGGTGGAAGAATCCAGGAGTCCTATTGGTGATTCAAAAGCCGTCAAGAACGAAACCGAGCTTCAGGGCATGCGAGCATGCCACATCCGAGACGGCGCAGCTTTGATTGAATATTTTGCCTGGTTAGAGGATCAACTATTGGACAAGAAAGCCACTATCGATGAAGTTACTGCGGCGGACCAGCTCGAGAAGTTCCGCTCAAAGCACGAGAGTTTTGTCGGGCTGTCATTCGACACCATATCCTCCACAGGCGCAAATGCGGCTGTGATCCATTACAAGCCAGAGCGGGGCAACTGTGCTATCATTGACCCGAAGCAAATATACCTATGCGACTCAGGGGCACAATACTTCGATGGTACAACAGATACTACTCGCACGCTACACTTTGGTACTCCGACTGAGATGGAGAAGAAGGCGTATACGCTGGTGCTGAAGGGCAACATCGCTCTAGATGTTGCCGTATTTCCTAAAGGAACCACAGGCTTTGCTCTCGATACATTAGCGAGGCAATTCCTCTGGGTATGGTTGCCCAGATCCCCAATGCTTTGCGCTATTTGCTAACATCATTCTAGGAAGAAGGACTCGACTACCGCCACGGAACCGGCCACGGCGTAGGCTCCTACCTAAACGTCCACGAAGGCCCCATCGGCATCGGCACACGCATCCAATTCTCCGAAGTTCCCCTAGCCGCCGGAAACGTAATTTCCAATGAGCCTGGCTACTATGAAGACGGCTCGTTCGGTATCCGCATCGAGAACGTAGTCCTGGTCAAGGAAGCACAGACGAAGCACAGGTTTAATGAGAAGGGCTCGTTGTGCTTTGAGCATGTGACTATGGTGCCATATTGCAGAAATCTGATTGATGAGACGCTGTTGACGCGGAGGGAGAAGCATTGGTTGAATGAATACCATGCGGATATCTATTCGAAGACGAGCCGGTTTTTCGAGAAAGGGAGTGTGGCTATGGAGTGGTTGGAGAGGGAGACGCAGCCTATTTGAGAGATACATGGCGAATTGGGTTTCGTGCGTAGGTTGATGGGTATCTGAAATGGACAGATACTAGCGCATGCCCGTGGTTGACAGCGGTCGCCGTGGGCCATTTGCTTGAGGAATTATTCGTCTGCATCGCATGCGGGTAGCATCAGACATGTAACTTGGGCGACCAGGCCAGAGCCCTGGAGATGCGTTGATTTGAGCGATCTTCACTAGCTACGGTACATATGGAAACGATCAGGAAATACCACACGAGCTGGAATCCGTCGACCCTGCCTAGGTCCCAAAAGACTTCGAGTTCGTCACATTGCCACCAAGTGCGTTTGATTTGGGCCAGTGAGATTATATACTAACCAAATTCACTCGTCATGGGCTTGAAGAGATTGTATCTCACTCGGAGACTATTTTTTGGGGTTTCATTCTCCCTTGGTAGGTCTGGCTGGTGGTATCTGTTCAAGTCGCGCAATGCGGTGGGGGGGGGGGGGGGGGGGGGGGGGGGGGGGGGGGGGGGGGGGGGGGGGGGGGGGGGGGGGGGGGGGGGGGGGGGGGGGGGGGGGGGGGGGGG